>VZTQ01002928.1:80898-126774 GCA_013400755.1 Pelecanoides urinatrix | reverse complement strand
GTGCCCCTGCCTGCAGCCCCTGGCTCAAGGCCTCCCTGCTGCACTGCTTTCCCAGGGATGGTGTATCGGGATATGCATCACTATTTTCCCGGCTTTTCCCCCCATTCCCCCCAGAACCGGGGCGGGGGCCAGGCTGGCGCTCGGCACAGCTCGCTGCGGCACCCGCCTGCTCCCTGTTCCTGTGCAGGTCCACAGAGAGATGCTCCGAGCCGGTAGGGTTTGATAGGGTTTGCAGACGGCCATTTCATTGCAGACATTGGTATTAAGCTCTCCGCTCTGATTTCGGCGAGATCTGTCCCCACGGCATTCACCTGCTTTGTACAGGAAAATAACTATTGCCAGAATTAATTTTCTGAAGAGCAAGTCCCCCAGCAGCAGACACCTCGAGCATGCTGGAGCAGTTTGAAGCAGTCCATTGCTCATACAAGGCAATACAAGAATTTAAGGGTGGTCAGGCAGGGCTGGGACCTGTGGGGAGGTGATGGGTGGGAACGCTGAGAGCAGCCGGCCGAGCTCGCTGGGACCCCGCACCCATCAGAAAAGTAATTCCTCAGTACTGCTTACAGGTGTTTGGTCCAAATAACCTAGCTCTGATCATAAACGAATGGCAGCAAATCAGAAGCTATGGCTAATATCATATTTCTGAGCTGAAATACACTGGATTTATAATAAAAGGGCAGGTATGTAGGCTTGGGGATTAATAAAAATAACTTACTGGACTGAGCATGGCCATTGAGAGAGGCAGTTTGTACCTAGACCTGGAAATGGTGTGACAACCTGCCTCCGTTCTGGGGGTCACGAAGAGGCGAATTGCAAATCCTGGTGTCCTAGCTGTGTTTGGCTTCAGCTAATCTGAGATGGAAATATTAGAGAGCAGGCTATATGAAATGCAAACAAACAGACGATGAGACTGGTAAGGTAATAAAAACGAGATCAGCAAAACGAGCTCTTCCTTATTAAGATTCCTTTGTCTTACACAGGCACCCAGTAATGAAAAATGAATCTTCCTAGCATTCGCTTCTCAGCACTACATATGGGATATTTCCTGAACAAGCAGCTGCCAAAAGCCAGAGGAAAGCATGGAAGGCTATTATCGTCAGTGCAGTGTACAGGAATGAGAGATTTGATTAACGTTTTCTTTAATTCTCTGCTATTTAAGTGCTTGTACAAAATGTTGGCTAGCAGGACTAAGCCTCAATAAATACAGCACATTGCAGAGTTGGACCAAACTATTAGTTTTTTGCTTGGGAAGCCAATTCAAAACTTCAGGCATTTATTCTGCCCCTCGCCAGGCAGGTCAGGGTTGCTTTGCGATGGAGGGGCTGATCTGAGGTGCAGCAGGGAATGGACCTGCAGCACAGGGCCCTGCCTCGCCGTTCCTGCACCCCGCGGCACCCGCAGCCCCGCATCACCCCGGCATCCTTCCCCCTTCTCCTCCGGCACGGGAAAGCGGGAGCCCGGGTCCCAAGGTGGTGGGGATCCGACGCGTTTATTTTTAAACATTATTGTTTCAAAAGCAAATCATTGTATGGGAAACTGGGAGCTCTTCTGTAGATGACGGTGCGACAAGAAAATCCTCTTCTGAGAGAAATTAGGCCAGTCTCTTTTCTCTCCCTGAAATGGAGTTGTCTTGGCTTTATTTATGAGCTACCAGGAAAAGCAGCCCAGCCACATCCCTGGTCATGTGTTGCAATGCATGTGTGGATTTTTATTGTATAAATTATTTCAACTAGCATAATGGTAATCATGTTAATTGCTATGTAATCTTCACTAATTATTGTTGTATGTCATTTGCTTTGGTGTGAATGGCATATTGCAGAACTCTGTTTGGCTTGCAGATGCAAGCACGGGAACAGGCTGCCCGGGGAAGTGGCAGTCCCCATCCCTGCAGGTTTTTAAAAGACGTGTAGAACTAAATGATTCTGTGATTCTGTGCCTTCCCAGTTCTGCTCTGGGCCCTGCTTTTGCCTTTGGCTGGGGAAAATCACCCTGAGGCTGAGGCAGGGAGTGGCGGTTTGCTCGGCGGCTGTAGCTGCCTCCTGCATCACCCACCACCGGGGCTCCCGGGGGATATTCCAAGCCCTGGGAGTTATTGCCGGCATGTCAGCCCTTAGCCTGGGATTTATGGATGAGCAGAGGATGCTGCAGGATGGGACGGGACCATCTCGCGCTTGTGTCCTGCCTTCTGAGGAGGCTTGAGTACAGCCAAGAGAAGATTAGCCATGATTTTGGGGTGGGTTTTTTTGGTAGCCATCAGGGTACGGCTAAAGGAACAAATGATGAGGACGGGGTGCTGGTACCGTGGTGTGGGGCGCAGCCGCGGTGGCACAGCTTGACCGGGGACAGGGGACGGCAGCCCAGCCTCCCCGGCTGCGGCAGCCCGGCGGGATGCGGCAGCACCAGCACCGGCCTCGGGGCTTGTTCCGTCAGAAACCTGTTGCACGGGAGAAATGACCTTGTGGTCATTTTGCAGCAAGTAATTAATTGAAACTGAGGTGTAATTTCAGCGCACCCCTGGCTGGTGCCAGGGTGGGCGGCAGCTCGGAGCCGCCGTGAGAGGGTCTCCGGGGGTGGGTGAAGCAGGTTTTGGCTTCCTAGGAGGGGAAGCGATAACAGGTTTTGCTGGAAGGACCTGAGCGTTTTAGATGCTGGAAAGCAAGAGGAAAAGCATCAAAAGCGGAGAAATCCCTGCAGTGTTTCCTCACCGCGCAGTGCCTTTTCGCTACTAATGTAAACCCGAGGAATATTTGCATTTTCATTTAAAACCCAGTCAGGCCCCGCGTGCACTCGCCAGGGAGCTGATGCTGCTCGGAGTTAACACGCCACGACCCTGGCACCGACCTGCCGGCACCGGCACCGCACGCGCTGGCCGCAGGCTGCTGAGCCCTGGCCGGAGAGATGCGGCTGTGCCTGGCGTGTGCGGCTGGGCTTTGCCTGATGAACGCAGCTGATTAGGAACTGTTGGGAGAGAGACGGACGGATGGGGTGGTCGTGGGCTTCAGGTCTTCTGCTGAAAACCCGGGCACGGAGAGCGTGGGCAGGGGATGCTGCGTGATGCAGAGGTCCCTGCTGGGACTCCGGGGGCTGCACGGCCTCGGCGGCCGGACTCGTACTAGCTGTGGGGGCTGGGAATAATCCCGTGTTTGCAGCTCGTTCTCTATTTCAGGCTCTAAAGATTTTCATAAAAATAGTAACTGTCCGTCATGCTGAACAATAATATGGACGATAAATAGCAGCATGTAAACCACCTGTGTTCACAGTCCATTAGTGTTTCTTACCTCTCCAGCTCACTTTTATCTCAGCCTTAAAAAACAAAGAAAAATATTGAAGCTGGCTGTTTAATTTATAAAAGCCGGTCGTGCAGCAGTCAGTTTACAATATTATTTGGAAACGTAGAGAGTGATTGGAGCAATTTCCGTACAAATTCTCATGGAAGGATTACACCAGCTATTTAGGTAAGATGCAATTGAGGATCCTAAGAACCAGCATTAGCGAAATGTCTCCAACTATTAATCAGCTGCGAGGCTTCAGCAACGTTGGGAGCAGCAGTGCGGGGCAGCCCTGGAGGTTGCTGCGTTCCAGGGAGATTAAATCTCTGGTTAATTCATTTTGCGTTGGATAATGAAATGGTTTGGGCCCATTTAGCGAGCCGCGGGCACACGGCGTGGCGGCGAGTGCGGGGCCAGGCGGGCATCTCCGTGCCCTGAGCTCTGCCAGTGGGCGCCGGGGACCTGAGGCCGCTCCATTACCCATCACTTCTGCTCCTGCTTGTGTTTCCCAGTCGTGGAGTTTGTCTTCAACCCATCTCGGCATGTAAATTATTTCACGGGTCAGCGGAGCCTGGTCCGAACGGGTCCCGCGCGGTGGCTGGATTATCCGCTCTCACCCCGTTCCCATGGCAACCCCAGCATTCCTGGGGCAGGATGCTTCATTACCAGCGACGTAAAACTTGACCACTGCTCCTGCACCTCGATGCCTGCTGGCCTCCCAGAGATGCATTTATATTTAGGTTCTGCTGCATTATTCTACCCTTTGCTCTTTTTTCCCCTCCTCCTTTCTTTCTCAGAGAAATTCACATCCCGGCAGCCTTCTCATTAAGGCCAATTCCAGGTCCCCTTTGGCGGAGCGATGCCGGGGGTATCTGCGAGTGGGGATAATCTGCCGGTGGTGCCTTTGTCAAAACGCATCGCTCGCAGGCGCCTACGCTCCTCGTCTCCCCGGCAAGCAGCGCGCGAGCAGCTATAGATAGTAACCGGCTATCATTGATCTGAAGCGCTGTACCGAGGAGCGGCGCGGCGCAGCTCTGCAGAGCGCCTGCTGTGTTTCAGACGCGTCCTGGCAAAGAGGCCCTTTGCCTTTCCCTACAGTGGGACAGGCAGAAAATACAGTTTTTCAGCCCTTCAAGCCAACGTAGGTGCTTGGGGGGGGGGGAGGGGGCATGTAAAATGTCACATTGGGAGCGTAGTGTCAGCAGTGACACCGAGCCCAGCGGTGATTGCAGCCCCCTCCCCACCTCTGTGCGTCAGCTGCGCAAGAAGGGGACAGGCTTGGTGCAGAGAAGCCCTTTCTGCAGCTGCTTGGGAGGGGCTTCGGCAGCTGAGCAGGCACCGCGCCGGCATCCCGCGGTGCCCAAGGAGATGCTGCCAAGGGCCTGTCCTGGCAGAGCGGCTGCTCGGTGCCATCGAACGCTTTGGGGAGGGACAGGCAGGACCTGGGGGAAGGCAGGACCATCCCCTGCTCCTGCCACGCTGCCGCCCCATCCCTGTCCCGCTCAGCAAGCGGCGGGTGCAGGGGTGGGACTGTGTCACCACAGCGGTCCCAGAGCAGCTCTTGCCGTCGCGTGGCGAGGAGCAGGAGTTAAATCAGGAAAACCAGCTGGCCGGCAAGGCTCCTCCTGGGCATCGTCTCCCAGCGGGCTGGAACCATATGCCGGTCCTAGCCACAGACCCGCTGTGTGCTGCTCTGCTCTCAGCACAGAGGGGCATGCATCATCATTATTTTTATTATTATTATTGCCCTTTCTGCTGCTCCACATATGCACTCTGCACAAGCTGCAATCCTGGCAGCAAGATCAACATCTGCCCGTGCTGAGCCGCTGCCATCCCCAGTTTGGCACCATGTTCTGGCTAAACCAACCCTGCAGAGCGCCCGTCAGCCTGCCGGCTGCCGGCTCCGGGGATGGTGTCCTGCCGTGACGGTGACCGGTGCGGCTCCTCTTTGGCGAGCGGAGGTGGAACCCGCGCGGTTGCTGCCATCCGCATCCGCCCCCGTTTGCAGGGTGCGGACCCAGCCCCACGCATCACTGCTGTCGGTCGCTCTTCGCTGAGCAGCCCCTGCCCAGGCGTCCTTTGGCTCTTGCAGCTCACAATTGTTTTCCCTCCCCAGCAGGACCCTGGGTGAATCATGCCCCGCAATAACGTTAAGGTGCATTCGGGGTGCTCCGCAAGCTGGTTTCATAAAATTTTAGTGAATAATCTTTGGCTTTGACAAAAATAAATCCTACATATTGCTATAATCTGTCAAGAAAAAAGGACGTTTGGAGGTATGTGTTGGTTTGGCAGAGCTAAAGGCGGCCGTGCCACAGACCCTGCGCCGTGCATGCAGCCGGGCTGGCTGACTTAGAGTTATTTAAGACAAAATCTTTGGGCATTGCCCAACTGCTCAGTGTGGCAGCGGGAGTTTATTCTGAGACTACCCTGCCAATACTGGCTTTTCGCTGCTCAACCTTGGCCTTGCTGAATGACTTTATGGTCACTGCAAATCACAGAGCTTAAACTAACACCAATATCTGTTGTTTAGGGTGAGCAGAGACACCAAGGAACCAGCAACGAGCCGGCCGGCTTCTGCCCTGAGCACTGCCAGGTCCGCCGATGCTGCGGATCTGGGGAGGATGGCGAGTCCCTTGCTGGGTGCTAGAAGACGGGAATACGGAAAACCTCCGGCAGGCGAAGAGGAGCTGGAGAGCCCAAAAAAGCCCACGGATCGGATAGGAGAGACGTCTCCGTTGGCTCCCGCCCCGGACGGGAGGTTCCCCAGCCCGCTGTCCCCCACGGTGCCGAGGAGGAGAGGGCTCTCTCCGGCGGCGGGGCCGGTGCCCAGCTCATCGGCCGCCCTCTCCGAGTACGTGGAGGAGCTGCGGCGGCGGCAGGGAGCGGAGCGGGAGCAGGGGCGCCCGGCGCTGGGCGACACCTCTCCCCTCCCCATTTACCGCACCACCGGTGCCGCAGCCCTGCGGCGCTGCAGGGCTTTCCCAGCGGCGGAGGATTCCCCGGGGAAGTTTGATGGGAATCAGCTGGGGGAAGGCGAAGGAGCCGGCGCCGACCTCGTGCGCTCCTCCAGCCTGCGGAGCATGGCCTCGGAGCCGGCCGAGCCGGCACGCTCTCCGGCGCTGAAAAGAGCATCGAAGTTCGGCTCCTACGACTCCCTCCTGCAAACCCTCGACGGCTCCGGCCGCCGGCCGAGCTCTCCGGCTGCGGGGACGGAGATGCTGGGCGTGCTGCGGCCGAGCTCCTGGAGAAGCTGCCTGGAGCCGTCGGTGGAAGATGCGGAGGTGGGAAGGGGCTCTGGGGGGCTCCTGAGCTCGCTTTCCAGCGACGGGCTGGGCGAGGGGAAGGGGAGCGACCCCTTCAGCTGGAGAATACCCACCCTCAACTACGAGAGGAGAACCAACATCGACTTCGACGACTTCCTCCCAGCCATTCGCAAATCCCGCTCCACCAGCAGCCTGGCCAAGCCCAGGAGGGACAGGAGGGACGGCCACCGGCCCCTCACCGTCCGCTTCCAGGATGAGGCCATCGCGGGCAGCTCGGCGTCCTCCGAGACGAAGGGCACGGCCAAGCGCAGCCCGGCCCCCCGGGAGGACCCCGGGGACCTCTCCGATTCCTCCTCATCCTCCGGCTCCCTCCTCTCCTCCCGGAGCGCCGACAGCATCAAGCGCCGGCCGCAGCGAGGGGATGGGGAGGGGTGCAGCGGCAAAGCCAGCACCCAGAGCAGCGGGGCAAGCCGGGCAGAGGCAGAAGGGAAGGAAGACGATGTCAACAGCATCATGAGGAAGTATCTGGGAAAAGACTAAGGTAACCGTGCTCAGCCGCTATCCAACACTAGAGCAGCGGTGGCAGGTTTGCGGTGCTGGCCCCGAGCCGCTGCCCCTCCAGCCCACACGGTGCCTGCACCGATGCCATGGGATGCGTGGGGACAGGGTGCCCCGGGCCAGCGGGTGTCCCCAAGGTCCCCCCCCGGCACACCGGAGCAGCCCAGGGCAGGGGAGGCACTGGCCCGGCTTCAGCCCCCACGCCTGGCTGTGCTCCCCGCTCTGCAGCAGCCAGGACGGTGCCAGGGATGCCCCGGGGGGCCTGCGGCACCAGGGGTGGCACCCCCTTGCCCTCTCCTTGCCCCCCTGGGAGCTGCAGGGGGGTGGGCAATGGGGATGCTGCCGGTGCCGGGGTCAGCCCCAGAGCTGGCCACAACAGCAGCTCTGAGTCCGCTGGGGTCCCCCGGCCTCCTGGACTCCCAAAGATCGTGTCCCCCAGCTCCTACCACAGACACGTCCTCTGGAGCCCTGCTGAGCACTCGTCCCGGTGCCCGTGCTTATTCGGTTAATTTGCGATTTGCTTTGGCTGGACGCTGGAGGTTTTTAAACATACCGTGGTTTCTTTATGCTCCTGCCCTGTTTCCATCACCGCAGCTTTGCTCAGGGCCAGCCGCGGGGATGAGGGACTTTCCTGTTCTCCTGCAGTCCTTTGACTCAGGAGTTGGTGCTGTAATTAAAGCCCAGCGGCTGACATAGATGCCCGATAGCATGCCATGCCGGCCAGGGGAAGGCCACGCTGTAAAGAGCTGGAGGAACACCAAACCCCTTCCTTTTTAACCCAGAAGGTGCAGCCCAGATGTCTCATCCCATGTAGCACTGCTCAAAAATCAGCCGAACAGCCAAAGGATGCTTTTGGGTCTCGGTGTGACACCCAGCAACAGTGGAACTCTGAAGCTTTTACAATTCCGTAGATATTTGAAGACAGATCCATAGCACTTTCACGGCTCCTGCCTGTTTGGGACATCTGGGCACGTCCCACTGGCCTGCAAGGCAGCACCGCGGTGCCCGTGGCAATGGGTGGCTGTGTTTGGATGTCTGCTTGGTTTTTACACAATAAAATATTTGCTTCTTTGACACGAGCTTCTTCTTGTCTTTCGTTCCCCGCAGCGAGAGCAGGTCCATGGAAGCAGCGCGGTGCGGAGCCGAGCGCTCTCCCCGCCAGCCCCCCGCGCCTGGGGGCTTCTCGCCCGCAGCCTGCCAGCCCCCCCGGCGCGCCGCACTCACAAAAAGCTCTTTTTTCAGCCTCAACCCTCTTTCCTAGGAGAGATCCAAACTTACTCATTTATCAGAGGTTTGTGGCAAAATTATACAGGTACATGAACAAATCTTCCCTTTCCATCAGTGATTTCTAAGTAATTTGCTCGACTGTGACGTTTGCACCAATTTGCACAACCTCGTCGGACCCTCCGGGGCGGCCGCAGTGCAGCGGCGGCTTGAAAAGGCAAATGGGTGGTTTTCAGCATTTTATTTTGCCTTTTGGATTCTCCACATTTGTTTCTCATTTAAACCAAAGCCTTGCAGCAAGAGGCATTTTCCGTGTCACAGGTGAATGCAAAACCTCCGGCTGTGGGCTCACATCAGCAGGTTGCTCGGCTGCCCGTAGGCTGGCAGCGGTTCCCAGCAATTCCTCGCCCCCAGCCAGCTCCGCACTAGTGACGTTCCCTGCGCTTCCAGGTCTCTCTTTTGCTCGATGCGACTCATGCAAGAAGACAGCAAATGAAGAAGTTACCTCTAATTATTTTAAAATTGGCCTTACGAATGATTCTGTTATTTCTGGAAGCAAAAATCGATGCGTTTTGTAGCTCTTCGTGTCTCAGCACCACCACCCCGGCACACGCCCGGCCGTGCACCGCAGCCAGGTACGTGTCTTTGGTGGGTGGTCGGATCCTGCCCCTTCCCAGCTGGCAAAGCTGCCGTTGGGTGCCCTGGGCCGCCAGCCCTGCCCTCAGCAGTGCGGTGCCGGTGCCGGGGAGGTAACGCGGCGCTCGAGGGCCGGGCTGGGTGCGTGGCCCCGGGCTGTGCATCGCCGTGGGCTGGGACAGCCCGGGCTTTGCTCTTTGCAGCCAGTCTTGCTCCCCAGACGGATTTCATGCTCTTTGGGCAAGGACTGGCATCTCCCGGGGTCGGGTTCAGACCCCAACAGCAAGAAGAACACCCCACAGCAAGAAGAACCCCCCACAGCAAGAAGAACCCCCCACAGCAAGCCCCAGCGCGGGGACTGTGCTCCCCCCGAGCCTCCCCCGCCTTCCCGGAGCGGCCGAGGCGGGGGTCGGGGTGCGTGCGGGGGGATGCTCGGTGCCGGTGTTCATCCCGCACGTGCTGCGCTGGGGAAGCGAGGGGCCGGCTTTCGCCACCGCGGCGTGTTCGCAGGGTCCCTGCAGAGCTGGCTGCCGGCGGCGGGGTCCGTGAGCACGTTCAGTTCTCTCCGAGCTCAGCGCAACCCCAGTAAGAAAGCACGTGGACGGGGTTTTTTTTAATCTTTTTTTTTTTTTCCCTTGAAACTGGCAAACCGCAGTGTGCTGTGCCGTCACTGCAGTCCCTGCGGTTTCACAAATTAAGGGAAAGGCATCTTCTCCCCGGTTCTCTCTGCACGGAGTATGCAACTCAAAGAAAAAAATAGTTTACAGAAATCCTGTACTTCCTTCTGCGCTTCAGATGAAAAAAATCACAGATTGTGCCGTTTGGAAGCGAGATCTTCATGGTCTGCCCTTCCAACTTGTCTGGAATTGTTTAATAATATGTGTGAACAACCTGTTCAGGGAAATACCCCACCAAGCAGCACCAGCCGAGCTGGCAGCACCAGACGCTCGCAGGTGGGGGCGAGGGCCGGGGACCCCCAGCCGAGGCCACGGTGGATGTGGGGGTGACCAGGGCAGCGGGGGGACGTGGCACACGGGGGCCGGCGCACAGGGTGGGGGAGAGCAGCCAGGGAGCTGCTCGCTGCGAGGAATTTCTGTATGTGTGCGCCCTTGGTAGGACTCATTGAGTTAATTGTCCAAACGAGCTGGGCAAGCCCATATAATCGGATTAAACTTCAGCGCGGCAGCAGCACTGATGTGGTGGGAATGCCGGGATCCCGCGGCAGGCAGGTCCCGCGGCAGGGGAGGCAGGGTGGGGGGGTGCCCTGGGTGGGACGGGAATCGTGGGGTACAGGGCTGTGAGACAGCGAGCGGGACGCGGATCGGGGGGTGAAGGCAGACGGACGAGCAGGAGGAGCCTCGCAGCTCGGTGGCCCGGCTGCTCCTTCCCGGGGGGACGTGCCAGCGCCCGCGGGGGTCTGCAGGTAAGGGGGCCCCCGCTCGCCCAGCGCAGAGCCGGCCGGTGGCACCGGCGGGGAGGGGGGGACACCCCGAAGGGCACCTGAAGTCTGAAGTCTGCCCTACAAACGCGGGCTGGATGAGGTGTCGGTTTGCGGTTCATTTTTAATCTAATCTCAAAACGCTACATAAATTGCTCATTATTTGGTGGCTGTGGCAAAATGATTCCTTTGACACTGAGCCTTTGACTTGGAATTACTACAGCAGTGGGTTTGCTGAACATTAAGCTGTTACTATTTAAACTTGGAAAAGAAAAGCAGATTTGTGTGTAGTACACCAACTTTTTTTTCTCTTTTGCTTTGCAGGACACAGAGGAAATTGCTCTGTCACTTGAAACGGCTTTGCACATCCTTTAACAAGAAACCAGGGAAAAATAATGCTTGGACTGGAGCTTTTCAGGCTGAGTCCAGAGAATTGTTTGCCCTTGAAGCAGCCGGAGCAGGAGGAGAGCGATGCTCACGGGCAGCAAGAACAAGCCATTCGTCAGTGCTGGCCGGCAATAAATACTGCGCGTGTACAGCGTGGGGTGTGAAAATGCCTGTTCCCTGCCCACCCCCGAATGCACAGGAGACAAGTAACCGATGGCCAGGTCAGTCAAGTTTAGGACTACGGCAGTTTATAGCCTGGAGTAGGAGGACAAGATTTATTCTCTTTGCCCCTGTATTTTAGCCACATTTACCCGCTTTCAGCACAAGAGCTTTGCCGTTTGCGGCTGTGAGGGATGGCACCCGCAGGGAGGAAAGCGCGGCTTTGGAAGGGTGCTGTGCCTGGGGGGTGAGTTTTGCTGCCGAGATGCAAACGTTGCCAGCCCAGCTGGGGGCTGCCGTGTGCTCTGTGCCTTGCAGGGGGCATCCCCCGGGGATGCTGCCCTTGGAGAAGGGAGGGTGCTGCCAGCCCAGAGCCCTGCGGACGGTGGGCGTCCTTCGCCCGAGTGCGCCTCAGAGCCTGGATTGGGCCGGTGCTGTGAGGGTAATGCCCAGCACCCCTGCGCCCGCCGCAGCGGCTGCCTCCGTCCCTCTCCACGGAGGGCAAACACTGCGAAGGGCAAGTGTCTCCACATCAGACAGCGAAGCACCAAGCAACCGAGGCTGCCAAGTTTCTAATTAGCATAATTAAAGCATGCTCTTTTCTTCCCTTCTGCCTTGGGAGAGCCTTCATCAGAGAAACGATCTCTGTAAAGAGCTCCTTCGTTTGCAAGGTGCTCATCATTCAGGATTGAGAGCGTCCAAAGCCGTCCTGCGCTGACGGCAGCGCTGGCGGGGCCCGGCTGTGCTGCTGGCAGACGCTGCCTTTGGCGCGGCACATCCGTAACCGGTGGAGAATCGGACGCCGGAGCGGGTGAGCCGGGAGGGCTCCTGTGCTGCCCGGTGCACGTCACCGGGCCAGGCACCGCACGGTCCCTGCTGCGGGGGGTACCGGGGCTGGCGACCCCCCGGGCTCCCCATCATCCCCCCTGAACCGCGGTGCCTTTGCAGGAGAGCGCAGGGGGTGTCGGGGAGGTGCTCTGCGGTCCCCTCCAACGCTCTCAGGGAGCTCCATTTATTATACTTCCAGGTTTATCAGCTGGGTACGTGAGCCTCTTTTCAAACAAATAAGCTGTTTTTCCTGGTGCCTGCATCTGGAAACAGTCCGCTTTGATTCGTAACTCTGCTCAGCGGGATGGCAAGCACCCGGCGATGCACGTCCTCACCGCGTCCTTCCCGGGGAAGGGACCTGGCAGAGCCGCCGGGGCTTCTCCTGCGGGCTGGTGGCTCGGGCAGCCGGGGGGGAGCGAGGAGCCTCCCCTCTGCCCGCGCAGGCAGGGCCGGGCAGCGTTCGGCTCCCGCCCGGCGTGGGACAGGATTCAATTTCACGCCTATTGGATGCAGGGAGTTAAAACCCGATTGCTGCCACGCACGGAGCCTGTCTGCCACTTCAATGTGTCCCTTCCAAAAGGGAGATATAATTGAAATTATTCTTCCTGCAGGCGGTTCAACAGGCGTGGAAGCCGCCTCTTGCTCTCCCCGACGTTTGCCATCGTGGCTGGTCTCGCGCCCCGGCAGCTCTGACAGCAGCCAAGCCTACCACCACGACAGCGATGTACTGGTGACCTTCAGACGGGCTTGGGCCGGGGAATTCACTCTGCAGAGGTGAGACGAGTCTTTGTCGGCATGGCAGAGCTGGATGGGAAACGAAAATAGCCTGGACTTGCCAAAGCGGTGCAGCCGTGGCCAACCTCCCTCCTCCCTGCGCGGATGGAGAGCAGAGATGGTGCCCCCGGGCTGTATGGGACCCCCTAAGGGTGACCCCCCAGCCCCAGGTCCCTGCCAGGATTGGGACCAGCAATGCCACCCCCTACCCCCACCTGGAGCGACCTCCCAGCACCCAGTGCCCACCCCAGCATGGGGACCAGTGCGGGGAAAGGCTGCCCGCATGCCCGCTCTCCCGGCACGGCGGCAGGATTTGTGCTCCCTGCCCGGCTCCCCGCTGCTGCCTTTCTCCCCAGCTCAGGGCTGGGCGACTGCTGATTCAAGGCCGTCTGTCAGACCTGGGGGGGACGTTTTATCAGGCTGAATTTTATCCCTATTGAAGTCCCGCTAGGCTTCCTATGACAGCGCGAGCCAGCCCGCACCCTCCTGCCGCGCCGGTGACAGTTGTGTGCCGTGCTCCGGTCAGGCTCCCGGCAATCCCGGCGGAGCCGAGGGCACCCCGGCTGATCTGGTGACTATTTCACTGCACCTTGCACGCACATGCCATCGCTTCACGCTTGCTGCGGGGGGGCGATTCCCTAGAGTTGCAGAAGGAACCGGAGGAAAAGCCGGTGTCTTTGGGCGGAGGCTCTGCTGGGCTCGGCTTAGGCTGGCACCGCTCCCCGCAGCCCCGCCGGAGCTCCTGGGCTTAAAGCTGAGCTGAACGGCAAATCAGCAGAGGCTGTGCTGGGACCGCAGAGCACAAATTAAGAGCCAAAGGTGCATTTCAGCAACCACCCCCCTCCGCGGGCTCTGCCCGGGAGGCTCCGGTGCAGGGGCAGGGCTGTCCCCGCTCTCGACACTCGTGTCTCTCCATGTGGTTCCTGGTCTCTGTCTCAACTTGAAAGGTCCAGAATGGGTATTATATGCGTTACATATATTTTATATATATATGTATTATAGAGGAGTTTGATGTGTCATCAAATGACTGATGCATTAGGAAAAAACAGTATAATTATCCTCATTCTATTTTCCAATTCTCACTAAAGGGACTTTTGCTTGAACTGTTATAATTAATTTTTGTTTTCTTTTTTTTGAGTGTAGTCCCATGTAAGGCTTTCCCACCTGTATCCAGAGAGATAATTTTTACTGTACACACACTGATGTCCACTCTTGCTTGCTAAGCAAAAGTGCTACAAAATGAACCTGATAGAATTACATTTTGCTGGGCAGCCAGTGATCATTTCTAATAATTTCTATGGTGCTAAATAATATATATCGTGTGAGGACTGAGAGCGGGAGGAGAGGAGGGATGCGAGCTGCCGGCCGTAACCCCCCCGGGGCCCTGGGACCGGCGCGGCGGGGGGGCGGGCAGGGGGGGCGGGCAGGGGGGGCGGGCAGGGGGTGCAGGCAACACATTGGCCATGGCTCTCGGGGAGAAGCCTTCCTTCTCCATGACCCGCAGTCAAGCTGCTCGTCTGAGTTGGAAGTGATGAACTTCTTTGAATTGAAGTCCTGAAAGAACAGCGAGAGCTTAATTACAGTAAAAGGCCCTTGTGCTCGTGCAGCACGTTGCAGACCAGCTGGGGAGAAAAGTTGCTGCAAAAGGAACCTTTTCCAGAGTAACGTGCTGGCATTAGGGGACCTGGGACAGAGGGAGGTTTTTAAAGGGAAAAAAAAAACCCAACAGCAGAAGAAAATCACTAGTCTGAGGCTCATTTGCATTCCTCTTGCAGAGCTGCAGCACTGGCAAAACAAATTCAACCCACCCAGACATCACTTACAGGAATAACTGCAAAATCCAAAAATGAGGCAAACTGTTGATGCTGAAAATGCTTTTCAAAATGAATATTAATATTCTCATCTGCTGGTTGGAGGGGCCAAGGCACAACGACTGTGCCTTGGGAAACAGAGATGGCTCTAATCGTGGGGATGTGAGAGGAGACAATCACACTTCTGCCATTTTTTTCTGATATGTTTAAAACAGCTCAAAGTCTTGGTTTTTTTTAAGACAAAGGTCACGGACTTTGGTATCTGTCCATTTTAATTACTTTCCAACAGCATAGCCTTTGTCAGCTACCATCCTACAGGATAAAACCATTCTGCTTTGCCATAGTGTCCCGGCAAAAGGGGGATTTCACGGGGAACTTGCATGCACAGCGCTGTCCAAAAAAGCAGGGTGCAGGACAGACGGACAGCCCCTCCGGCGACCCGGGGCTCCTGCCGCCGAGAAGAGATGCCGGTGAGTGGGAGTGGGGTTCGCTCCCGTGGCTGCGGGGGCAGGTCGGGGTGCCCCGGGCAGGGGCTGGGGCTCGCGGCCGCCCACCGGCATCGGGAGCGCGGCGGCTCATCCGAGCACGGGGAGCGCGGGCAGGGATCCAGGGAAACAGGGCTCCATGCTGAAAACGTGAACATGTGCTTTACGGAAAGTGCCAAGAAAGCAACATTTGGAGGTTAAGAAATGGCAGAAAACAGACAGATTTTTCCATGTGAAATTCAGTGAAATGATGACTGTGAGTTTCGCAGAGCACAAGCTGTGCAGCTTTGATAATTAATTAATATTTGCAGAGGGCTTTGGGATCCTCAGATGAAAGGTGTCAAGTATTAGTGCCACGATCGGCGGCCGATGACAAAGCGGGGGGATGAAGGGGGGCTGCGGGCTGTGCTGACGAGCCTCCCCCCCGGGGGCTCCCCAGTCCGGAGGGCGGCCGGCAGAGCTGGTGGTGCAGCCCAGACGCGTAAAGGTGTAAAGACCTCAAGGGCTCCGCTCCGAGCGAGCCGGCGGCCAGCAGCCCCGCAGCGGCAATGCCCGGCTGCCCCTGCCCCAAGGCAGGCGCGGGGGGGCTGCCAGCTCTGCACCCTCCAAGCATCTTTGCATTGACATCGCCTACTGCGGTTTTGAGCCCAAAACACCCTGCAAATTAAATTATTTATTCATATGAAATGTGCTTACAATTGCAAAAGGGTTTCACTTAATTGAAAGTGCAGCCAGCATTTTAATAAAACTATAAAGGGGTGAAACGTGCATAAACAGAAGAAAAGTGTTTAATCTCAGAGAGATCGCTTTATGTTAGTGAGAGTATTTAGCTTCCAATAAAGCTAAGCAAATAGTACTGAGATCCCATGAGCAAAGAGATATTTTTATCATTTTGCACAAGCCCTAGGTTTAAATTTGACATTATAATTGTGAATTATGTTAGTTCATTACCATAGCTACAGAAGGCTTTGACCAGCTAGTGGATCGCATTACTAATGACTGTCACAGGTTGGCTGCGCGTGTGGCGGCACGACCGCAATCCCTCGCATGCACGCGGGGCTGCCGTGCCCTGCGCGACACCGCCGAGCCCGCGTCAGCCGCAGGAGGCACCGCGGGCACATTATGGATGCAGGGTCAATACGAAAAAGAGCCCCTGCTTGTATTTAAGCCACTCAGATCATAGGAGATGGCAGCTACGTGACGAACCCGGCTAACGAAGGGGGCTGATGGTCACCTGCCACCGTCCCCCGGCTCTGCTGGCACCCTGCAGCTCCCGGCGCAGTCCCGGGACGCACCCCGCACCGGGTTAGAGGGTGAGAAAGGCTTCTGAGCACCTTTTATTTTACATTTTGCACCAGCCTGGCGTGCTGCCCTCTCGTAGGGGCTGGTTTTGGGAAGGAGCTGGAGGACCCTGGGATGGGCTCTCATTTCCCAGCTGGAAGGCGCTGCCGTGGCTGCACCAAGGAAACACGGGAAGGGGCAAGGAGCTGCTGGTTCAGGCACCGAGGGTGCTGCAGCGAGGCGGTGCCCAGCCCTGCACAGCCTTCGGGGGGATGCAGGACCGGGGAAAGCATTTGCTGATAGAGCATCAGCGCGGCGCGGTCCTGGAGCTGCGTCTCCTCGACAGCAGCACTAGAGCTGCACCTCCCCGGTGCACCGGAGCTCGGAGCAGCACCCTCCTGCGCTCACGGGAGGTGCTGGGCGAGGGCTGAGGCAAATTGAGTCCTGTGCCGGTGGGTGTAGTCCCACGCCAGGTATAACGGGCAGCGCATCCTCTGTTTGGCAGCTCCCAACAGCCAATTAATCCTTTGTCTTGTTAATACCTCGGAGCAGCTTGTCTGGGCTGCGCTAGCCTGTCTGCTTCCCGATGAATAATACAGCACAGCGGGGAGGTTGCTCAGGAATTATGCAGTGATTATAATTAGTGTGGCAAGTGGAAATATGGGGCATAGAGGGGATGTTCTCCGGGAGCGAGGCGGGAGGATGGAGCCAGCGAGCTCCGCTCCAGCCCAGGCTGGTGCATCACGGTGGGTGCTGCTGCCTTTGGCAGCACCCGGCTCCACGGCGAGGACGAGGCCATTAACGCTGGAGGAACTGCTTCTGCCCAGCCCTGCAGCGATGCTACCGGGGGGATTCCTGCCAGAAACCTCCTCTTCTTCCTTTAGCCATCTGACAGCAGAAGCCCTCGACACCCTGCACAGGGCTTCATCGCCTCCTGCCTGGAAATGCCCCGACCTGCTCCTTAGGCTGTGCCGAGCCTCCCAGATCGGGGTTCGTCCCTGCCGGGGCAGGGCTGTGGGACAGGCACGGTGGCAGGGACGGTCCCAGGGGGCACAGCCGACAGATCCCAGCTCCGGAGAGATCCCCATGCTGGTGCTGCGGGAGCTGCTCAGGCTGCGCTTCTGCTTCCCAGAGCCAATTTCATAACTGCTGCTAATACTGCTAAATTACAGCAGCAAGAGAGCACGCGGGAGGGCGGGGAGAAGTTCTGACGTTCATTTTTATAGAGATTAACTGAAAAACATGCAGAGCAATCCCCCGGCAGCCGTGGCCTCCTGCCCTCGGTGCAGGGCCACGGCGCGGTAACGATGAGCGATTGCTGGGGGGACCCGGCAGCCCTCGGCCGGGCTCCCCCACCCGCTGCTTGCAGGGGTGGTGGCACCCCCACCGCACAGGGCACGACACCGGCTGTTGCCCTCGGCCCAGCGAGCAAATCCCCAGGCATTTCAGACAGATTAGAAGCATTAGCAGCAGCTGGGCAGGGGTGACCACTTTGACTTTGCAGGTCCCAGGTCCTCCTGCTGCTCTCGAGGCCTTAGAAAACTTGTTACAGGACAACTTTTGGCTCTTTCTGCTGCTGGGCTTAGCCTAAATCCCTGCCCAGCAGTAAAGCTGCGGGGAAGGAGCCGCCAGCCTTGGGCTTCTGCACTGAAACCCCTCCCGCGTGTGCCAAGGCGGAGGCTGCGGCTCCTCTCCCTGCCCCAGCCCAGGGATAAGGGGTCTGTGCATGGCTCCTGGAAATCAGAGTGGGTTTTGCGGGGGGAAAACTCCCCTCCCTTCTGGGGAGGCAGCTGAGACATCCTGCGCCCGTGACTGCCCTTCCCAGCTGCAGCCCAGTGTTTCTGGCTTCGCACACCCATCGCATCCCTCTCCCGCACTATCTCCTGGCCTTGGCTTTAGGCTGGGGTTTGCTGTCAATAACTCCAACATTAAAAATAAACAAAATCACTTTTAACTTAGATTAAACACACAAATTCTGTGAAATCTTAACAGATTCCTAAATCTCGCCTCGCAGCAAGGACTGCCTGCAGCCTGTGCATGGCACAGGGATGCAGCCGACAAGGCACAGGAGACCGGTGGTCTCTGGGCAAAGCCTGGTCTGGCTGCAGGAGCAGCAAGGATGGACGAGATCAGTTCAAAGCAAATTCTCCCGTTGGGGTGCAGGGGCTTTGCGGGAGCACTTCCAGGGGTGCCACACGGACACGGTGCAGCTCCCACCCCGAGGGAAGGGCTGAGCCCACAGCCCATCGCAGCTTTCCTGCCGTGGCCACAACAGAGCAGACTCTGCAGAGACGTGCAAAGAGAACTGCGTTTGACCAAAGCGATCCTCTTCCCTGACGTGGCCGAGGTCGACCGAAAACCGACCCCGCGCAGCACCTGCGAGGCAGCTGGTGGTAACCGGGATTGCACCGAGTGCCCCGGCTCCGCTCCGGTGCTGAGCCACCTCTGCAAAAGGGGTGCGGGCACCTGCACGATGCCCTCCCCTGCAGCGCGTCCCTCCCGCGCTGTCACCAACCCCCGGGTCCCTGCGCCGTGGTACAAGCGAGACGGGGAATCTCTCAAATCTGGGGTTCAAACTCGCCAGCTAAGGAGCTGCTGCTAACAGCCTGGTCTCCGAAACCGCATTTCTATCGCCTGTTGTGTGGAGTTACCGTAACCAAGGAGATTGGGAACTCAGGGAAATGGCTAGTCCCGCTTATCGGGGGCTTTTCTCACTCGCTTTAATGAAGAGGTTGAAAACGGTGTAGCCATTTGCAGGGAGAGACTATTCTTCACAAGGTACGCTCAGCTGGCATCTGCTGATATAAAAAGATGGACAACTTAGAAAATCAGTGCAGATAGCGGCTGAAATTCTCTGCACTCCTCTAGTCATAAAACTTACATCTGAACTGAAAAAACTACCGGGCAGTTTCCAAGCCTGCGTGAGCCAGCATCGTGCCGGGGAAGCTACCTTGCACCGGCTGACGGCCTGGTGCAGGGGTGTAGGGGTGCCTGGGCGGTGCTTTGGGGGGCTGCACCCGTGTGCTCTGCCGCGGGGACCCCTTGGCTGTGGCCAGAGAAAGAGACACGGAGATACAGACCACCGGGAAGCTGCCGGCGAACGCTGCACCGCAGCCCACCCCAGCCCCGCAGGAAGGAGCTGCTCCTTCCCATACGTAGGACAGAGCATTAATATATTCCTGCCTATTTTGGAGCCTGCTCCTGGGGAGGAAAGCCATTATTTAAACATTAATTCCTTGTGTGGGCTCTCCTGCAATAAAGCAGGAGTGCGGAGGTGTTGAAGGAATTACTCTTTTATTTAATCACGGAGTAATTACAGGACCGTAGCTCGACGGAGTGGCTCTGATTGACTTCCCGGCCCAGATCAGCCCCAGCTCACGGGAAGGGCTAAGCTGTCCGACCCCAAACACCCGCAGGGGTGACTTCGCATCGGGCAGCAGCCCCTGCCAGAAGCATCCCGCAGCCCCCCCGGGCTCCCGCACGCTGCCAGCCCCTGCCTGCACCCCCCAGCTGCCGGCACTGCTGGAGGACTGTCAGCACGGCCGAGGAGCAGCCGCTCATCAGGTTGCATATATATATATATATGGATATATACAGAGTCCTGCAAGGAGAGCCCCAGCTTGGACGGGGCTCCACTTCCAGGGTGGTTTTGCACCAGAGAGCTGCAGCCCCATCACACCGGGCAGACACCCTGGGGCCGCATCCAGATCGGTCTCTAACTTCATATTTTGTACAGGGCACCATTTTACAAAAGGCAAAGGAAATGCCCCGTGGGTGGCAAGTGGAAAAGCCGGGACACTGGCAGGACCCGCAGTCCCGGCTTCACTGGGGACAGGCACAGCACTGGGAAACGCCTCCTCTCCCCTGCCCACGGCGGTGACTTGAACCTTGTTTTGCCTTAAAGCTTCTACCAGTCTCATCAAAACGTGGTTATGCTGATTGTAAGGCCAGAGGGATTCCACAGGGTCTGGGCTGACCTTTGAGCATGGCAATTAAATTCCTCCAGTCGCTGCTGGACAGAGCCCAGTCATTTGTGTTCAACTAAAGCTTCGCCTTGGAAAAAACATCCCGTCTTAATTTGAAAACTTCAAGAGATGGAGAAAGCACCACTTCCCCTTGATAATTTGTTCCAGTGGTTAATTATCCTCACTATTAGAAATGTGTCCTTTGTTCTAATTTAAACGTGTCTGGCTCTGGCTTCCAGTCATTAGTTCTTGTCACGCTTTCCCTGTTAGATTAAAGGGCCCTTTCAGAGCCCGCTTTATCCCGGGGAAGGTTTTTGCATAGTGGATTCAAGGCACCTCTGGATCCTCTTTTTGCTAAACCACATGGACTGCGCTCTCCCTTGCCTCTCATCAGAGGCATTTTTCCAGACCTCAAAGAATTTTCCTACCTCTTTTATTCACCCTCTCCCGTTTGCCCAAACCCCCTTTAATTAACCACAGCTCCCAGACCTGCCTGGAATGTTCCCCTTGGTCCCACGAGCGCGGCAGGACCAGGGCAAAACCACACGCCGGGGCTGTTTGCTCTGGCACAGAGCGAGCATCAGCAGCGTATCACAAAGTGCAGCTCTAAGAGTGCCTGTTGAGGTGCTTTTTTCCTACAGCCTCTAAATTATTTTCACATTTGATGTTTTCTGGGTCGCAGCCTCCCAGTTTGTGAGTGTGGCCTATATTTTCTGTCTCTAGATTGCAACATCGCCTTGAATTGCATTAAAACGTATTTTTTCTTGGATGGCAGTTAATTTACCAAGTAACCCAGATCCCCCTGCTCCCGCGGGACACCAGCGGTCCCAGCAAACGTGGCTCTTGAGCTGCTTTCCAGCAGCACCCAATCCTTGCGGGAAGGCAACCACGTCCGAGAGCTCGAGCTGTTCCTTAATCCCGCAGAAGTGCCCTCGGCAGCAAGCCGCTCCGCTCCCGGGCCAGTGCCACTGCTAATAGGTTTAGCATCGGGCCCCATGGCTTAAGCTTCTTAGCGGGAGTAATGCTGCGCTCGCGGGGAGATCAGGGCAGTGCTGCTGCTCAGGGGTCCCCGTCAGCAAACCCCCCCTGCCCTGCTCTCCCCGCGGCTGCCGGCACGGCTGCCCCATCGGCACACACCGGCGTGCGAGGGGTGGCCGAGGCACCCTCCGAGGGAAGGCAGAGATGCCTTGGGGGGAGAAAGTGCCTCCCCCAAGGCTCTGGCTTGGCAACCAGAGCAGACCAGTGCGGAGCACCCCCATCCCGGGCACGCGCCGGCGGCTGCTGCAGCGCCCAGCCCCAGCACCAATCCAGCCTTGCTTGCAATCACGGGGTTCTCAGCAATTATATGTCACCCCTAACGACGTCTCCAGCCAACTGCAGCGTCATCACCGGCTCAGCGCAGCGTGCGAGCAGGCCAGCTCTGTGCCCTGCCTGCTGCACCAGCAATCCGTCCCAGGGACCCAGCCCCCGGGCACACGGGTAGCACGAGCACCGCACTCTTAGGACTGCATGGGCTAATTAACAGAGGCCGCTTTGCTCAGCTAGTGCTGGCCTTAACGACCCCATCCCAGGGCCATCCATCCCAGCCCAGTCATGCTCTTCATCTCCATATTGTGTGGGATTTTGTGTCACCACAGCTCAGCAGCGGGCTCCCCGTTCGGGTGGGTGGCTTCGACATTTGTGGCTATTCACCAGCCGGCGGCCGTGGATGATTTCCAGGCCAGGGGACGCCCGCAGAGAGCTCGGCTGGGATTACTTATGGCTGGCTACTTGCGCTGTGCATCACTCCTGCTTCCCGGCTGGGTGACAAACAAACGAGATGAGACCACACAACACCTACCACAGCACAGGAGGATGTGCGGGGGGGTTTCTTCAGCAATAAGGAAGATCTCTGCCAGTTTCTTGGACCGAGGCTCAAAATTTCCTCCTTTGACAAGACCGGTGCCTCGGCGAGAGGCAGACTGGGAACCTCTGCCCTGCACAGGGCAGGTTCATAAACCATTGACGACTTGCTCAGCCCTCCTCAGGTCCTTGTGGACCTGCTCCAGGAGGGTCTTTGTGGACCTGCTCCTCCTCCTTGGGGGTGTTCCACGCCAAGAAGTCATCAGGTAAATAAAGATAAGACTCTTACTCACTGCTGCCCATGTAAATCATCATGGGTTCCCACAAGGGCATCAAAGGAAAATGCTCCATTTTCCTAGACCTTTGCATCCCCACTAAAAAAAAGAAATCCTGGCTGTCCCCTCGCCCTTGCTCTGGGCTCTGCCGGCGGTGCTGAGCTGCCAAAGCCCCAGCACAAGAAACCTTTGCCAAGCATCTGCAGCCAGTGCAGAATCACAGAATTAACTGTGCTTTCAGCAGTCTTTGCTGCTTTGTTCTGCAGGTCTTTTATTCTGCAAAGACACTTGCACACAGGGGAGAAGCACTAGTGGGAAAGGCCCCCGAGCCAAGGCAGGGAAACAGCCTTTGTGGCAGGGAAGCGACCCGAACGCCATCGGCTGGGGGCTTTGCCGCGGTCCTGCCCAGCCCACGCAGCCGAGCCGGGAGAGGGGGGCTCTGGGGACGCAGATGGCTCCAAACCCCAGCAAAAGCCCTTGTTCGCTGCTTTGAGGCAGCCGGCGCAGCCCGTGCGCCGCAGCGAGGGGCTGAAATGCTGCTCCTGCAGCTTGGAAGAAGGGGATTAAAGAAACTGCTCCTGGAGCGAAGCGCCCAGCAGCGGGGCTGAGCTGGAGTAACAGACCTCGCTGGGGAACCGGCCACCGCTTTCGGCTGGTCTCCTGTTTGCCGTGGCAGGCCAGCCCGCAGCCCTGGGCAGGTTTTTACAGCTGTGCAAATGGATAACGAGGGGTCTTGCCACCAGCGCATCCCCCGCCGTGACTGCCTGGCCAGGCTCCTCCACAGACATCTCTGTCCTGGCTTTTAAGTGACGGCTTTAAAAACTGCCCTTGTTAAAGAGCCCATCTGCCGTCAGAGCCCGCCAGGCAGCGGCAGCGGCCGGCTCGGAGCTCCGGCCGGGAGCGGGAGGCGAGGCAGCGCCCAGGCTGAGTCCTCCACCGCCTCCGAGACCAGCAAACATCCACCGCTTGCTCCCCTCGCAGGGCACAGGCGTTGCAGCATGACTGATGTTCGTTCCGTACCAACCCAGGAGCTGAAATAAATTGCAGCTATACAATGAAGAGGCACTTTATTGCTAAGGCATTAGGCAAAGCTAATGTAATCTGAACTGATATTGAATACAAATCCTTGACTGTGAGTCACCCTGCTTTTACATTGTGTTCTGCGCTGGAGGAGCGGCATGCCGTCAGAAAGCCAGGCATTAGAAAAAATAAGACAGGAGTATGCTTTTCTTTATCCCTGTGAAAGACAGCTGCAATGATGGCCAAATCACCCAATCATTGCATTAATTAATAAGTATTTGGAGCCTCCTGAGATTGATTGGATCATTATAACACCAAGTGAAGCCTAAAGAGAAAGAACTCCTGGGGGAAGATGGTGCTGATTTCATGTTCTCTTTGGCTCTGCTCACTTGCAGAAAAAGTGTATCAAAGCCGAAGCAGTTTGGGAGCCCACGGAGGGGAAGAGCCTGCATTTTTCCTGGATAATTCATTCCTGCAAGTGGCACGAGACTTTACAACCGGCTCCTGTTCTGACTTAATCCCAACACGGGGCAGAGCTGCGGCGCTGGGGCAGAGCTGCGGCGCTGGGGCAGAGCTGCGGCGCTGGGGCAGAGCTGCGGCGCTGGGGCAGAGCTGCGGTGTAAGGACCTCGCAGCTGCAGAGAACTGGGAAACGCAGCGATGAGCTGGTCAGGGCTGCTCTGCAGCGGGGCTGCTGCAGCCACCCCTCCCCAGGGAGCCAGCGGAGCCCCCTCGCTGCTGCTCTCCCCCACGCACAAAGCCTGCTGCCCGGCCCCTCGGAGCTTCATTTTCCCCAGCTCAGAGGCAGAATCTCTCACTCCCTCCCCAAGACCAGAGCTGAGGAGCTGGGATCCTGCTCAGCAGAACATTTGTTTTGCACAAGATGATTACAGATGCCACATTTGTGCACGATGCACAATTAACAACCATAATAGCGCTTCATACTGACGGAGCATCGTTCATCTCTGGGTACAAATGCATTTTTGCAGACATTGATTAATCAAGCCCTTAAACACTCCTGCAAGGCGGGTGCTACCGATGCACACAGTGTTAGGTGAGATTTAGAGTCAAGCATGGCCTTGTGCTGAGTTAGGAAACTTCTGCTGCTCGCCGTACCCGAGGTCAATACTAATGCAGTCCTTGATCCCACAGCCACTGGAGACTGAAAATCTTCCTTCTGACACAGCCAAGAACCTTTCCCTGCTCAGGTCTCACGTTCCTTTTAACTTCTTCTTTCAAGGCCAAGCAAACTTGAGCAAATCAAAACGGTGTCTCTGGTCCACCAAGGCCAAGAGCCCCAGAGCATCCCAGACGGGCAGGCGAAAGCCCAGCAGTGACAAGGGCAGAGTCAATCTCCGTTCAGGGGCTGCTCGAACCGAGCCTCTGTAGCGCCCGGCAGAGGCAGGGTGTGCCCCAACCCACTGCCGAAACCCGCATCCAGGCAGCCCTGGGGACAGCCTGCTCATCCCCTACACCCGAAATCCTTGGAGCGTGCCAAGAAAACAAACATGATCCCAGAAAGAAAAATCAAAATACCTCCCACTCATGTATTGGATCATCACCCTGTCAGATATCCACACTGTGAGCACATGGGTATGAAATAACCATGAGTGTCTGAGCGCAGAGATGGCTCTCCAGCATCATGAGGTGTCATCCCTGGCTGCAGGCACGCTGCCAGCCCCGCGACAGCCCCCGTGCAGCACAGACCCCTGCGACAGGCAGGTCTGCAGCAGCAGCCGTGGCCAGCGTGCACTGCATGGCCAGCTGGGGAGTGGATATACAGCCACTGAGCCCAGATGCCACCTGCACACGCTGAAGCTGTTTTGCATCGCGGGAGGCTGGGAAGGCAGCACTGGCTTGTGTTTCCAACTTGCCACTGCCCTAGTCAAGTCTTTTCACTCGCCTTGTAAGCAGGGTCATGGATCAGCTGGGACCGTCCTGCTTTGGATCATCTCACCAGTTCCTGCTGGGCACCAGAGCTGGGAACAAAGCGCAGCTCTCAGCTGCAGCGAGGCAGCGACCTGCCTGCAACAGGCACCTCCAAGCCCTGCGCTGCAGCCCAGCCTGGCATCGCCTCTGTGCCCCGGGGACCCCTCGTGCTCGGGGGCCAGCGGCAGCTGCAAGCCCGTGTTCAACACCTGCAGCTTCCCCGGCGTTGGGGAAGGAGGAATGAACCGTGCCTCGCGCTGCCGGCAAAGCCTATAGCAAAGGCAGTAAGTCATTTGCTCCTCTCCCTCGCAGTGCACCCCTGTTTAATGAGACTATCCATCACCGGGGTTTTTTTAAGCTATCAGCATGGTTCAGGGTGAAATACTCAGTCATCAGTCACGGGGATCCGTCAGCGTCTGAAGGCAAAGGCAGAGGCACCAACTGCTTCCCAGAGCAGCATTGCACTGAGCCCCCCGAGCCCCTCACCTCCGCGATTTGGGGTGCAGCACGGTGCCTCATCCCACCAACGGCATGGCTGGTCCCAGAAAGGCATCTGCTGCTATGCCACGGTGCTCAAGGCTTTCTGAGCAGAGACTATTAATCCAGACCCCGGGATGGGCCACTTCTCCGGCTGTGCCAGAGCTGCGGCGCAGGGAAAGCTGCCTCTGCCAGGGCCGTCCAAGGCTGCATACTGAAAAGGTCAGGCTGACACAGCGCAGTCTCTCGGTAAATGATCCCCCAGCCCCGCAGTGGTACCAGCCCCGTGCCATCCCTCGGCTTGTTTATTTTCTCTCTTGAAAAACACCGGGGGAAGGGAAGCAGAGCAGCTCGGGAACGGGAAGGCACAAGGGCAGTGGGATGAAAGAGGATGAAAGCAGATGGCAAGATGGGGAGGGACCAGAAATACCTGGAAGGCTTGAACAGCAGAGAATCGGTCTAATATGCAAATAAGTGCATTTTCCACAGTGCTGCGCGCTGCAGGAGGGCAGCAGGGGCTGCCTGACGGGTGGCTTCTGCACCATGAAATCAATCCCACCCAGCACACGCAGGCATTTCTGCTGGAAACCACCATTCGTTCAATCCTTCCTGGGTCTGGTGAACCCACCTCTGATCAATACCCGCAGTTTGCAAATGGAATTAGAGCAGTGATGAGTAAATTGAGACCTTTTTTTCAGCATGGAAAAGGGCTTATGAAAGTGAGAAAATGCCAGGAATGACTGGTTTTTAAGGAGCTGTTGGACACAGCAGTGAGCCAAGAGGAAGCTTGCACAGAGCAGCATCGGTAGCAACACAGTTCTCCGGTGTGGAGCCCGGCCCTGCACCCTGAAGACAACAGCCTCAGGGACCACACACCATTACAAGTTCATGTGTAAACAGCAATTTGTGACAGCACAGAAGCATCGCTCCATAACATCCTTGAAGCACAGGCTCAGCAATGCCCAAAGAGATTTGTTCAATGAGTTGTGCAGAGCGCAGCAGCAGCCTTGGCTCCTGCTCGCCCTGGGGCCAGCCTTTGCTTGTAAAAGCCGGTTAAGCAGTCGTGCAGCACGGCTGGCATCGCACAAGAAACCGCAGCCCCGACCTCCTCCAGCCCCCACACCGTTGGCAGTGCCCCAGCACGTCCCAGTCCAGGTGACGGCAGGACCAGCCTGAACAGCCATACTGCACCGAACACCCCGTCCCCACCAGCTGCAGGGCAGAGCCATGGACCACATCGAGCCAGCACGTTCCTCGAGGTTCGGGGGTCCTGTGCAGCCCCTTTTGCCAACAGCCAGGCTTGGCAACGGCCACCGAGATGTTCCTCAGGGCGCTGGGGCACGCAGCCGCCTTTGCCCAAGAGGAGCTCTCCAAGAGGGGGAGCAGGAGAGGCCCCAGCAGGAGCCGGCAGCGGGGGCAGAGGTTTGCAGCCCCCTCCAGAGCTGAAGGCATCCAGGGCAGGGATCCCCCCTGCGCTGCCCTCCCCGTCAGCCCCCTCGTGCCATCGGGGCTGTTATTGGCCCCAGAAGAAGGGGAATGGGACCCTGGAGCTAATCCGAGAGGCAGCCCCTGCCGTGGGCAGAAGGGCTCTTCGAGGATGTTGGAGAGCGTCGTGCGTGGGCTCCCACGCACGGGGGAGCGTGTGATGATCACGGAGGGCTTTGCAGGCACAGAGCAGAGACGGCACCAAGTCGGGGCATGTACACTGCACAAATCTGCCACCACATGTACAGAAAAGGAAGCAAATGCAAAGGCTTTACAAAAAGTCTTAATTTTTGGAGAACCATACAAGAAAAATCACTGTCCATGGTTACAGACGTTACATTATTGGTGTTACATGCTCAAGCCCTTGGCTCCAGGTGTGAAGGCTTATACAGCTCCTCCTCTCATCACCTCAGACCCAGGAAGCCATGGAGCAGCTGGGGAAGGGCTCCATGACTCGGGGCTGTGTGTCACCGTGCCCAGGGATCGCCCCGTCACAGCCTCATGTGCTGCCCAGCACAACCTGCCAGGGCCCTGTGACACATCGCACGAGTCCGTATGTGATGGGGACACTTGCGAGGGTCCCTGTGCTCACACACACAGTACACATACATCCATACATGCACGCATTCAAGCTCTGCTCTTCTGGCATGCCTCTGACCTGTGCCTCTATGCATCGCTTTACGTCGCAGGCTTACAGCTCCCCCTCCCCAGGTAATTATGGAAATGGTGATTACATCTAACTCTCCCAGAATTAGCACTTTACTTGAAACGGCAATGACTTCATCCCCAGGCCCACCGTTTTCCCGGTGGATGTCAGCAGAAGCCAGATCAATTTGTGACTGTCCCTGGCTACGGGCCATAGCCAGAATCGGAGGGGCTGGAAGGGGCTTCTCTGACTGTCCCCCTCACACCCCCATGCAAAGCCCCCAGCAGCTGTATGGCTCATCTGAGGGCCCGAGTTGCTCAGGTAATTCATTACTTGCTCGAAATAAGAGTTGGAGAGCCTGAGAGGAGGTTGCATGGAAGCATCTTTCAGCCTGGGGCAAGGGCATGCACCAGCACCACTGAGGGGACAATGCTAATTAACACAAAATTGTTACAACCAGGGCACGCAGAGCTGGAGTCCCCCAAAATGAGAGACTGAGTATGCTTCGGACTGGGCAGGCCACATGCTTATTCCAAATTCGAGCCTCTCTGCCCACACCCCCATCTCCATCACTACCAGGTCTAATCCTGCAGCAGCGAGCGGAGCATCGCCCTGGGAGCACCACCAGCATCCCTCCGGTCCTGGAGCCGGCTGGTCCGGGGGCTGCCAGCCTCCCTCCTCTGACCCCCCTGTGTGATAACGCACTGCCACGCTTGACAGCTTCCCTCAGCTGCTGCCAGGCTGATCAGTTCTGGCTGTAATTTCATGCAGTTATAAGCAATCACACTTGTAAAGCAAAAATCATGGCTGTGTTTCATAGCAAGGAATGCAAAGTTGGCTTTTAAGCACTGAAGAAATCCCGGCTGGCAGCTCCTCTCTCCGTCCCTCCACTGGCACCAGCTCCCCCAGTGCCCAGGCGTTCCCGCAGCCACCCCCTCCCCGCGCCTGCCGCCGCTGCGCTCAGACCCTCTTCCCCATCCCAATCCCTTGGGCTTTTGATGAGACAGGAGCTCGCAGCACCCGCACCGGGGCGTGCAGAGGTGCGCTCGGGGACGACCTCGGCACACAGGCGGAAAGACAAACGACTCCGGGCAGTGTCGGAGCCACACGCGTGCTTTGCATTCACCACGGACGACGCGTGCAACCATCACTGAGCCCCGAGCAAGCCCGGGGCAGCACACAGGCGCTGGCACAGCAAGAGGTACAAACGTTATTAAGATGTCGGTGCAAAATTTTGCTTTTATGGCGGGGGCTTAAACAGCACAGTGCTGCTTCTCTCCTGAGCCTTCACTAGCCTTTTGCTGGGTCTCAAATCAGTCCATTTGCACAGGGATGCAATGAGCAGGTCGTTGGGCTCAGAAACCACCGCCACCCAAAACCAAGCACTTCTCCCGTGGGATGAATCTGACCTTGGAAAGGCGCTGCCTCATCTTCCCTGGGCTGGTGACAGCAGCGGGGACCAGCTGGGACACGGGCAGGCGGCGAGCGATCCTCCAGCTCCTGTCGCACCCGCCGCAGGGAGAAGATGGAAGCCATGAGAGCTGAACCTCGCGAGGGCCGAGCAGAGCTATTTTTAGAAATAAAAGAGAGGTTTAAGACATTTGCAGCTGTGTTTTATAACAAGCCATTTGCAGACATGCCTCTGGGGAGGGATTGCCCCAGGGAGACAGCACCAAACTGAAACCTGGCGGGTCAGGGCTGGGCAGGAGAGCACCCCGTGCAGACCCCGGCCCTGGGGAGCCCCAGCCTGGCGTAAGCCCACCGCGCCTCCGCGGGAAGCCGAGCACTTGCTAGGGATGGTCCTGCACTGCCCTGGGTGCTGGTTACAGCGGGGGGAGCAGCCAGCCCTGGGCACCCCGAGTTTGCTCCAGGACCCTTCCCCACCCGTGCTCAGCTCTCACACAGGCAGTGCCTGGGGGAGGCAGCCAGGGCTCCCACCCTGTCACCCCATCCCTGGGGACCCGGTGTGCCGCACTCCCTCCCTCACCCACCTACCCACCGGGGCAGCAGAGACCCCAGCGAGCACAGGAGGTGCTGCTGCAAAGCGGGGTGGGGAGCTCTCCTTCACCCCCCGCCCGGCTGCAGAGAGCTGGGCTTTGGCACCCAACACCAGGACACACGCAGGCTACCAACCCCTGAGCTGGGCTATCGGGAAACCCTCTTGCAAGCCAGCCCTGCTAGCCCACAGCTACGCACCGTTGGCACAGCATCAGCCCAGCCATCCTGCAGGCTCAGCACCCCCCTCCGAGCACAGCCCTCCCCCCCCAGCAGCCTCCTGGGAGGGGCAGCCCAAGCCCTTTTTAATGGCTCTCAGTAACGAGCCCCAGGTGGAGGTTGAGCATCCCCAGCCGGGCTGCCAGGACCTGCCCCTCAGCTCCGAAGCCTCCTCCACGCTGCGCCGGTGCCAAGGAGAGGGTGGTCAGGCAGCGGCCACCCCGCAGGGGAGCTCAGGCAGTCACAGCCTGGCCCCGCTGCCGTTTCCCGACAGCCCCTCGCCGTGCACGGCTGCCCCAGCCCGGGGCTAACGCTGGTGCAGCCGTTATCCCCTGCATGCTCCGCGCAGGATGGCACCGCCTCTGCTGCGGGGCAGCTGCACGGTGCCTTGTGGGCACAGCAACGCCACGCGCCCACAAAATGTCCCCGAGTAGAAGACGCGGCGTGCGGTTCTGCTGCAGCTGGGCACGAGGCGCGCGGGGGCAGAGACCCCCCCATCGCCCCCCACTGCAGCGTCTGGGGGAAGGAGCACGAATGATTCCTGCAGAGCCCCTGGTGCCGTGCACCACGTAGCGCAGCCCTGCGCAGACACCTTGTTAGACAGGCAGAGAACGTGTCGTGTGTTTTGGGAAGGAAACAAAACTCCTTATGGCACTCTCCATCTGGGCTGAAAGGTTGCCTGGAAGGAAGGACAGCCAAGTCACTGTACCAGGGCGAGTGAAACCTGTCCCGCTTCCAGCCCAGCCCCCCGACACGGCTCTGCTTCCCGTCCCTCCGCACCGTGTGCCGCCGCCTCCCACCGGTGTGGGCAAGGGGGGCTGGGAGCCCGGGGACACGGGCAACTTGCCACGGCTCTGCTAGCCAGGTATGGCAGGGGAGGGAGCGCGACCGCTGAGGCAGCCAGGAAAAGGATGTCAGGCTGAGAAGCGATGCGTCTCCTTTGGCCATGGCAGGAGGGGAATGAGAGCAGCTCAGCTGAGCCGTGGGGGCTCCTGGGGCGGGGACACACGTTTCTCCGTCTGCAACTGGCGATTTTCAGCAACGATTTGGGATAGGGACGGTCCGACCTGCAGCTCTTCTAGCAGGAACAGGCTGCAAATGCTTGAATTCGGTTCCAAGTTGTCACATAGCTTTGACGCCCTGATGGAGGACAGCCCCCCCGCACCCGTTTCACCTTGGGTTTCGCTCTCGCGTTTCTGAAGAGTTGATATTGCAGCAATGCAATGGAAAATCTTTTTAAAGAGAGAGAATTCCCCAGTCATGTCGTTTAGCTTAACACGGGACAACTCCTGGAGGAAAAGGTCGTTGTATTAAGAGGCGAGAAGCTCCATGGGCTTGTTAGCACGGCTGGCCGTCGGCTGGCTCCCGACACCCCAGAAACCCCCGGATCCACCTGGGCTCAGCCCCTGCACGGGCACCCCGGCCAGGGCCAGATCCCATCCGCCTTCCCCACCCGAACCATCCCTCAGTGGCTGCCAGCGGGGCTGCCCTGGAACCGCAGCTTCTGGCAGCCCTCCTCCCTCCCAGCCTCCCCGCAAACCCTCCCCTGCCCCGGCGCCAGCTTTGGGGCTGCCGGGACGGGGTGATTTATTAGGGTGTCTGGAAGACGAACACCACGGGACCAACAAAGACTTTCCCCAGGTATCAAAAAACCCCTGAGCGTGGGGAGTTTTCTCCTCCTGGCAGTAACTGATGCAAAGGTGCGTTTCTGGGCAGGAGAACATGCGGTTTCCATTCCTGCGTGCCCCGAGGGGAATTGCTGCTTTCCGTCTTATTCATGTTTATAAATCCAGACTTGGGCCCAGCCAGACTTCTCGTTAGGAGGAGATTTACAGTCTGTACTAATAGCGAGGCTCCTGCCAGGACTCCTCCAAACAGCAGCAGTTTATGTTGTGCCCAAAGCTTTCAAAGTAAACAGCTCGTCTCGGGGCTGTGAGGATGATGAGGAGTCGGTCGGTGCTTCCCCTCTCCCAGCCGTCCCCATCCGCAAGTGAACGAAGCCTTTGAAGGGTGGGGAAGAGCCGCCGGCGGCTCAGGGACCCTCCGGAGCTGCAAGGGCTGCACCCCGCTGACTGCAGGCAGCAAGGGGGTCAGGGATGAATTTGTGATCGTGGTGCTGCTCGGAGCTGTGGGATCACGATCAGGAGCAGGATCAGGCACAGGGGAACGTTTGCAGCCGCAGCCAGAACAAACGAACAAAAGAGCCAACGAAATTCCCAACTTTTTCCTTCCTTCCTGGGACAAAAGCCAGGGACTCAGACTGCTCTCTCTGGTACTTCACCCATGAGCTTTTCATGACCCCGTCCTCCACCTTCCCCAGGGAGCCCGGGCACCCCAGCCCCCCGCACCCCCACCCCTCTCCTGCCCTCTGGCTCCGGGGCTGAGCCCCGCGCTGGTGTGGCCACGCCGTTCGGGGCCGGCCGCATCTCAGGAGAGGGATTATTGATCCAGCGGCATCCTGCGCTGTGGCGAAAGCCTGCTGCAAAGTTTAATTAATTGATCAGCAAGTGCTCAGAGATCCCCAGATGAAAGAACCACGTAATTACCGAGTATCATCCGGTGGCACTCAGAGTAATTGCAGTAACTACTGCTCGGGGTTAGCTCTCAGAGGCAGAATTACCTCAGTGTTTAATGTCACCCTCCGGGGACAGACGATATTCTCCCTGTGCCATGGAGAAGGAACTGGAGAGCCTGGGCCTGGGAAACAAAACCCCTCTCTGCATCCCCCGGGATGCTGGTCCTCGGGGAGAGGCTGGGGACAGAGGGAGGACAGTCCGGAGGGTGCAAGGCGAGGAGCTGCTCTTCAGCCTCCAGACTCAAACTGGGGACCTTTCGGATTACAGAATCATTCAAGTTGGACGGGACCACCCGAGATGTCCTGGTCCAGCGCCATCAGTAACCCCATCGATCAACCACCCATCACCAGTACCGAGGAAGCCTGTTGAACATCTCGGGGTTTGGGCAGCAGCGCTGATGCGAAACTGTGCTCGTGCAAGCGAAAGGACTCTCCTGCGGGGAAGCCCTCGGCACGGCTGGTCCCCAGCACGCCCCAGGGACCGAGGCTTTCCACAGAAAGGCGCTGGAGCCTAAAAAACTGTGGTTATGCAGAAATTCAGCTCCATGTGGGTTTCTCTGACAATTCCCAGCCTTATTTTAGATTTTTACGGTCTGCCATAAAAGTGATTATAGTAAATTATTAGACCTACATGGGGGCTGTCAGGAGGCTTTTTCCATTTTAAATCCCCCCAGTGTTGTTAACTCCTTGCACTCAGACGGGCCAAGTGGACCACGTCCCTCCAGCCCGGGGGGAGAGGGGCCACCGTGCCCCTGTGCTCTGCCCCCCACGAGCCGTGTGGGGCTGGAGCCTCGTCCCCCTGTGACTGCGCTGGGCTCACGGGCAGCTAAATAAACCTGCAGGGAGAGGGAAAGCTCAGGGGTGATTTCCTGAAAAGGAGGGCTGTGCTTTGGAGGGGAGGCGGTGGTGCTGCACAGGTATCAGCAGGACGCCGTTGTTCCTGGAGATATTTGAGGTAGACATCCACTGCTGAGCTGCCCCCGAGCAGAGCTGGTTCTGCACGGTCCGTGGGTGTTGTTCCCCGAAACACAGGGAAGAAAAGCAGCTGGGGACGCCCCGGTGCTGGGGAGAACGCCGTGCCCTGGCCAAGCAGCAGCACCGGTAAGAGCATCACCATTAACCGCACCAGTAAGAGCATCACCATTCCCCGCTTCAAGAGCCCCTGCCCCAAGGGCGGCTGAAGCCCAAGGCCAGACACAGCCCCAGGACAATCTCTTTGCAGCTGAAGCTGCTGCAGCCAGTTGTCCCCCCCCCAACTCCACTTCACACGGTTCCTGTGTGAGGATCCTGCGAAAGACGGGTCCACGTAGGATGACATTAAGGTTTCCAGAGAGGTATCCCCAATTTCACCTCTTCAGTCCCAGCTGGCAACAATAGAAAAGTGCGGAACAAACCCCATGGGTATTTTGTATGAAGGGGCATCGGCACCACCAGGACAGGCAGGGCTGGGGAGCCAGCGAGCGCGCGGGGAGCCGGGGCTGCGCGCAGCGTGTCTTGCCCCATGGACCTTTGCCCGGGTGTATAAAAACCTCTTGGGAGTCAAAACCAGTCCTCACTAAGATCCTAATGGCCAGGTCAGGGGAAAGCGGAACAATATTTGCTTCTACTGCCAAACACAAAGCAAAAACTGATCTCTTGGGTGCTCAGGAAAGTTTTACAGATTTCATTGGTTTGTTCTATTAACCCCGTGGCTGCTCTGGGAGCTCAGCAGTCGTGTCTGCAGTAACGTGACCTCCCTTTAACCCGCAGACACTGCTCCTTCCCCGCTCTCCCAGCCGCCCACCAGCGCAGAGCCCATCTCCCAGCCCTGCCTGAGCCGCAGCCCGAGCGGCTACGTGCTTTGGTGCAATCTCAGGGCGAGAGGCCCGGGCAGGACATCTCCCCAGGGGCCAAAAAGAGCTGAGCTGCCGTTGAGCGCACTCGTGCCATTCAGCTGACAATCGCAGCAGGCTCATTGCTTTGCACAGTAATTAGCTGCAACTGGAAACCACTTCTGCAGTGCTGGCAGTAGGGTAGGAGCTGCGCGGAGGCGCCGAGCTCTTCGGGCAAGGCACCGCAGAACGGATTGCAAACGTCACTTAATGCCGTCGTGTTTCCCTGATGGGCTACTAAACCCACCGGGCTGGCAAGTGGCCGGAGCTGTGACCCCTGCTGCACCACCGCGCTTGTCTTCCTCGGCGTGGAGGGATGCCACTGCTGGGGACTGTCCCTTCGCAGGGCCTGCCCGTGTCCCTGCACCCTCTGCTCCAGCCTCTCGCTCGCTCAGGGGCTTTGGGATTCAGCCCCCGCAGCAGGCTGCGGTTCCGGAGCTCCAGATCGGCAACCGCGGCCGGAGCCATCCCGGGGAGGTGCCTCGCTCCGAGCCTGATGGGACGAGGTGACTCACAGCGAGTGGGCAGTGGACGTGTGCCCATGCCAACACCAGCTAGCATCCTTCCTCTGCAGCCATCCCCCAGCCCTTCCCTTGAAATATGTCTCTAATAAAGCTGCGCACAGGTAGAGCTGCAGGGTTTTATTAGCGGTGCTGCCGCAGACCCCCCTGGGGAGCCCTGTGCCCTTTCCAGGTGTGATGCAGCAGCCAGCGAGGGCAGTGCCGGGTTTCGGGCAGCCATCACGGCACTGCTTCGAGGGTGGAAGCGGTTTCCTCCTGCAGCTAAACGAGGTTTGGGGATGGTCGAGCACGACAGGCAGCGGAGGCAGTATCGACCGCCGGGTGCCCCAGGCAGCGGTGGCAGTGGGAGCGGGGTGTCAGCACCAAGGGTGTGCACAGAAACCCTGCACGTGGTTTCTCTGGGCTGCCCGGAGAGGCTTGGCCACGGGGTGGGCCAAGGAGGGAGCCCTGAAGTTAAGCCAGGGTGAATCCCATGGCTCCTGCACATATGCAGCCTCAGGGCTGCTCTCTTCCCACACGGAGCGAGGTGGGCACAGAGGCGTTTAACATTGGCACGGAGCCCTTGCTCTGCTCTCTGCAAAGAGCTTGTCCTCTTGCGGGACACGTGCATATAAGGGATAGAAGGAAAAACAATCTCTGCTGTTGCAGTTGTCACCATCATCAGTGTCTGAAGAGACCTTTCTGCTCTGGGGCTTGTACACACCAAGGGTGTCCTGGTTTCGGCTGGGATAGGGTTAAATTTCTTCCTAGTGCTGTGTTTTGGATTTCGTATGAGGAGAATCTCGATAACACACTGATGTTTTCAGTTGTTGCTAAGTGCCCTCCTAGTCCAAGGACAGCTCCCAGGCCTGCTGACTGAGCTAGGGGCACAAGATGGGAGGGAACATAGTCAGGACAGCCAGCCCGGCTGGCCAATGGGGTATTCCATACCACGTGACGTCATGCTCAGTATATGAAGGGTAGGCGTGATCCAGGAAGCCCCGACTGCTACTTGGTTATGAGTCAGCGCGGGTGGTGAGCAAATGCATTGTGCATCACTCCTTTTGTATATTTTATCATTATCATTATTATTTTCTTTTTTTTTCCTGTTCCATTAAACTGTCTTTATCTCAGCCCACGACTTTTTCTCACTCTTACCCTTCCGATTCTCTCCCCGTCCCGCTGGGGGTGGGGGAGTGAGTGAGCGGCTGTGTGGTGTTTGGCTGCCTGCCAGGTTAAACCACGACAAAGGGTTAAAAGCAAGCCTGCAGCCTGCGAAAGCCCCTTCCATGCCAACTGCTTCTCCCTGCCAAGCATCTCAGATCCTGGCCAGGAGCATCACCCAAAAACACGTGGCTTCACGCTAATTGTAACGGAGGAACTGGGGGACATAACTGGTTATTGGCGGCTGGACGCCGGCCAGGGGCCCTTTGGCTCTGCCCCTCGGGCAGCCGGCTGCTGTCCTGCGAGCACCGCGGCCTCGCTCCACGCGAGACGTGCCAGGAGCAACAGTGCGTGCTCCTGTCCGTAGGCGCGGGCTGCAAGGGTGGGCTGTGCCGGGGGGTGCAGGCTGCAGGCAGCGCACGGGCAGGGCCGCGGCTGGCGGCTCTTTCAACCGGTGAAGCACGTGCCACGAAAAGGCAGCGAGGGGCCGGTCCTTTCGGACGGGCACAGGCGCTGCTTGTAACGTGCCAGAGCTGCACGAGGGACCATTCCCTTCACAAACATTTACCAAAAGCCCCCCGCCTGCCTCCCCTCCCCTCGCCAGCAGGCAGGGCCCAGGGGTTAACGGGCAACATTACACCGCAAAGTAGGCAGAAAGATTTGCATTTGCTGGAGAGAGAGATTTCCTTACTAGATGGTTTGTGTTTGCAGTACATTAGCTAATCTCATTTCAGCTTGCGCTACATCTCCCACCGTGCGAATGCACACGCACACACACTGCGATGCTGAAGCCCTGCCAGGGCCCCACACATGTTGTTTGCAGTCTGCCTGCTCCTCCCTCCTCCCCAACCTCCCTCCTGCCTTTCCGAGTCCTGCCTGCATCCCCGCGGAGTCCCCCAGGCGCTGATGCCTCCGCACACGGGGAAGGACCCGACGCAGGGTGCCGGAGCCGCCGTGGTGGCAAAGCCGAGCTTGCCGCCCACCCTTCCGAATTGCTCAGAGCAAACCCCCGCATGGAGCTGTGGCCAGATCCTGCCGTGAGCACAGAGCCACGGGGCTGGCACCGAGGGACAAGCCCCTCTGGGAAGAACTGCTGGAGCTCATAACCAACAGCACAAGATACCGGGAACCAACACCGGACCTTCCAGCCTTGACAAATCCCCGTTCGCAGGAGTCGGAGCAGGTGCTGGAGAGCCAAAGTACTGCTTTTTCAGAGGAGGCATTTATATAGCAGCACTTAGTGACTGCTGGTAGGTTTATTACCAACCCCTCATCATACTGACACACTCAGCAGCATGAAGTTAGAGCAAGCCTTGGTAATAGCTCTGCACAAGTGAAACGTTATTATTTTGCTAAGGTCTCTGGGAATAGATAGCCTGTATCCGTGTAGGCTCCCAGTGCTGCGGGACGGGCAGCGTATCTGCACCCTGGGTAGGGTGGCAATGTGCATGGCACGCCCCCGGCCCTCCTCGCTCCAGGCAGAGCGCGAGCGCTGACCCAGCCACAGTCGTGGGCACTCTGTGTTTTAGGGGTTTTGCTCTGAAAACCAACTGAAAAGCATCTGCCCGAAGGCTCCTTGCAGGCGGAGGGACAAGTCTCGAGGCAGTTAATGGCTTTCCACCTGCAGGAGCTGTGGAAATGCTACCACCAAAGCACGGGCTCTGCTGCCAAGCTCTTACAAGCTAATCAATTAAAGCATCACAGCTTGGAAGACGGGTCAGAGCAAAGCAGCGCAGTATGGATTTTTTTTTTTTTCCCATGAAAAAAGCTGTAGAACAAATCCCCTTCTCCCCCACAAAGAGAGCAACCAGCCCCTGCAGAGAAAGCCAGCCCCAGGGCACCGGGGAGCACCCACGGGGCTGTCACCGGTGGGCTGGGAGGGGACTGCTGCCCCCGCAGTGAGGCACCACCACTCGCTGCCAGTAAGTGCCACTGTCCTGCTCCCTGTGTCACCCCCTTCACGGGTGCTGGGTGATGCCCGAAGCGTGACAGATGCAGGTGTGCCCCTGCTAACCCGTGGCTTTGCTGCTGGCCGGGGCACAGCCCCCATCAGGGATTTGCTGGGGGGGGGGCTGCCGCTGCCTCTCTGCAATGCCGTGATGAAGCAAAGCACCGTTCCCTGCTCCAGCTGCAGGAGCTGCCGTCGCTGCGGGGGTTTCTCTGACCCGGGTGATGCCGACTGCTTTTGCTGCTGCAGAGGGACCCTCCAGACTCTCAGACCGCCGAGTCCCTTCCACGGCTGCCCAGAGCACAGCTCTCCCATCCCGAGCCCTCTGTTTGTGGCTCAGAAATGAGCATTTGACTGGCTAAACTACATCTGGTTTAATAATTCATCCTGAGCTGTGATCCGGGTTGCGCCGTATGACTGCACGGCTCCACACAAGTTAACCAGCCTGCTAATCTCCTGCTTGTAAATCTAATCACTAGCGAGCGGATCATAAGTGAGAATGTGCAGTGACAGAACTAAGCACCAGTTCTTAACAGACTCGTTAATAATTCCTCCATTTGAAGATGATTCCTCATGGCTGTTCTCTGAGATCTGTCAATGAGCCCGTTCTTAACCCACTTAAGATGCACCGCACTGATACTGCATCACGCTGCTTTTCGTGAGAATACTGCTGGATACCACATCAAATACGTTACAACAACCTATAACAGCGATTCAGACACCTTCCTCCATCAAATGTATAATCTCTTCAAAGATTACCATCAGCTGTTTGACAAAATCTGGTTTTCATAACGCCATGGTTACTGGTGCTCATTGTAATGCGTTCTTTCCTTCTTTTTCCCATTTCCCTTATTTCACTGTTCCTTTTCACTGACCCATCGCCAGCCTGTGCTGCCCAGCGGCTGCGCTCGCCTGCCCCGGGCGCCGGGCCACGGGGATGCTCGGCTGCTCGCTCCAGTCTCCCCGGCGTCTCGGGGATTATTCACAATCAGCATCACCGAGAGACGCTGATTGCATCAGCTCCTCAGAGAGTGCTTTGAAGATTCCTGTGGGGAAATTATTTGGGCTGGCTGCATTAAAAATACTTACCTCTGGTGAGTGCTCAGGGCCAAAGTCTGCAGTCTGCACCCAGCCTGTCTCGCAGCCCCCTCGAGCCCTCCCTGGGGCGTTCCTGCCCACCTCGAGGTGCTGAGCACTGATGCTGTGCCCTCCTGCCCCGGGCCAGGGGACCCTGAAAAACACAGGGAGATGCTGGTGTAAGTGAGAAAGCCAGGACATCTTCCTGGAGACAGTTAATAGATTGCAGTAAGTGCAGAATAATGCAGAGGCAAAGAAATCACTTTTTCTAGAGGCTGGTAGGATAGTGCCAAAGACACGCCGCGCTTTGCCTCACTTTAAAACAAATCTCTAAAAAAACTTCTTTTTATTCTTCAAGGAAAATTTGCTAGATAGGACAATATAATTCTGTGCACTCATGAATTTACAAATTCAGTTTTCCGTATCAGTAACAGTATCTGGTGCAGAGTAACTTATCTTGCAGTTTATATGGGATGCAATGAGTAAATACCGGCAGTGTCCTGGCATGAATACCAATTTTGAAATGGATCCAGAAAATGGAGGCCCAGGCAGGAAAGCCTCAACAGAGCAGGTATTTTTTAGCAGCTGCCAATGTGTAGAAGGCATTTTTCTCCATGCACTTGTGGAGACGGTCAGTATTGGGCCAGCAAGACTTCACCGGGAAGAGAAATACCACCACCCTGCCTGTCCCTGCAAAGATCCAGCCCTGCGACTCGCAGAGTAAAGCGCCTGGAAGCCTTGCTGGGTGGCGAGAGGTTTGTCTTGCTGGAGAGGGAAGGGGTGGGGAGCTTTGAGAAAGTTGGGTCTAAAATAAATGCACAACATTGGTGCAAAAGTATAGAGGGATCTTTGAAGATGGGCAGTGAAGAGCTCAGATACGGAGTTCAGACGCTGACTGCTCCTGCCTGCTTTGCTCGATGCAAATCCTGCCAGAACAAAAAACCGAAAATCACAGCTAAAAAGTCTTTAAAAACTTTTGGACAGCACAGTGCAGCAGTGACTTATGGATCTGGCAACCAGAAGAGCATTATTGCCTTGATAAAGGGCCTGTTGACCATGGGTCGGAGGGGGCTGGAAGAGCTGCAGTGCCAGAAAGCTGGTGGGAGCCTCTCTGGGTGCTGCCATGAGGAGCTTTAGTTAATTAGGCTGTGAATTATGCGTAGAGGATAAACCAATGTCCTGTTTTATGGCTGGGGAGTTAAGGTGCCACGGGCTCAGGTAGGTGCTCCCAGGCTTCATCCCTGCTGCACGATGAAAGCCTTTGCTCCGAGGACGGGAGAGCTCCCTGGGATGTGCTGCGGGGACTGCATCTCTGCAAAGCCGTGCTGTGACCGACTGCAGGGCAGTGCATCGCTGAGGGATGCCGAGGTGGGGTGCACAGGTCACAGCCCCCCAGCCCTGGCCGGGTGCTCAGCCGTGGAGCAGCCCCGGGGCCACCCAGCACCCCGGGCAGGCTGGGGTGGCTCCGCAGGGACGCCGCTGCCTGCCAGCCCCGCAGCGGGTTTGTTTCCCTCGGCCCCCTCCAAACCCCAATGGGCAATAGAGAGCCTATTTTTGAGCTGTGCAAAGTCTTCTTCTGTTGACAAGGAACAAGGACTTCCCTCCTGAAAGGGCCCCCAGCTGTGCCCACAGGCACTCGCTCAAAGGGGCTGGAACCGAGCCTGGCCTGGGACTCAAACCCCCCATTCAGCGCCGGCGCTTGTAAGGCAGAGCAGGGAGGCAGCCGCTCCGAAAGCCAAAGGCTGGAGTGGCTCTGCCATCTCGGAGGGACAAAGGCCTTTTCTGCCCCGGGACAATATTGCCACTCACCAGCGATGCCCCCCAGCCAGCGGAGCCTGGAGACCGCTCCTCAGAGCCGCCATTCAGCTTCGCTATGGGAGCTTCCAAGTCTAAAGCCGAGGTTATTTTTCCGCTTCCTTCTGCCATTGAAGCCCCTCCAGGCACTGCGGAGTGGGGGGGGAAAGCTTCCCAAGAAAGCTGCAGGGAGGAGGCTGGTCCCGTATGTGCGCCGAGGGCTTGGGGGGGCAGGAGCCTGGCACCCTGTGCCTGCCCCTGTGTGCCCTCGCAGGAGCCCGGCTTCGCACCACAGGGCAGCTGAACCAGCCGGGGGTCCTAATCAGGAGCCCCAGAGCACTTTGGGGCAGTTCAGCACGGGTCTGGAGCCAGGAGCCCCAGATGTTCCCTGGCTGGGGTCCTCCCAGCACCTCCATCCCCTTCTCCCACCTGGGGCTGCCCTGCACCCCCCAGCACTGGGGCCTCAGCACCCCACAAACACCAGGGCTGCTGGCCGACGGCATCTCTGCTCTGAGCCCTCGCCCTCTTTACACTGGCACTGGGGAGAGGGACCTGCACCCAACTTGCATTTAAGCCATGAGATGCTCTTCAGGGAGGTTTCTGGTAGCTCCAGGTGGAGGTCTGAGCTCGTCAGGAGAAACTGCTGTGCCCAGACTGGGAAAGCTCCTTCCCGCAGCACTGGAGGTGCCACCGTGGCCGCCTGCTCCCGGCACGTGCTGCTGCAGGGCAGCTGATGCGGGTTTGCTCTCTGCATCCCCGCTCAGCTGCAGCTGGTGCATCCCCCCCCGCCCGGCACCGCTGACTGGCAGCCGGCAGCGATGCTCCAGCCTGGGCTCGGGGAGGACCTGGCTGTCCTTGCAGGGGACACCCTCAGGGCTGGGAACGAGGGCCCAGAGATGTGTCACTGTCCATAAAATCACCAGGGGCAGCCAAGGGTTCCCAGCCTCTCAGCTGAGCTAGAGAGCTTCAAACCCAGGGAGTCGGCTTGTTAGTGCTTCTGCAGGCTGGGCACTCGGCGAGGTTCGTGTTAGGGTTGGGGAAGAGTAAAACCTGCAGGGATGCTGGCTCCCGCGCTGGCAGCGCTGCCAACACCCCTGCAGCCCCCCGGCCCGCATGGGGACAGCCAGCCCCGGGGTGTGCAGACACACAGACCTTGTCTCTGCATCGTCCCCGCTCCTGCACTTGCAGGTTCCAGCACAGCAAACGGCCCCTCCAGCCCGGTCTTCGCCCACCGACATGGCAGCAGCCGCCTGGGAGGTGCTGGGGGGCTCCGATGGCCGCAGGGTCGGTCCCACCCCGCCGCGGGGCAGATGCTGACGGGCTGCGGGATGCTTCCTGCCAGGCAGATGTGCCCGAGGGCTCCTTAGGCGAGGTGCAGGCTCGATGGAGCCCCCGGCGAGCGCTGCTCCTGCCCCGCGAGGTGCAGGGAGCCAAGAGCGGACGGCGATCGATAGGTGTAACTGCAGAGCAAATGCAGCAGCGCTGGGCTGCTGCATCGCCATCATGAAAATAAATGAGAGATTGATTTTCCGGGCGGTTTGGATCTCATGGATCTCTCCAGCTGTGACAAGCGGAGCGCAGGCACGGCCAGCGCGGTGGGGCTGACACCTCCCTGCGCTCCCGTGCCCAAGGAGAGGGAGGCAGCTGTGAGGCGGCCGGAGACTCGGGCACCCTGAAGCGGGGGCAAAGCAGGTCTGAGGGGCTTCAGGCTCTCGCCAGCACTGCAGGAGACAGACCCCAGGCAGGGCTGCAGGCGAGGCTGGGGACAATGGGAGGGATGGGGAAGCGCAGCACCCCATGCCCCCCGCGGGAGCCCCTGGTTTGCCAGCATCAGCCGCATCCCAAACCGTGGTGAGCGGCACTTGTCTGCTCACCCGAAAGGCACCGTCTTTCTTGTAACATCTTATCTTCAAGCTTCTCTTGCTAAGTCACATCTGACTTAATTATGGTAATTAAGATTGACATTAATACAAGATTAAAATGTGAAATTAAAATTAGCTGTGAAACTTATCTGAATTTTTAGTGTGCTTATTGATTTCCTTCACTGTTAATCAAAGGTCTGAGGTAACTGCTGATGAACATGGTGCTAATTAGAGCAATGCCCACTAAAGTGGCCTCAGGAGATGCTTCTCTTTATTTCCTTTCGAACACCCCAGCTTTCTGACCACGCAAACACCCCCAGCGCTGCCAAAGGAGCAATAACAATTTCTCCTTTTCTTACTCGCACCCCTGTGGCTGCCTGCCCTGCCTGCTCCTGGAGCCACCATCTCGCCTGCTCCGCGCGGCAGCGCTGCCTGTCCGCAGCCGGGCTGCGCACGCGGCGATGCACGGCGATGCACGGCGATGCACAGCGATGCACGGCGATGCACGGCGATGCACAGCGATGCACAGTGATGCAGGGTGATGCACGGCAATGCAGGGTGATGCACGGTGATGCACGGTGATGCATGGCGGTGCACAGTGATGCAGGGTGATGCACGGTGATGCACGGCGATGCACAGCACTGAGGGAGCCAGTCCGGCTGGAGGGGCCCAGGGCTGCAGGTCCCAGCCGCAGGCAGTAGGGCCCCGGTGTTTCGGGAGCACGGTGACCCGGGGAGTGCCGAGGCTGCCGGCTGCCCCCCCGTGCACATCGCCGTTGTTTCTCAGCCTGAAATTTCACAGGCCGTTAGGCCTCAGCACTGGCTGTGCAGGGAGGCTGCGGGAGGAAAATTATTCTAATCACCTTGTTCTGCACCAGCTGTGGGTAGCGCATCCTGCGGCGTGTCCCACCCCGTCCCCCCACACGTGCTCCCTCCTCCCGGTTGCCTCCCAGCTCCCCCGAGTCCCCAGCGAAGCCACTGGAGGGGCGGGGGGACCCCAGCACTGCTGTGAGACCCCCGGGCTCGCTGAGCAGCACCGTGCCCAGCACAGGCGCTGTGGGGAGTTGGGAAATGCACCCCAAGAGCCCCACCGGCTCTTGGCAGAGCAGCGACAAACCCCGGCTGGTGCCAGGCGTGATGTCCTGGGCTCGTGGGGTGCTGCGCCGGTGGGGAGCGGGGCCTGCACTCCTTAATCCCGGCTGATGAGCCGAGGCTTGAGCTTAACCGTTCCCCCTCCATCACTAAGAACTTTTGCCACTTAGTGGGCATTTCTGCATTACAAATACAGCATTTGTTCTTTTTTTCCTGCCTGTTACCATGGCGCTGGTGTTATTATCTGGCTATCTTAGGAGTTTACTACAATGCAGATGAACACAATAAAAATCACTCAAGGAAAACTGCTAAATGAGAGACAACTGTTATCTTTAATAGCGGCAGGTCGGGAGGGAAGCCGGGGATGGAGCAGAGGGGGGACCAGAGCAGGCTGCGCTCGCTCTGCCGCAGATAGCTTTGTTAGACCAAATTAAACCTCTGAGCAAGCGAATCCCACTTTGTGTATGAAAATGACAGTGTTAAATAACATACTGCACCTCTCGGTGATTTCTCTCCCTTTCTTATTTTGTCCTTCTCTCGCCTGCTGCCCAACTGCTCCCAGCTGGCAGCAGCTAGGAGTGACACAGGGAATGCAAATGACCCCGCTGCCTGCACAGCCTGCTTCACGCTCCTCAGAATCCCCAGGCTGCTGCTTCTGCCGCTTGCGCCAGCGTCGGGTGGAAGAACTCTGCAGAGCCCGGCAGGGAAAAAGGCAGCAGGATCAGTCCTCGTGTTTGGACTGTTTCTCGACTTGATGTGTTCTGCGTGGCGGCATTTGTAGTGATACCAGTATGTGATTATTGTTGCTGAGGTAACCAAATCAGTGTAATTGCTCTCTCAAAGGTAGCAGGGACTTCTCAGATGGCAGCATCAACAAACTGGCTATTTGGGGAAAGGCTGGCCTCGATCTTGCGGTGTTTGACACTTGTGTCGTGCTTCGTGACGTTGTTCTGGCTATTTGACTTGACAGGCAGAGTGGCCGGGAGGACCAGGCAGCTCTCACCAGGAGGTGATTTACAGTAAACATTTCAGGGTAGGATTTGGGATTTCAAGAGAACGAAGCCTCCGTTCCTGTTCTTACCAAAGTCAGTGTAATTACACCGTGTGCTCTGATGGGCTCAGGAGAGCTGGAAGCTCTTAGCTTACTGCAGCCGCCGGTGGCACGGGCAGGGCGGACGGGCAGGACCAGACCAGGCAGCGGCTTCCCGGGAGCCGTCAGTCCCACGGTCCTACCGTAGGCGAGGAGGTTGTGGAGCTCCTGGTCTGGGGTGCTGAGCGGGGCCTGCCTGTGTGTTGCTTCTTTTGCTGCGGGGCTGAGGAGGCTCCAGTGCTCCCCCATGGCCAAAGTGCCAGCCCCACATTACGGGGGCCCACAAACTGTGAGCTCTCATGTGCCCACAGCTGTCACCCCACCATGGCTAGTCAGGTCACCGCGTGCAGCTGCCCCCCAGCCTGGCTTCGCTGGCTCCAGCAGCAGGATCAGACCCTGGTGCACCCACGGTCCCAAGGGGGGGCATGGGGCCTGTATCAGCCCCCCCAGCACCACTGCCCTATTCACAGCCTATATTTGGGGAGCCCGAGGGGAGGGAAGGGGGGTAAGGCTGGGCTTGAGCAGGGAGATGAGAGGGGCTTGGGGTGCTGAGGGGGAATTGGGGTGCTGAGGAGGGGGTTAGGATGTTGAGAGGGGCTTGGGGTGCTATGGGGGGCTTGGGGACAAGGGGCAGCGAGATGATACAAGGGACTGGGCACAGGCTGGGCGGTGGCCTGCAGTGGNTGAGCGAGGGGGGTGCAGCCGCGACCGGGGAGGGGGCAGCCGGCCCGGGAGGGGCTGCTGGAACCGGCCGTGCTACCCCCGAGCGGGGACCCCCCGCTTCTGCCGCTCCCCGGGCCGGGCTGAAACTTCTGGCATTGCGGGGAAAGCGCAGCGCCGGCAGCGGCAGCGGCCCCGGCAGCGGCAGCGGGGCCCGGCGGGACAGCGGTGGCTCAGCACCGCGGGGCGGACAGCTCCCACCGCCGGGGCGGCGCGGCC
>VZTQ01002928.1:0-80602 GCA_013400755.1 Pelecanoides urinatrix | reverse complement strand
GTCCCCGGTGCCCCCAGCCCCCGGTGCCGGGTCCCCACCAGTCTTCCCATCCCACCGGCTTGGGCACACAGGGGATGGCTGTGGGGTGGTGAGTGTTTTCCCAGGGGCTGCGTGTTCATTCCACGTGTTTCACGTTTCCACGCAAATCCGCTCCCTTTCCCGCTGCCGTGATGACAGACCTAAGAATAGGCTTCGGGACCCGTTTGCACCTGACTTGACAAAGTCATTGCAAACTAGCGTGGTGCTTAAAGCTCGCTAAACCCGTGCTGCTCCTGGTCTCTCGTAACTGGAGGGCTGCGGGGACGAGGCAGCCGGGTTTTGGTGCGCTGCTGGCTGTGGTTACCAATGCGGATTGGTCAGAGGGAGAACGGGAGAGGCCAGTGTCTGCCCGCGCTGCAGTGTTTGTGCAGGGCCTGGGAGGCTGACCTCTGGGGCCGGTGGTGTGTTTTTAGCAAAGATTAACAGCTCTCCGTGTCAGGAGTGCTGTGCAATGCTGCCTGTCCGGCTTTGGTTTCTGTTCTCATGTTCAGATTGCATTAAAAGACTTTGACTTTTTGGTCTTAAACCTGGCTCTCCATACAGAGATTATATTACAGCATCTATCCTCCTTTCTGGGCAACAAAACAGAAATGGGTGTAGATCACGGCGTTTTCTCTCTCACCTGCATGGGTTTGTGTTCCGTGTATGGACATGCGCGTACATATGAAGGAATCAGATCTGAAGTCTCTATCCATAATTGCTGTCATCCTGTTTCAGCATCAGAACAAACAGGAAGACCCTTTTCTCCATCGAGTCACACAAACACTCTCATCCAGGCCGCTGGTGAGCTGCTGCAGGAGACGTGTGCGTACAGCACCAGTCCCCGTGCCGCTGTGGGGGGTCTGGGGGAGCTGGGCAAACAAACCGAGCGAGTGCAGGGCCCAGTACGGGGCTTACAGCTCCACTGCTGCCTTGTGCTCTGGAGCCAGGAGGGCTGCCCCAGTCCCAAGCACCCGTTGGGATCACCAGCAGGCAGCCCAGCTCCTCAGGAACAGGATTTGGCCCTTACAGCAAGTGCGATCTGTCATAAATCTCAGGGTATGAGAACACAGCGTACTGAACTCCTCTTCCTTTGGCAGAGAGGGAGCTGATAAATAGTTGACCCTTTACAAGGTTCGGTGAATTATTGCTGTAAAATCCCAAACTCCTGCACACGCAGCCCTGGAGCCGGCAGCAACGTGGCAGCTCTCCCCGTGCCGGGCAGGAGGCTTGTCGATCTGTTCGCAGGTCACAGCCAGGGCCCAGATTGGCAAGCCCTGTTGTTCTCAAACTGTGAGGGGGAGCAGGATCAGACCCTGCAGAGAGATTGTTCATTGTGCTCCGTCTGCCTGCTCTTTCAGTTCGTTCTTTCAAGAAACAACTAATTTCACATGACTTGCGCTGATCAGTTGCTCGGCTGGTGGCTTTTTGGTGCTTTGCACTTGTGGAGCCATTTAGATGAGCAGAGAGGAGGTGTGAAAGCCTCTCCTCTCCGCATCCGCTTACGCCCACCCACCAGCACGGAGCACAGCAGCAGAACAGGCAGCAGAGGCACGTCCCCTCGCAAGGACTTGTGCCAGGAGGCTCCGGGCAGCGGCGTGCAAGGAGCGCGGTCATCGGCATAGAGATTTATTTAGCACCGTGTGAATGCAGCGTGCAAACTCGGGGTGTGCGGGCAGGCTGCGTCCAGTCTGGCAGCTGCGGGCAGAGGAGGGCGGCAGCGCTGCCCGTGCTGCCCGTGCTGCCTGTGCTGCCCGTGCTTCCCGTGCTGCCCATGTTGCCCGTGCTGCCCGTGCTGCCCAGCAAGCTCAGGCCCGGACCGGCGCTGGGCAAAGCCAGGGTTTGCAAATATATCCCGTTTGGCGTGGCGATGGCGATGCGGACCCGTGTCCACTAGAGGTTGTGATGAGACCAGCAAATCCTTCCTGGGGCTGCGGTGCTGGGAGCAGAAATGCAACCTGGGGGGTGCTGAGCATCGGGCTCCTCCGTAGCCCCATCACCTGCGCTCCCTCTTCTTGTCTTCATGGCGTTGGGCACCTCCAGGCTAGTTGTCACAGCGGACTAGCAAGCCACAGAGACTCACCTGGCTTCGTGGTGAGCGCGGCACCACGGGAGAATTTTTCCAGAAAATCAGGTGTGTCCAGGCAGGAAAATGGAGCATGAACTCAGTGAGGGCTGCAACAAGTGAGCGGTGCGCTCTCGCTGCAATCGGCAGCACCCGAGTGGTATCACCCCCAGCAACGAGATAACAGCATGCAGCCAGGCTGCCAGCGGGCTGCGGGGCCAGAGATAACGGGGAGTGGAGTTTGTCTGATGGGGAGGTACCAGAGGCCATAATAAATGTCTCCTCTGCCTCCTCTCCTCCTTGGCAGAAAGAACGAGGAAAGTCTGGATCAGTAGCAAATGAAATTAATATCTCTCAGCCCTCTGCTTCTCCTGTATTTTTGCCATTATGAATATATAAAGATGCTATTTAAAGGGTACATTTTGTGGATGTTACAGAGTCACAAATGTTTCCTTCTATAAATTTTTAACTTCTCTTTCAGTGAGGAATTTGATAAAAATATTTGGGGCTGAAGAGGCAGACTCTAGACCAATTAAACTCACTCTAGACCAATGTGCTCACTCGGCATACAGAATGCCACACAGAGGTCTTCTAAAAGCAAACCGTGTAAAAAGGGAAGTGCAGAACATATCAGTGTATAATCCGTCCCTTGTAGCTCTAAGTCAGCTTCTGCTGGGTTCAGAAATTAATAGATCATAAGTCACAGATGAGGCAGCGTGCACAGAGCTGCGGCAGGGCATTAAAACGGCTGGGTAATGCGGGCATTAAAACGGCTGGTGTGAGACTGGCAAGTCCTGGCAGAGGGCAGGGTTGTTCCTGCGGGTATTCGGGGTCGGAGCCGAGCGCTGTGGTGCTTCATTATCCCATCTTGTACAAACAGGTTTTTGTATGATTAAATAACACGCAGCTTTTGATCTAGACTAAAAGCAGCCTCAGAAATCAGTGCATTTTACATCCTCTGTCATTGCGATGAGTACAGCCAGTTCCAGTGGGCTTTGGAAAAAAAAAAAGACTAACCTTCTGTGAGCAATCCAAAAGTTATTTACTTGATGCGATTTTATTTTTCAAATATTTGAAAGTGGTTACTGAACAGTAAAATACGCTCCAAGGAAATCCTGTTACAAAACACAGGCTATATTTTAATTAGCATAACATGCAGTTACATGGCTGGAGCTGGAGCCTGCCAATAAATGTATCTTTTGGGAGTTCAGATAGATGTCTATAGAAAATACAGCATGAGCACTGGCTTTCCAATTTTCCAGGCCATCAGGATGGATTTACGCTCTTGTCAGAGGTATGAAATTGCTGGATTCAGTGGTGAGATAGCTCTGTGTCTTTACCCACTTGACTGGCCAGGCACAGGGTGCTCGGTAAGGCAGGAGCGCGTCCCCGCTTTGGTCCGAGGGACCCAGCGGGTCTGCGGGGGGATCACCCTGCCCGTCTGGGCGCCCTGACAAGCACCCGGCCCTCTGCTCCCCTTCGGAGCTTCAGCAGATCGAGCACCGGGATGAACCACGCCGGTATCGACCACAGGGCACGGGGCCAGCCCTGGGGCTACTGGCCACACCCGGCCATTCCCTTCGTTAGTGGAGCGGCCAACGGGGCCAAAGGCGATGTTTCCAGCTGACCGCGGCTCCGGAGCAGAAACCCCAGGGTGCAGCCGGTGCCAGCACCCAGGGCCGTGGGGATGGGGACCTGCCACCCCTCCAGCCCTGGCCTCGGGGCAGGGTGAGGGGGGTTAGGTCTGCCGGGGGCAGAGCAGGCAGGGCTGCAAACAAAAAAGCTCTTCAGAGGCCTTGTGATGGGCCAGGATCGATGTCCCTCAGGCCAGGCAGAGCCCAGTGAAGCTGCTTTTACACTGCTGCTTTCAGAGGGAGGTGACACACACGCGGCCAAACCAGCCACAAGAAAATGCGGTGGGACCGCTGCCGAAGAGGCGCAGAAGGGCAGGGAGCCCCACCGCCCGCCCCACCCGCCGAGCAGGGGGCTCATCGCTCCCGCTGCCGACTCGGAGGGAAGAGGTGTTTGGCAAACGACGTGATTCAAAGAGAGACAGAACGATCTTTAGCATCTCCTCAGGTAAAAGCGCTGGACCCCGTGGAGCTGGAGCTCTGTGACCGCAGCTGAAGGTCTGTGCTGCAGGCTGCTGCCCCGCCGAGATGCAGAGCCGGTGTCGGGAGGGCTCCGGGGAGGCTGCAGGGGGGCGAGGGAGGATTTGGCATCACTCTGACTCAGGTTCCTGCCGTTCAGTTGCAGCTCATAACTGTCTTCCATGGCTTTCCAGAGCCCTTCCCTAAAGGATCTGCTTCACAAGATCATTTTTCATGCTGATGTGCATGTGAGCGGTGCCTAGGTCGGGTGCACAGAGGAGACCCGTGTGATACAGGTGCCCCATCGGCTCTCGCTGCAGCCCCGAGTCCAACTCGGCGTCCGGGTAACTCAGCCTGGATGAAGTGAAGGAGAAATGCTTTGTAGAAAGCAGCCCTTTTCCACTGAGGTGCTAAGGGAAGGTGCCCTTCGTTTCAGAGGACAGGCTGCCAGCTGCCTGTCTGTCTGTCGTTTCACAGCTTGTTAACGGACAAGGTGTTAAGGATGTTCTTGCACAGCCCCATGGGGCCGCTCCGCTCTGATCTGCGTCCTGCTCCGGTGAAGATCTGCCTGCTGCAGCCTTGCCCCGGCAGGAGAGGAGCCCAGGACGGACGGACGTTTGCTCAGGGAGCTCCTGCACCCCAGCCCTGAGCCCACGCCGTTCAGCGGCTCTCCTGAAGAAGGTAGAGCTGCTCGGGCAGGACAGGCTGCTCCCCGCTGCCATCCCCCAGAGCAATTGCTCCAGCAATTGCACCGCTGGGAAGATGAAGAAGAGGAATAAATGAACTTCTGATACTTGGCGGCGACCCCCTTGTCACTCAGCTCTGTTATCTCTCAGACTTCATCTGTAAGGATTGCAGGAATCAGAGGAGATCCACGGAGCTGGGCAGCTGGAGGGGCTGACCAGAGCCTGGGGTGGAAGAGGCAGAGCTGGGATAGAGCTGGAGGAAGGCAGGCTCATTTTTCATAACGGAGAGCGAAGTGTTGTGGGTTTTTAGCAGAGCCTATGGCATAGGCTTGATAGCGAGTCCAAGCGTTGCTTGTCTTTGACTTGAACCTGTAGCCGTGCTCCCTATGGTTGGAGGGATGCTTGAGCAGTCACGGCTGGTGCCTGTGTCCTGACACAGCTTGGTGCACCCTGGCAGCCCCGGGACCCCCCAAAAAACGGGGGTGGGAGTGATCAGCAAGGAACTACTGGGAACCTTAAAAGTTGGGGGCTGCAGCTGGCGCAGGCAGGGAGCGCTCCTCCTGCGCTCCACCACTATTGCTGGCCCAACGTCTTTCTTAGGTGACGTGGATGTGGAATAACAAACCCTTCGAAGCGTGTTGCTGTGAGTTAGCATCGCGCCGTTAACGCTGCTGGGGTTGCACTGATTTATAAAAGCAGGGATCCAGCTGAGCGGCCCAAGCCCTGTCTGCAGCCAGAGCTGCGGGGGAGCCTGAATTCGGCCCCGCGGTGCCCCTGGGTGGGCCATCGTCCCAGACTGGCAGGTGCAAGGGTGGAGAGGGGGGTGACAGCCCCCTGGCACGGGGGACCCTCCGCTGCAGCGCTCTGTCCCCGCGGGGGCTGGGGGCTCAGGGCTGTGGGCACACAGAGGTGACGCCGTCCCCAAGCGGGGGACCTCCCCTTGCTGGGGGGGTCTGTGTTCCCGGGTGCTGAGGCACTGCTTTCCCCTCCGTTCCTTCTTTCGCTTGCTAAAATTCATGGCTGTGGTGCAGCTGAGGCTGAAGCGCTCACAGTGTGGGCAGCGAGCACAGCCCCGGCTTAGCCATCTTGTTTGTTTTTCTTTTTTCCTCCTTTTTCTTTCCCTGGGGAGAGGCCAGAAAAGCAGCCGACCAAAAGGGACCCGCGTGCTGCCTGAACCCAGAGCTTTCCTGAGGCAAAGCAAGGAAGCTCTGCCTGGATTCCCCAGGTCTGCGCTGTGCTGGGACAAGCACAGATTTGCCCAGATCCTTCTCCCTTTTCCTGACCCCAGTAGAAGTTGTTCAACCCCTGGAGACCCCGAGTGACTCCCCCACGGACAGGGGCTTGGCTCTGCGTCCCCTCTGGCAGGAGGAAGGGGTGCAGAAAGGAAAAGGACATTAGCACCCCAGGACAGATGGCTGCAGCCAGAAGGTACAAGGAAACTTTATGGAACTGAAAGCCAAGCTCCTGGCAGCAGCGGGGAGGGAACGTATGAGCAGCCTGGCCACTAAACCCAGCTCTGGAGGTGCGATTCCAAATGCAAAGCTTTAGTCTGGAATGGAAATTTGGTGCCAAATGCAAAGGCATCCAAAAATTCAAGTGCAACAGAAGGAATATCTGCGGGACTGATCCCAGAGCAGTGTAATCCGCTCAGCAAAAAGGATTTTCACGTCTCTGTCCGCCTCACTGTCTCACACACTTGCGCGTTATGTGCCAAAGCAAGGACCCGCGGCACCAGGAGCGGGGAGAGGCGGCTCTGCAGGGGTGACCCCCGAGAAGGGACAGCAAACCGGGGGAGTTTCGGTGACATGCTTCAGCCCATCAACAAGGGGACTACTGTGGGGACCTGGCACTGCCATGGGGAGCTGGGGCAGAGCGGGCAGGAGCAGGCAGGAGCAGGCAGGAGCAGGCAGGAGCAGGCAGGGCTGGTGTGAGCAGTTCTGCTGCCGGTCCCCTCCGGCGGGGAAGGAGAGGGGGTGGCGGAGCCGGCTGGAGGGGTCTCCCACAAGGTCCTGTGGCAGTTGCTGTTGGGCTCGGTGCAGTTCTGTGAGCAACACAATAAACTGATGAAGATGTTAAATTAGTCAGAGCATCCAGGAACTAATGAAACAGGAATAACATGGGGGGAGTGAGGGAATGTTCTGGAAACTGGTCAATTTGGAGTGATTTCAGAGCTAGTCAGAATGGCTGAAATATTTAAAATTCAAGAGAGAATCTCCATCTGACTTTTTAGGGTGGATTAATGGAGCATGTCAACATTTTGTGGATGAGAACCCTCATCTTGGGTAGATGGGTGGCTGGGGGACAATACCGAGGACATCACTTCTGATATCCCCTCCGCCGCCTTCCCCCGACCATGGGGCTGCACGATGATACACAAGAACTGGGCTTTCATTTTCTGATGACGATTTAAATGCAATTTCCGTAAAAATCAGGCTATTCCTGACAGTCCTAAACTTCCATTTGCAAAGATACCAAGTCCCTAAATTGAAAGACCACTCTCGCATGAGCCCTAACAGCCTCCCAGCGCTCCCAGCACACCAGCAGCATCCCCGCCTGCAAATACAGCTGAGCAGATGTCTGCCTGGACACATCAGCCATCCTTTCCCCCATTGCACAGGATACAAATGAGGGAAGGATTTAAAATAAGACAGGTAGATGGTGCTAACACCATTAAAAACATGATCCAAGCGGTGCTTTGGGGTTAGCGGGGCAGGGGGGTGCCTGGCTCCGTCAGCCCAGTACCCGGGCTGGCCTGGGGCGGGATGCAACCCCGCGCTCTGGCCCCGAGAGCATCTTAGAGACCTCGGGCTATTCCCAACACCGTCAGGGGTAGTCAGCTCCAGCGCAGAGGGGACAGATCCTGGGGCAACGGCGCCCAAAGCAGCCACCCACCTGCGAAGCCACCCCAAAACCCGGCACCCCGAGACGTGGAAAAGCTGCTTTGCAGAGCACCCAGCCGCCATCAGACAACTTGGTTCCCTTTGCCCCTTATCATCCATCCAGATTATTCATGCAGCAGTTTTTAAATTGCTGTTGGACACGATATTTACATAAATATGTGAGCCAATGAGGTCTAAAACCCTGGTGAGCTCTAAATGGTGTATTAGGTTTTGGAAAGAGGATTTTATCAATTTACTGAGAGTACAAATCAACAGAGCAGAATTTACAAACCCATCAAAAAGCGAGGTGACAGTTTGGAATTAATCCTCTGCCCGAGGCACACGATGTACCTCCACAAACATCTCCCAGCATAAATATATTTGAGAAATAGTGAAGGAAAATGTAACTTCTAATGCCTTTGTACACTGCCAGCGAAACGGCTGCAGCGTCGTCGGGGAGATGAATGGAGCTAATGTCATTGGGAAGGTGCTGCCGCCTCCCGCTTTATTTTTATCCAAGACTCAGTCCCCAGCCTGCATTGAAATATTTCAATTTGTCTTTGTGCCAGAATGTCCCCAAAAGAAAATTTCCCCAATAATCTTTCTTCCTCATTTTTTCTTTGAAGAAAAAAAAAGAAAGAAAGAAGAAAGAAAAAAGAAAAAAAAAAGATGTAGTTTCTCTGCACACACCGCCGCTGGGAGCAGCGATGGGGGCACGAGAGGTCTGTCAGTGCCCGGGCGGGGGGTGCTGGTGGATGGCTGTGGCTTTGGGACAATAACTGGCCCTGGCTGGGGCCATTCCCGCACTGCTGGGGGCAGGGGTTTCCCAGCGCTCGGTGCGATGCTGCACGGTCCACAGCCCCCGCCTGGGTCCCCAGAGGGGCGGCAGCATCGCTGTCCTGGGGGCAGCCCAGCTTTTGGCGTTTGCTGGGCAGCAGCGCTGCTCCTTGCGTAAGGAGGGAAAACAGGCTTTGGTCTCCTAACCCAAAGGCAGAAAGGTTCCTGCTTCTCCTGGGCCCTTTGGACCGCACCTCCCGCAAGAGGCGGCGCAGGATCTGTGCGGCCATCGCCTCTGTGAGGAGCTGGAGCTGCTCTGCCGTAAGGGGTTGAGAGCTGACACTTAGATGAAATCAGTGAGGCAATTTCAATTAAAAGCAAACTTTTCAAGCTATCTAATATATAAAAAAAAAAAAAATGCTTCTTTTCAGCTTTTGTTTCCAGTACACAGAGGAGCCCATGCCTGCCAGCGGTGAAATGACTGTCTTTATTGTGTAGATGACTGTGAAGGACACAGGCTGTGTTCCCATTCAGGAACGCATTGAGGCTTTCTCGGAATTCATTAGGAAAGGTAGGGAGGGAAGGGTGCAGCAAGACAAGAGCCCTTGCAGCTGCAGCCTGTCGTCCTCCTGACAGCGACACCGGGGAGAATCAGCCTGCTCCCCCAGAGGCAAACCTTTCGTTTTCCCACTGCAAGATGTCTTTTACAGCATCTGAATTCAAAAGCATTTCCCATTCCTCTAGCTGGGGCTTACCTAGAGCCTGCAGGGAAAGGCAAGCTGCACCACCAGTAAGCCAGCAGCTTGCCCTCCAGCACGGCTGCAGCCGCAGCCCCAGAGAGAAGCCACCACGTCTCCTCCCTAGGACCCGGCTGACGCGGCCTGAACGGCTCTGCCAGCATCTGCGCCCGTCTTCTGCAGCTCTGGCACATGCCCCAAACCTGCGTGAAGCCGGGGTTTCGAGGCCCCGTGTGCCACCAGCCTGCAGCGCGGGCAGAGCGAGGGCAGAGCCGTTCTGGGCATTACGTGCATGGCGAGGGGCTCAGCATCGCTGGGCACCGGCTCAGCATCGCTGGGGAGGCCTGCAGGCACCCTGCCTGCTCCGACAACGGCACCGCTGCTGCTCCATCGCTCTCAGCAGCGGTGAGCGTCTGACTGGTTCCCCGGGAGCCAAGCTGAGGCAGAACCAACAGCTCGCTCTGCTCACCGGCAGCCCAGCAAGTGTCCAACGTTTCCCGCAGGCTCGGACACCGTGCATGCCTCGGCATTACGCCTGGATCAGGAAAAATCGTGCCAGCCTGAGGAATCAGCAAGATTGCCTGTCTGCAGCCACGCTGGCCACCCGTGCCACGAGGAGCCAGCTCTTGCAAACCAAAGAGATAAAACCAAGGCAGCAGAAATACGGGCGCGCTGATGAGAAGAGGGTGGTGCTGGGCTGCAGGCAGCTCCGGTCCGTCGGGCGCTGCCGGGGCAGCAGCTGATGGTGAAACACGCTGGAGAGACGCTCCGCGGTGCAAAGCGCCCGGCTCTGCCGGCGGGATGCAATGCGGGGCGACTGCAACTCATTATCACTCATTGGTACATTGTCACCCAACTGCACAAACTGAACTGAGTCACGGCAAATAGCATCTCCTCGAGTGACGCAGATTATCCGAGCAGACTTCCATGGGCAAGGGCTGTGTTTTACCACATCTCTGCTCCACATGCATCAAACCAGCCTCACAAGCAAAGTCCTTCTTAAATTATACAACATTGCAGCTTTGGTCAAAACAAGAAGCCTGAACCAATAGCAAAGGCAACGGTCTGCTTAAATTCAGGACTACGAGCCCAGAGTTAGAGTCAACTCTGAAAAGGGTATTCAGCTCTGAAAAATTCCCTCCTAAACACCCCCAGCACCATTCTCAGCCACAGTCCAGAACATTCTGTGATGGAAAATACACGTTACAAGTCCATGTTGAACCTGCTTCTGCTCTTCCTGCTCCCATGAAATCAGCTGTTGCGTTTCTCATGAGCAAACAGCCCTAACCCACGGCCTCCTGACTCCAGCTCTGCTCCAGAAACGCTGCTACAGGCTGCGCCGCACCTTGCGGGTTCCTGCCGAGCACCCGCAGCAACAGGCGCAGGATGCAACATCATTTGGGGGGAGCAATGCCCAGGGAGATGCTGAGCCATGGGGCGGTTTGCAAGGGGCAGGATCCCAGCCCTGCGGCTGCTGCCCCCCCTCCCTGCCAGCTCGCAGCGGGACCTGGGGGGACCGTCCCCATGCGGGACGCTGGTCCTTCCCTGAACACTTGATACTGCATGTCAAAAAGGCAATCCTTATATACAGATTTTTCTCAGATGTGCCTATTTTAACCATACTACACTGCTATCAAAAGTACATTAAAAATTACGATTACCCTGTAGGAACATAAACAATAGCAGCAGTAGAAAAAAAACCCAGATGACACACTGTTTTTTATAATTTGCTGATTCGTTACCTGCTGGGAAGAACAGTCAGGTACTTTCTCACTGCATTTCCCGATTGGCAGGGTGTGTCAAAAATAATAATATCACCAGGAAACGCGCACAAGCACTAGCAGTGACATGCATGTTTTACAAGAATATGTGAGGAACATCTGACAAAGCCCCCTCTCCACACGCTGACTCAAATACCAAATCTCTTCTGGAGAGGCTTGTCGAGTGCCGCTCCTCCCCGAGCCGGAGCGGCACAGCGGCTGCGGCATCACACGCTGCCAAAGCCACTTTGATGGGAGCAGAAAAGCTGCAAACTGAGGAGCTGCCCCCGGTGCTCCAGGTCCAGGTCCAGGTCCAGGTCCAGGTCCAGGTCCAGGTCCAGGTCGCCTGCACCCTGCTTCCCAACACACCCACCCTGAGCTAGGGCTTGTGGTAGAAACAAGCCTCAGGCGGGCATTTAAGGGCTTCCTCATTTAACTCAACCCAGCTGTCCTTAATGAACAACACAGGCAATGGTTTACCTATTTGTGTTTTCTGATTTTTCTATTGAAGGAATTCTTAGGGGTGGGGGAAGGTGATATTGCCAAGGCGTTTGAAAGGGAGATGCGTTTCCGTGCCCCTTGTCAGCATCCCTGTACCTGCTCTGTGGTGAAACACGGCTGAGGGGCAGTGACATCCCCGGGGGGACACGGCACACCGCGCCCCGGGTGCGGAGGGAGAGGTGAGAGCACCCCGAGCCTGGTGGGAGCTGGCCAGAGCCTCCACGCAGGTGCAGGGGGAAGCGAGGCATCCCCACGCAGGGCAGGATGCCCTGGTGCGGGGGGGGCACAGGAGCGGGGCTGGAGGGGTGCCCAGGCAGGCTGGGGGGCAGCGCACCCCCGGAGGTTACTTCCAGCGAGCACCCGCTGCGAGGCAGGACGGGAGAGGCAGAGCCACGGTGCAGCCGGAGGAGCGAGTCCTCTGTGCTTGTTAACGACGCGCTTTCAGCCTTCTGCTTCTCCCTTTTGGGGGAGTGCGGGGGTTTCCTGGGGGTTGGTGGTGCCCGGGCAGTGGCACTGGGAGCGGAGGACCGGGCGCCTCGCAGCTCGTCAGGCTCGTTAGCTGGGCGCAGCGGCCGTGCCCGCCATCGCCGCCCGAGCAGCCCTCGTGTGCTCTCAACAAAGAGCCTGTCATCTTTGTTCCCAATGTACTTGCACCCCCACAAAGACTATCATTATCCTTTCTGATATAATTAAGATCAATCAAACAGAATAATAGAGCAGAGGTCAAGGAAGGCTGTTACTTCCTCGGGGAACAACAGGCTGCTTTCGTCAGAAATACCAGGGAGCCAGCTTAATTGTTCTAAATTTCAGAGATTATGAACGTGCCTTATAATTGCGTGTCCTCCCGCACGGGAGGGAGGAGGGACCCCGAGAGCGGCTTTGTCTCACTGCCTGGCCCCGGAGAGCCCTCACCCCGCAGGCACTGCACCCCCCGCCCTGGGGGCTGCTGCCACGGAGCAGCGCGGCTAAATTAGCTTTTTCCAGGGTCTGGTGGGTCACGTCACCACAATATCGGGCTGGTAGGAAACTCTCTGGCCAGCCGGGGCTGTGCGGGTGCGCGTGGGTGCGGAGGGATGCGGAGGTGGCTGGAGCCAGGCAGGGGACCCGGCAGGGCTGGGGGCTGCACCCAGGGGTGAAGGTGCTGCTGCTCTCGCCATGCAGGAGGACCGTGCCTCTCTTCTGACATCCTGATGGCTAATGAAAATATATTTGCTATCTGTATTAATTAAAATAAAGTGCAGCGGCTCATCATTAGGCTCTGTGGGAGAAGCTGTACATAGGTTATCATCATCCAGCATGACACAGTGCAGAAATGGAATTAGTTCTGCCAGGCCATCTTTAAAACGCAAATCACTGATGACTGATACAGCTGGCAATTAATTGTATAAAAAACAGTGTTGCTGAAAACGAAGTGAGGACTGAGAGGAGCGCCAGCAGCAGCCTGGCTGCCCTGCAAGGGTGGACCCAGGGTGGGCTGGGCGCCCGTCCCAGGGTCTGGGGCAGGGCAGGGTGGCGATGCCTGTGCCGGCCCCGAGCTGCTGCTCTGCCTCCAGCAGAACGACTCCATTTTTATTGAGAAAAATTTTTAAAAAATTTAAAAATTGAATTTTATATTTCTTCAGCCAAATCTTGTCTGAAAACAGGCTCATTTCTGCAAAAGAAAGCCAGTGCAGTGGTGCATCCCGCGGCACGGCGAGGCTGGACGCGTGGTGACGTGCCAGGCGCTGCGGCTCCTGTACGGAGCTGAGCAGCGGGCTGTGCCGGCTGACACGAGGGAGCTGCTGTGCTGCCAAACCCAAAATTGTTTGACATAATGAGGATCCGGCAGCTGAAGTGCAGTTTATTACTTTCTTTAGAGGGAAAATACCAAGTAATGGAAGAGGCGACTGGCTGACAAACTGCATCACGTCTGCCTGGCGGTGTTCCGGGCTGTTAAAGAGCGTTTGGGAGCAGAGCGCGTCCTGCCCCTGGGCCACGTGCGGTTTCGCTTCACCGGGGTGTGCCGGGCCGGCAGCCAGCCTGGGAACGGGGAGCACCGGGCTCTGCCCTAGTTCCTAACAGCCGCCGCGGCGCAGACCGTCCCCATAATCGATGGAGTCCAATAACTGTAATAACCACAAACATCAGTAACCCAACGCTTTCCCTGCCTTCCTGATTGCTAGCAGCGGGACTGCTCGCAATCTGTCAGGAATCATTAGACGCCAGAGCTACATAATTTCAGAGGAGTACAACAGGGGTCTTTTCAAGGGCACTATGCCGCAGCAGGCAGCAGGCGGGCAGGCTTCTGCCCGGCCTCTGCGTGGGGAGAAAATGCAAAGAAAAGCATTGCTGGGACAAAAGGTTTCTCCCCCCAGGGCAGGTCCTTCGGGGAGATGCAGGCTGCAACCAGCAGTGGGACATACTGACCACAACGCCTGGCCTGACAAACCGACCCAGCAGGCAGAGCTGAAACCCCGCTTTGTCCCTGGGGAGGGAGAAACGGGCCATGCACGGGGTGGGGGGGATGCAAGGAACAAAGACACAGCCTGGGGTACAAGGAAACCCCAGCCCTGTCCCGCTTCCCTCGCCCTGAGCATCTCCAGCTCTGCCCACCTCTCCCCAGTGCATGGTGTGGTCGCTGGGTGCTGTGTCCCCGCAGTGGGAAAAGCCCGGTTTGCCAGGCAGGGAGAGCTGAAAATGCCATGTACCACGACGCCAGGCTTCTCCTGCGCCAGCCTCGTTGCTCTGAGGCACCTCTGTGCCCCGGGAAGACGGCCAGGACCTGGCGGGCTTCAAATCCCACACTGAGATGCCCCAGGGCATCTTTTGGGGTACTCAAAAAAAAAAACCACCATGCTTTTGGGGTACCCCTGGAAAAATCCACAGGAGGACAGCAACCACGGGCAGCAGCGGAGCTGGCTGTGTCCTCCCCTGCTGCTACGGGGGGAGGCAGCGATCTGACCCGAGGAGGCTGCCTCTATCTGTTCTTCTCTCAGGAGCTTGGACTAGAGCCACACTGTGATTCCTGTAACATCTTGCGAAAGAAATATAAAGCGTTGCCAAACAGATTTGGCAAAAGGCAGCTCAGCTCTACCCCATGCCTTGCAGTCGATGCAGAATGTGTGCCGTTAGAAACCGAATCCTCCGGCTCCCCCAGCCCGAGGAGCGCAGGGCAGTGATGCTGCAGCACGAGCACGGGGCTGTTCCGGTCACTTGGATCTCTAACTTTATATTGTCATCTCATATTTCCAATTCTGGAGTGAAAATCAAATCAAACCATGCTGTGAACACACTCCAGACAGGTAGAACAGCAGAAGGAGGTTTTGAATAGTCAGATAGTCCATGGATGTGACTGCCTGGAAGTGAGAGCATGAATGATTTATAGCCAGGCAGAGAAACAGTCATCTATTATAATTAGACTAAACTTTGTCTCTGCAGATGTTTTACAGCTGTGTATCTTCTAATTGTTTCCCAGCCATCCCCAGACACAGGGAGTTTTAGCTAAACCCAGTGGATGATATCTTGTGCGGTTCTGGTGTCCCCGGTGGGATGCCCAGGCTGTCCCCCCTGGCCTGGCATGTGCCTTGGTAGGGATGGCAGGGACACGAGCGCAGTGCCCCGCTGGGTTGCAGCCAAGCAGCGGGGTGCTCAGGACTGAGGGATGCAATTTGGAGCCCCCAGCGCTCCCGTGGAGCCCCTGGTTGGCACGGCAAGGGCTGCTCCCTGTGCCTGGGGACATCGGTGCATCGGGGAGAGGAGCTCCCAGGGGCAAAGCCCTTCTGGCCATGGCATGAAGGGGGGTCCCAAGCGGCAGGGATCGCCACGACCTTGTGGTGGGGGCTGCAGGCGCAGGGAGCTCCTGGCTTGCTCCCTGCAAGCAACATCCTGCCCACAGCAGTGCTGCTGAAGCCTGGGCTGCATCCCCGCCGGGGCTGCTGCATCCCTGCCGGGGCGGCTGCATCCCCGCCGGGGCGGCTGCATCCCCGCCGGGGCTCCTGCATCCCTGCCGGGGCTCCTGCATCCCTGCCGGGGCTCCTGCGTCCCCGCCGGGGCTCCTGCGTCCCCTCCATCACCCGAGAGGCAGCGACAGGGCAGAGCAGCCCTGCCAAGGCGCGGGCAAGCGTGGAGAGGTGCTGGCGTGGCTTGGCAGGGGCGAAGCCGAGCACAGCCCAGCCAGGGCAGCGGCCCCTGGGCACAGCACGGGGCATGGGCTGCATTTCACGGGGCTGACCTGCTCCCAAAGAGTTAATCGCAGCGCTCGCTTTCTCAAGATCTGCTCCGCTGCATCTTAACAGTGATGGGAGATTAATTATTTTAGTCTCAGATAGCTGACTAGAATAGGCTTTTTGTATCTAAATATACTCTCTCTTTAGGAACCCATTTAATTTTATACCCTGATATAGACGACTAGGCTGGATGATTGGTTGAGAAAGAAGGAGTTTCTCTTCCCCCGGTTCAATTTGTATCCTGAAAAGCTGCCAAAATACTCAATTTCCTCTCCCTGGGTGGGCCCTGAGGAACGAGCATCGCGGCCACGGAGCCCAGGAGAACCACGGGATCAATTTGCCTTCGTTCCTTCGTCCTCATGATGAGCCCCTGCAGGGCAGGGACACCCGGGGGGACAGGGTGGCAGAGGGCAGGGGAGAGCAGGGGCACAGCAGGTCTCCCCCCGGGCTGTCCATGTTTGGCTGGGGCCAGCCTGGGGGTGCACCTGGTCAAGGTCGGAGGTTTGTCACCAGGGATTTACCAGGAAGACTAGAAAACTCTACAGGAAACTTTCTATTTGCACCTAGTGAGGCTCAGCTTTCAAAAAAATGAATTACTCCTTGAAACCACCCTGCTAATTCATTTCAGACAGGCCTATCTGCCCATAACAAGGCAGGGACCATTTCTTTCCTACATTTGAAATTGTAAAAAAATACAGTGAACTCAAATTAACATCTGCATCAAAGTGCCGCTATCTCTAATGGCTTTGCTCCCCTGCTCCGTGGTCCCACCAGCTCGTGTATCTCTGCTGAAATATCGGTATAATTAATCACACCCATCAGCTGGGGAGGCAGCGGCAGCGGTACCAAGCCGGGACAAGTCACCACGCAACAGGTCGTATCGTTTCCACCCTGTAAATCTCTTGATTCCTCCATAATTGGATGAGCCTCTTTAATTCCTCTTCCTCGTTAGCTGCTGCTGCTCCTCCTGCAGCCGAGCAGCCACCCGGCTTGTGGGCGCTTGCATCCCTTTGGGAAGGGGCTGGGCCCTTCCCAGCGTGGGCTGGGGACATCCCTGGGGAAGGGGGCTCTGCCAGGGCTGCTCTGTGCTGGGGGTGATGCTGGGGAACGAGGGGTGCTACGGGGGCCGGGGCATCATGGGGACACAGGGACCCACAGGCAGCGGCTCCAGGAACGAGGGGGAGCATCGGCAGGTCCCCCCAAAGCCACAGGAGCTGCAGGTGCCCGTGCAGAGCTGGCGTGGCCAAACAAATACCTGAGAGTCGAAGTCTTATTGATTCCAGCTCCGCAAAGCAGCACTGGGGAGTAAAATCCATTTTCCTTGTAGCTTGGAGAGTGTGTAATTTCCAGGCATCTGTCAGGCCGCTGCGGATCGTTAGAGCAGTTACAAGCTTCTCCAGGGTGGGGAGAGGTTTGCAAGTTTAATTCCCGTATTCCTGGCGGTGTCCTCGCTTCTGAGCAAAGCAGCATGGATTCACCACTACAGCGGGTTTTTACAGAGCATTTCAGTGTCGGAATATTACCCCTGCCTGCAAGCTGTCCCTGCCGCGGAGCCCGAACCTGCCGCTCCCACCCGTGACCAGAAACCCCTTGCCCACAGCCAGTCCACGGGGCTTTTCCGCCTGTCCCAGCCCAGAGCTGGGGCCAAGAGTGGGCATGGGCCACTGCCACCGGGGACCGTGTCCCAGCCAGGTGTCCCCTGCCGATGCAGCAGGTCCCCGAGCATCTCACCAAGCCCCGCTCTGGCCACGGGCAGCCGGCGCTGGTGAAATGCCTTTCCTCTTGTCTGCCTTTACCCACAAAGCAGGTTTGCCGCTGGGCGCAGGAGCCACGGCCGGGTGGGTGGCGGGGAGGAGAGCCCGGTCCTTCCCGGCCACGGCTCCTGGGGCTGGGCACAGCTGCCAGCATCCTCACCCGGTAATGAGGGGTTTCCATGGCAACCTTATTTGCGCTTTGCTAGTGACACAGATGTAAATTTTAAAATGAAATATTCAGACCACAGTCCTATGAGCATAAGTAAACCCCTGCACATGGCCAATTTAACAGCATTTTAAAGCAGTTTGGAAACTCCCCAGGGCCACAGGAGTCTCTGTGGCATTAGGAAATCCATGAAAACGGAAGGAAAAGCGCCCTGATCCCATCCCGCCCCGGGGGCCCCAGCACCCAGCTGAGTCCCCAGCCTGAGCCCGGCACAGAGCCCAGCACGGCCCTGAGCTCCAGGGCAGGATCAAATCAGCAAGGAAAGGTGCTAGTTACAACCCGGCGTCCTGGTTTCAGCTGGGATAGGGCTGCAGAAGATGATGGGGGCTGCAGAAGATGATGGGGGCTGCAGAAGATGATGGGGGCTGCAGAAGATGATGGGGGCTGCAGAAGATGCAGCACTCGGGCACTGCACAGGAGGGACGTCTGGATGCCCACAGGCACAGGACACAGATGGGTCCTGAAGCTCCTCAACCGCCGCTGCAGCCTCCTCCCAAGCAAAGCCTGAGCATCTCTCTTCTTCTGAATTATCTATTAATTGCTCTTTGGGTCAGCTATGGTGAAGACATACTGGCCGGCTCCATCCAGCGCAGCCAGCTGTGGAGCCCCACACACCCCACCGCACCCCAGAGCACCCCCCTGCACCCCAGCACTTATTTTCAAGAGCCACCAGCTTCGCACAAGCGCTGGGAATTGCTGCAGAGTGCTCTTACTGCCCTTGAACGCACAACGTCCACATCTTCCCGGCGAGCGGGGCCAAGCACCGGAGTCTTGGGGCTCCCTGCGCCCCCGGGCTGTCACCCCCACGGAGCAGAAGGACCTGGGGACGGGCACCGCTCCTGCGTCCCTTGTGCCACACTGGGCACCAAACGGTAGGAAAATTGTTTTCTATTTTCTCCGACTGCAGTACAAATGTTTGGATAAAAGCCATCCACGAGCCTTCCCGCTCCTGCCTCCCCAGGTGGCACAAAATAGCCTTTACGCAGGAGAGCGGCTCAGAAACGCCCCATGCGACGGGCAGATACTGCGCTGGCTGCGTTTATCTGCGCTCCCACATGGATGACTCACCGATGATCGGATTGCTACTATTTTATTTGCTTATAGGTTGAACTGTCAGGATGCTCTTGAGGAAAACTTCTTTCCCATTGGAAAAAACTTAATTTGCTGAAATTGTAACCGCAGGAAAGAGCATGTTTCAAATCTCCTGTTTGGAGGCAGGCGGCCATCGAGTCTGTATCGGTCTGTTTTGACATTTTGAAAATGAAAGACTGTTTTGATTCAGGCTTTTCTGCTCTTCAAGATTTAAGGCAAAAATCTTTCAAAATCTGAAACCAAACCAAAGTACCTCCAATCCATCACACTGGAGTGTTTTGACGGACCCAACCTGCTTTTTTCAGATCCTTGGTTCACACTCAAACCCTCTATATTTTTCTCCCTGACGGTGAAACCTGTGCGGCACGTGCTGGAGACCGGCGTGGGACAGGGGTCCCGGGAGACCACGACTTGCCCAAGGCCCCCGCCGCCCCTTCCACCACGCAGCCCCCCATCGAGGCGGGGTTGCATCAGAGACCGGCCTCAACACCCCTCTTTTACCCCAGATCTGGATCAGCCCTGTATGAACTCGCAGAAGGAATTTTTGGATTTAATTAGCAATGCACACCTTCCTGAGCTGCCGTGGTGTGCAGAGGGCCAGGCTGCAGGGCAGCGGGAGAGCCGGAGCAGGGGCTCTGCATGCCCGCCAGCCTGGCAGCGCAGGCAGCAGCGCAGGCAGCAGCGCCTCTGCTGCCAGACTCAGCCCTGCACGCCCCTGCCTCTGCCTGCAGGCAGAAATCAAGCTCTCCCGGCCAGGCACTGCTGCCCTCGGGCGCTTACGCTGCAGCAGGCACAGCAGCCCTGGGCAAGTGTTCACGTCGCCCCGTGCACGCGTGATCCGGTTTCTCCCGTTGCGGCAAGCGGCAGCGCCTGCCGACCCTGCTTCATCATCCTGGTGGTAGTTGGTAATTCTGGGGGTTCAGCCTGCTCCTTTGTCTGCTCGCACGCCGTCACGGGCTTTAGATCACCTCTCTGCCTGCAGGCTTCGAGGAGATAAGGGCAGAAGCCTCTATCTTTGGGAAGACAGATTTGGCCTAATCCAAGCGGCTGCAGCATCCCGGCAGCCTGGGCTGCAGCCCCTTTGTTAAGGGCAGAATTGGCACGGCTGCGCGAGCGATAGTGGCGGGCGGCTGCGAGCAGGGACCCCCGGCGCAGGGGGGAGGCGAGCGCCAGCCGGGGCATCCCGGGGCTCGCCCGGCTCCGGGAGACCTGCCCGCCCTGCCTGGCCTCGGCATTTCACTCGCCCGAGCTCGGGAGCAGAGGGAGCCTCTGCTCCAGAGCACATCCTTCACGTCGCAGGAGCGGTGCTGGCCAGCCCGCGGAGGCAGTTATGCTCATTACGGCTATTGATTGCCCTGTTTCACCTGCCGATGGAGCCTACGACAAGGCTGAGATGAACCATCTGTTGGGGTTCATTGCTCTGCTCAGTCCCCTCTCCTGGCTGCCGCGGTCCCTGCTGTGCCATCCATCTCACCCTTCAGAGGACCTCATTCAAGCCAGGGAACACACTAAAAAACTGAACTATACTCTACAAATAAGTCAAGGCAGCATCTTGTTAAAGGAAACCTTACTGCATGTCCCCAGCTGGTTTGGGGGAGTAGTTCCGCTGGCACAGAGCATCCCTGAGCATGGATTCTCCATACCAGGGCGGTGCCATGTGCCATTCCCAGGCACCCACCCACAGAGAGCCCCCTCCCCAGCCACGGTCAGCCCCCCCTCACCTGGCCTCGCAGGCGCACAAGGGCTCGTGGTCCCCACGGTCATCCCTGGGGCCAGGCGCTGCAAAGCCTCCCTGCTCCTGGGCAGCCGGCACATCCCGCTGGCAGCACCCAGCCGGGGCGAGAGGGGGCTGAGCCCAGGCAGCCCACCCCAGAGTGGCACGGCACGGCACGGCACATCTCCTCAGCAGCATCTCCTGACTTAGAGAAATCCTCACAGCTCCCTGCAGAGCAGGCTGAAGCTGCAGTCCTGCCCCTGGGAAGCCCTATGCCCAAGCTAAGCCTATCCACCTGGGCCTGGCTTTATTGCAGAGCAGGGCCAGCTGCTCCCACAGACCCTTAAAGGGGGCTTGTTCCTGAGAGCAGTGTACCCCCCGAGCAGTGTACCCCCCGAGCAGGGCACCCCCCGAGCAGGACACCTCCCCTTGCAGGGTACCCCCCGAGCAGGGCATCCCCAGAGCTGGCACGGGGCTGGGGGCCATGCAGAGGTGCCGGGGGGTGCAGGATCGGTCCCAGCCCTCGGGGAGGGTTCGGGTAGACATCTGCAGCGGGAGCAGCTCCGGGCAGGATTAGCCGATCCCAGCACACTGTCAATCCGCCTAAGCCCTTCACACAGGCAGAGCGCAGGGACTGAACGCCGCCATTAATAGCATCCGTATAAGCTTCTCAGGGTTTCTGGCATAATCAGATCACTAAAACCTTCAGGACGGTAACTACTGAACTTGAGCAATCAAGCTGCCGTCCTCCGGCAGCCTGGGAACGTGTGCTCGCAGCGAGGCAGTGATAGCATCGGCATTAGTAATGGGAACCTGGCGATACAGCTACTCATGGTTTAGCTCTTTCAGGAGCACAGCAGCAAAATGAGTGCTTTATGATTATTTCACCATCCTTTTATCAAGCATTTGCAGTTCCCTAATTCCTCTAAGCCCCTCTGGCTGAGTTATCGGCAGCAATCTGATTTGCCTGGCTCTCTCCAGCCACGGCACCTCTGGAGCAGCACACGCGTCTCTGCCACCGCCAGCTGCAGCCGCAGGACACGGTCCCGTCTCCCTGGCTGGGGCTGCGGGGGTCCCGGGGACCCTCTTTCATGGGGATGAAGCTTTGGGGCTGGGGACCCCACGGCGGGTGGGTCCCTGCACCGTGGGGACCCGGGGCTGAGCCTCCCATGGGAATGACATGGCTGAGCAGCGTGGTCCCGGGAAGGGACGTGGGGACTCGGCGTGCTCCCGGGGCTGCCCAGACGCGCTCGGCTCTGCGGGCAGGGTGGCTGTGATGTGATTTTCCTGCGAGCTGGGGCTGACGTTGCAGAGGCCGCAGTCGCTGGCGTTGTTTCTGAGGCGGCGGCTGCTGCCCCGGGCACCGTCCCCGGGAGCTGAGCTAACGGGCAGTGGCTCATCTGAGCGCATCCCTTCGGTACCCCGCAGCCAAGGTCCCACCCGGACCCCGCTGCGGCACCGTGCTGGTGCCTGGCCTGCTGACCCAGCGCAGCCCCGCGGGGGGTCCCCAGCCAGCCCATCCTGGGGGACACCGGGGGTCCCTGGGACCATCCGGGGACCTCGAGCGTGGGCAGGGACCGCGGCGGCGTGGGCAAGGCGCTTTGCTGCCAGCTTCTCCCAGCACTTCGAACGCTGCGCTTCCCATCCCCTGCTGCTCCGCAACGGCTTTTGGGGCTGGAACAAGCTCTTCGCTGTGTCCTTAACTGAAAGCCTCTTGGCTGCCGGGGGTCCCTGCTGCAGGGGCGCAGCACAGGCACCGGCGCGGCCGCGGCTGCTGCCGGTGGGGAAGGTCTGACGGCACCAGGGATTTTGTCTGCAAATTCAAGGTCCAGAAGCTGAAATCTTCATCTCCCCGCTGCACCATGCTGGGTCAAAGACAGAGTCTGGGGGTGCCCCGTGCCCAGGAGCGCAGCCGGGCCCCCCTCGGTGGGGACATGGGGACGCTGGCACTGTGGCCACCAGGCAGTGGAAAACTGCCTGAATGCACCATGTCCCTGCCCTGTACAAAACACAGGCAAGCTGCTTTTTAAGAGGGAACACTGAAAAGCCTATTTTGCTTTTATGGAGAACAAGAGCTGATAGCGTACGAAGCTGTGGCAAAGGGGAGAGCTTGAGCTCACATTTAATTAGTTTTCTTTCGTTCGCCTGGCCTTGCAATCTCATTCAGTCTTTTGCTTAATACATTACAGTTCGCTCAGCTAATGCGCCTGGGCCGTCACGGCAAATTCCAGGCCACAGCCTGAAATCTGTCGCTGTGTGCATACAGATCGTGGGCAACAAGCAGATTTATTTCTGCGTAGCGGGAAAACAAAATTCTTCAAAAGAGCGAGATAGGACTATCCTACATGGCAAAAAATAGACTGTTTGCACCTGAAGAAATACTGTCAGGGCAGTTAGTTGTTCTTTGCATGGGCAGAAGGACTGCATGGGTAACAGAGCACAGGCCCCAGTCTTTGAGGTCGTTAATTTTTCTCATGATAGCAAGTTTCAAAGAGGCATTTGTACTTGTTTATATGTATTTAAATATGCATTCAGTGACAAGGGCCCTCCATGACCGGCTGACGGTGCTGCTTGGGTGGGTGGCTGGTGCCCTGCAAGCACCCTGCAAGCTTTGGCAGCCCCTGCCCTGCCTGCCCTGCCTGCCCTGCCCTGCCTGCCCTGCCTGCCCTGCCTGCCCTGCCGCCCCTCCTGCCCCGCGGCCTCTCAAGAGCCCCGCGCCATCACCCCAGCCCTGGGGACTGGGGCTGTGTCCCCGCTGCCAGCCCGGCCGGCGCGCAGCCCGCACGCTCCCACGCGCAGCACGGCGCGCTCGGCACCCGTGCCCCGCAGAGGAGCGAGCGCTTCCGACAGCGGCTAAGTATAAATCGTGGGGGAGTGAAAGCTGGTGGGAGACATCCTCCCCGGAGCCGAGCTTCCTTCCTCGGTGTTTACACGCCGGTATCTAGGCAGATCCCAGAATAGACCCGAAGATGAGCTGTCGTTTTGCATTAAGGTCTCTTGTGCTCCAAACTGTCCCAGACGTTTCTGTCCCATCTTGCAGGAGCAGCCGCCGGTGCCAGCACCGCTGTGCAGAGCGCAGTGCCCCGGGTGCCGCGCCGTGCCCGGGGGGAGCAGGGGCTGCGGGGGCTGCCTGCAGAGGCTTTCGTGGATTTAGAGAAGCCTTTCCAGTCTCAAACCGCCTGTGGAGTGCTCCTGATCAAGATACAAGATAAACCCCTTGTACATCTTGATAGCATTTACCTCCTCTGGAGCTGGTTTAGCAGATTAGATCAAGGTCAAACATAATCACTTCTCTTCCACCAGCTCAGTGTCTCCACATGGATTGATTGTGCAGAACAGGACGGGTTTCGGCAGCTGGGAAGGGTCCTGCTCCGCCTGCCCCAGGGGCCGGGGCAGTGGTGGGAAGCACGGGCATCCTGCAGCCCTGGGTGATGTTCAACAGCCTCGTCCCGCGCCGGGAGCGGGCAGCAGAGCGAGCGAGCTGGCTATGAGAGCACCCGCAAGCAATCGTCCTGTGCTGACATTTTCTGCCTGCCATTGCAATACTTTTGCTACTGCAACTCAGAGTAAATCCACAGAACTGATCATAAATCAGTGGTTTATTTAGTGCTCCGGTGGCATTAGGCGGGTGGGCTGCATCGCCGTGCTCCTGGGAGGGGAGAGGGGCTGCAGAGCTTCCAGCCATGGGTGCGAGCCGCCAGCCCCCCCTGCTCCTGGGCTGGCTCCTGGGTAGAAATGCACCAAAGGTGCTCGGGCGATTTCAAACCTCATCTCTCACCGTGATTACCCCATAGTCCTTGGAGGTGGGAGGATTGCTGTTTGCATTCGGATCGGTATGGGAAGTATCTTACCAAAGCCCACCCTTATCCTAATATCAAATACGGAAACCTGCTGCAATCCTTCCTTAAGGATGAAGATACTCGGTTCTGCTTCACCTGCTCTTTGCCTTTCCTACAGCCTCGCTCGCCCCGGCGAGGCGGCGGGTGGGGAAATGCCCCTCTGGGGGCAGTGAGACCCCCTCTGTGTGCGGGGCCTCTGCCCCCCGGGAGGGAAGAGCTGGTCGTTCCCTTCCCGAGACGGGCACCGGGCATGAGTGAGTGGAGGAAAGGAGCCGAGCAGGGAGGGGAGCGGGCAGGGGGCTGCGCCGGGGCCATGGGGGGTCACAGTGCCACACCAACACGCGTGGGGTGGGACAGGGGTCTGGCAGCGCCGGGGAGGCAGCCCGCACCTCGGGGACATGCTGGGGTACAGCTCCTGTTTGGGGGTGGTGATGCAATCTGGAGTTAAGACCATTAATCGCTTCTCATTGTGGTAATGTGGAATATGCCCTTATTAATCACCGATGCCAGGGCCCCCCTGTGCCTCCGTCTCCCCACTCCAGCCTGGCTGCGTTCTTCGCTTCCCTGAAATACACGTTTGCTCTTTACAAACTAAAGCATGTTAAGTATCTCATTACAGAGTCGCTATACAGAGTGTTTTATTTCATGCTTTGTTAAGGACAGAATCGTTTAAATGCATCCTGGCAAAGGATCTAATAAGAAATTACTCAACTTTCTGAAAGCATAAAATATGGTTTAATGGCAACATCCATTAAGAATTAGAGTTCACATGACAAACAACCCGGGGATGCTGTTTTCTGGTAACACATCTGCTTTGAGGACTCAGTTCCTGTGGGAACGCCCTGACTGTCCCACCATGTCCCACCATGTCCCACTGGCCAGCGAGCCCCCTCCCCTCCCCTCGCCTCCCGGGGCTGTGCCGCCTCCTCCTTGTCTGACCGCCCCAGCTTCTCCCGTAACGGAGAAACTGTTTTGCTACAGAGCACTAAAAGCGATGAGCTGAGCTGTGGCCAGACCAGCGGCAGCGGGACAGCAGCCGCCAGCCGCCCATCCTGGGCTCGGGCTGGGAGAAGAAGCCTAAAGCACGTGAGAGCCCTGCAAAACTGGTCAAGGAAGGAGGGTTGACGCTGGCACTGCCCTGGGGACCGATTCCCTCCCATCACCCCACGGCAGGATGCCCACGGAGGCCAGGCTCAGCCTGGGGGTGGGACGGAGAGGGAAGCAGAGACACTCAGAAGCGAGCAGAGGGTGCGGGGGCTCCCGGGCCACCCCAGCAGCAGCACGCATGGGGACACCGAGGCACCCAGCCTCCCCAGGGAGAGCCGGGGGAGATTATCAGAGCCGACACAAGTCAGTGGTTGCAGATGACGTGTGTGAAATGTCTCCTAATGTGCTAAGGGAATCGGCTAATGAATTTGCTGAACCACTGCTAATTAAAGAATTAATGTTTTAAGTCGTGGGAAACATAACAGGAGCGGCCAGGAAGCCCTCGGTCGCTGGGACTGGCTTGCCTGCGGCTGGGTCTGCGGCTCGGCCGGCTGAGAGCAGGGAGCAGCGGCGTGGGGTGGGCACGGGCACAGCCCCGGCTGCCCTGGGGAGCCGGAGCTAAGGACCAACCCGGGTAAGAGCGGGACAGAGGAGCGGGAGCAGGGAGAGGTGAGCCGCCCGCCGCGGAGGGGAAGGCTCCCTGCACAGACCTGGACAAGAACACACCTCCAGCCTCGGACGAGCAGATTTTGGAAACTCCATCCTCCAGGCTAACTCTTGCAGCCTTTGCCTTTCCCTGTTGTGTTCCCTTACCTTCGGTTCTTGCCAAAAACTGCTTCGATGTTCCAGAAGACGGAGTGAAGCCAACTTTCAGCAGGCTGCTTGTTTCTCTCTGCGCAGGCTGCTCGTGCCCATCCCTCCAGCCCCGCAGGCAGGGATGTCCCCCGTCCCACTTCCCCGAGGGTGACGCTGGGCTGCTTTTGCTGCAGAGTCACCATTTGGAGCAGTGACTGCTGCTTATCCTTGCACGAGCTGCGGCGAGAACACCAACGGCTTGGTTATAAAGGGAGCTGGCGGGGACCACTGGGACATTCAAGGCCAGACTCTGCCACCCCATTGCCGCTGTGGGTCCCTTTTCTCCCTGGCACATGTGGAGGTGACAGCGCCGGGGTCCCCGGTCCATCTGCGCAGGCGCTCTCACCTTATGGCCCGAGTCCTGTAAAGCCCCTGATCCAGCACACCCAAATAAAGCAGGGCTGAGCGTTACTGCATGCAGCCAGCTCCGAGCGAGCGCGCACCCCTGCAGAAAGCAGAGCAGGTGCCCAAGTGTTTGCAGGACCAGCACTTCACGGCGTCAGGAGAGGCAAGAGCTGGGTGGCACAAACACGCTGGGGGATCCCGAGCAGCACAACAAGCAGCCGCGCTCTGCGGCGTCACCGCCGAGGCGGGTTTAAGGTCCCTACAGCTGGCGGCCCCGTGCCATGCCAGCACCGCGCTGACCCGGCGGTGCTGGTGTAAAGCAGCTGAGCCGCCCCGCTGCTGCGCCGGGCTGCACCGCGGTGTGCCCAGCACCGCGCTCACCGCCTGTGCGGCACCTAGACTAACGCTCGGGCATCAAGCAGAAGTTTAAAGGCGTTAAATTCACAGGGTGATGTAAACAGCGGTCGGACTCCAGGAGAACTGTACTCCCCTGCAGCAAACACCCTGGAGTGTCCTTGTGTTTCAGGTTTCACATCCAAAAGATCCTTTCTTCCTTTTCATTCTGGTCCTACCCTAATTACTAGAATTTGACCTGCAAAATATCAGGTTAAATGTAACGTAAGCATTGTGCTTTTGTTTAAAGTATCTGTAACACTAATTGTAATGAAGTGCCCAGGACAAGCCAGAGGTTTTTTGTGCTTTGCTGGAGCCTCTTTGGGAAAGAAACCCTGGCTGCCGCTGCGGTCCCCCGTCCCACGGAGACCCAGCACCGTGGCGGGCACGTGTCCCGGCTGCCCCCGCAGGCACGTCACAGCAGCTCGAACCGCTTTTCGGAGCAGGTCGGTGCCTTCGTTTGCAGTCACGGAGGGGAGCACGTGCCCGGGCAGCCCCGGGCCAGCAGCGGGGCCGGGGGCTCACAGACACCCCGTGCCCGGCCAGGTGCCTGCCCATGCCGGGGCAGGGACCCCACATTTTGGGCTCCAAACCCTCCCAGGGGAGCTGAGGGGGCTGGAATTATGGTCTTTAAGTACCGCGCGTTAAGCACCTTCCCTGGCAACTGCTGTTTCCATGGAAAATGTTGACTATCTGCCTCTCGGAGCTTTCTGCAGCGTTTTGCAGAGCCGCGGCGTGATTACAGCTTATTTTACACCGTGGACCGCAACCCAATCAGACCCGTTGGTGGTGAATAAATCTGTATTTCATGCAATTAAACTCCCTAGCCGAAGCGGTGGCGGTGCGGCTTTGATTACTCTTTCTTTCCCGCGCACTGCTTCGCCCGACACAAAAGGTTAGAGGTGCCTAAGGAGAGACTTTGCAGAAGCGGGTGGTGTTTTGCCACGGGAGGCCGGAGGAAGCCGGTTAATCGGCGTCTGTTCCCCGCCAGGCAGCAGCGTGGGGAAGACAATGGGAAAGAGCCGCGGCCTAATCAGGCGCTTTGAAATAGCCATATTCACTGATGACAATTGCAAAAATAAAGGCTTTTCACAGAGACTGAGCCAGAGCGACAAACTCAGCAGGAGCGAGTGAACCTCCCTGAAAAAGTGACCTCTAGATAAAGAGACCAAATAGCAGCTCTGAAATGTGAGATAAGGCCACTGAGTTTCAGCAGAAACTCAACTTCCAGGGAGTCAGTGCAGGCTCATTATTGCGTTCCCATAATGAGCCCGTTTGGGAGAGCGGCAGGCCTTCAATTAGCTGCAGCTCCCCAAGGGGCTGATTTTGTGCCGCTGGCACAGCTATAATTTCATGCCCAGAATTGTCCAAGTCCCACTTTTCCCCATTTTTTTGCAGACAGTGGATCAGGGGCAGCATTGGTCCCCACCAGCCCGGACCCGCTCGCTGTGGATGAGCTGATGGACAAGACAATCGGTGGAGCCGGGGAGCTCGGGCACGCCACTGCACTCAATCTGCTGCCGGCCACGGAGGACGGCACCGATCCAGCGGTGCAGGAGACGACGCTGCTGGTGCAGAGCCGCGTCCTGCCAACGCCCACCGCTGCCCCTCACACTGATGCAAAACAAACTTTCCCTGTTAAGAAAAAGCCACCGACTCCAAAGCAAGTAAATTCGGCAAGGAAGCACCCGCGGCCCAAGCCCACCCTGCCAGGGCCCCCCAGGGCTGCCACCCCAGTCAGCCCACTGGGCTCCGGGCTCCCTGCTGCCTCCCAAGAGCCGCACACACCGGCAGAGGCAGCGGCTGGGGCAGGAGACGCAGAGCAGAGCCCCCCCGGGCTGCCCTGGGGGGGCCAGGCCACCACCAGCCACCCCATGCTGCAGATCTCCCCATCCACCCTGCCGCCGGCGGTCCCTCGGTCCTTCCCCGACGGCACGGGCGATGCCGGTGAGGCTCCGACCGCAGATCCCAGCAGCGTCGCTATCAACCAGACAAACGGCACGGTGAGCGAGGTGCACGTCTCCGCGTCGGAAGAGAGCCAAGAAACCACCACGTCCACCATCATCACCACCACCGTCATAACCACGGAGCCCACCCCGGGTAAGCCACGCTGGGGCCGGGGAGCACAGGAGTGGGGTTACGGCAGCTGATGGGGAACAGCTCTGTGTGCGGTGCCAGCGGCACTGCGGGGTTTGCGGGGCTGCCTAAAACCTTCTGCGCTTCAGCGGGGCCGGCTGCTGGAGCAGGGACCTGGGTGCTGGGTTTTAGGGCAGCGGGAGCACCCGGGCGCGGGAGGGAGCTGCCGGGTGAGCTGTTCCCCCGGGGCAATCGCTGACCTGCGTTCCCCCCAGTCCTCTGCAGCATGAGCTTCCACGACCCCGAGGGCTACATCGACTCCACGGACTACCCCCCGCTGCCCCTGCACAGCTACCTGGAGTGCACCTACAACGTCACCGTCTACACGGGCTACGGCGTCGAGCTCCAGGTGAGGAGCGCATCGGTGGGGGGATCACCATGGCCCGGCCATGCCGGGCAGCAACGGATGCAAAGCACCCGTGGCCTTGGGCACGGCTGCCCTGGGCACCTGCGCTTGCTAAAAAAAGCCCTTCCCAGGGAAAAAACTAGATTTTTCTTAGGCCGTGTAATAAATGAACTGTACAAGGGAACTGGTACATCCTGAATGTCAGCAACGATCAAAGCGTTAAAATGCCATGCAATTAATTTAACAATGAGACACTGGCAGGCAATTTGCAAAAAAAGCACTCAGCCTTCATGGGAAGGGGCGAAGCCACAGCGCTGTCTCCAGCGCGGACACCAGCCCTCACTGCCCTGCCTGCTGGGAGGTGTGCGGGCAGCCCCGGGGTGTGCGGGCAGCCCCGCGGTGTGCGGGCAGCCCAGGGTGTGCGGGCAGCCCCGGGGTGTGCGGGCAGCCCCGAGGCATCAGGGTGGGCAGCACAAGTCCCCTCTCCAGCAAGTGCTTGCGTTGGAGGGGTTTTGACAAATGGCTCCTACACCGAAGCAGGGCCACATCCCCGACAATCGCATGGTAAAAACCACATGGACAAGCAGGTGTTTTGCAGCAAACCCCAGCAGCAGCAAATATGCGTGCCGCGGCAGGGAGCCAGGGCTCAGTTTCTGCAGGAAGGCGTCTGTAAATGCTGTGAGCTGGCACGCACGGGAGCACGGAGCAGCAGGCACGCTGTGCCAGTGCAGTGCAAACCCGTCAGAGCGGGGGTCTGGCCCAGGCAGACGTGCTTGGTCAGCTCTCCCCAAAATGCCACGTCCCACAGCCCGGTGAGGCTGGGAGCAGGGCAGGGGCCTTGACGCGTTTCAAACACCATCAGTCTGTGGCCTCCATGCTCTGGTGTGCAATCCTTTCTTGGTCTTGCATTTTCCCTATGTCACCATTTGCATCCAATTAAAAACCATTAACTTTTAATCTGTGTAATTAAGAATGTGCATTAAAAGAGGAGTAGTTCCCGTGAGCTTGTTCCTGCCGTCCCTCCGGCGGGCAGGAGGGGCTGACCTCCGTGGCACGACTGCCGCTGTGGAAGCGAGCCCCGGTGGGGAGGTTGCGCTGGGAGCCGGCAGAGCCGGGCAGCAGTGGCAGCGGTGCAGGGGCGAGCACTGGGATGTGTTCCGTGGCAGTAACTCTGTCTCCCCAAATCCGCAGGGTGCTAAAGACAGGCTGCTCCGCTGTAAATTCGCCTCCATCCATAATCCATCAGGTGACACCACTCCTGACCTCACTCCATTGTAAGCTGAGATTTTAATGGAGCATAAAATTAGCCTCTCCACCCCCCCGAGCTTTGCATTTCGCTTTGCTGATGCTTCTGAGCTTTTCAGACAAATTAAATCACAACAGCAGGTCCACGCCGGCTGAGCACGGCCTCATCCGTAGCTGGCTGAGCACGCACCGTGCAGCCCGTCCGGCAACAGCCCCTGAGGTGCCCGAGACGCCCGCGGGCGGCCGGGCAGGGCTGAGCCGCCCCGGCTGGGTGGGCACCGGTGGGAGCTGGAGGAGGATGGGCCCTGGGGCTGCAGGCAGCGGTGCTGAGTGCCCGGAGCTGAGTGCAGCAAAAGCCCTGCCCGTGCCCTGCCCAGGGTGGGCAGCAGCTCAGCAGAGATTCGGGAGGAGGGAAGGGGCTGGCAGTCCCTGCCCTGGCACCCCGGGGCTGCAGGGCCCCTCCGCAGGTGCCCATGGGCGAGGACTGATGTGCTCCAGCGTGGCAGCGCCAGCCCGTGCCTGACCTGCCGCTGCAGGCAGCAAGCTCTGCAGAAGGCTTTTTAACCACTTAGGCGGCGGCAGCGACATGATTTGTGTGCCGAGGAAGCTAGAAATAGCATTCATGGCAGGCAAGACAGCAGATTTATCCCCTCTCTTTAGTTCACGCAGGAGATGTCACGCACAATACATGCTGATGAGCCCATGGAAGAGACAGACAGTGCGGTGCGCAAACATTGGCCGTGTTTGCATGGAAACCTGATTTTAAAACAAGTCCACCCTGGACATCATCCCTGACCAGTGGGGCAGAAAGCTCCGGTCCCACGGCTGGGAGGTTTCCCCACCATCACAAACAGGCTTTGCCATAAAGACCCATGCCCGGCTGCTCCCAACAAGCTGCAAGACCGGCACGAAAGGCCAGCACCCGAGGGAGCTGCGCCCGGAGGCGTCCCTGCACAAGCAGCTGCTGGTGGGGGGGGGCAGCTGGCTGACCCCCAGCCCCGGCAGCGTCCCAGCCCTTGGCCCCAGGGCTGGGGAAATGGCCACAGCACAGCGGAAGGGCCAGTAATCGTGGGGTTTAGGTTATCCCCAGCACTTGCCTCCCCTCCCAGGTGCCAGGACCCATGGCAATGCACAGGGAGAGCGCAAGGGACCACCACAGCACCGTGCCTCAGTTTCCCTACCTGTAAACCAATACCAATGGCCTCGTTCTGTGCCTCTCTGCAGCTTGCACTTTGGGGAGTAATTAGCACAGGCATGCTGGAAGGTGGCAGTCCTAATTCTGCATTATTTCCTACCAGAAGGGCTGGGACTGGAGGTGGCAGGAGGAGGACTGGTGACCGCAGATGTAGCGGCAGCTCTCAGGTTTGGAAGTGGAGTAAGGGACGCGCTAGCTGGAGCAGCTGATGGACGGCGGGTACCAGTGCTCATCCCCGGTGTGCCAGCCTGGCTGGGGGCAATGCCGGCGCCAGAGCCGGGCAGGATGGCCATTACGTCCCCACTGCTCCCCTTTGTTTTGCCTGGTGCTGACAGACTCTTCCATTGCTTTCTAATTATTTCACATGTACAAGCACTGTGAGCTTCAGTGGCTCCGAGGCTAATTACATCAGGCAGGTGCTGGAGTAACCCAGTGCAACTTCCTCAGCTGCCTCTCCGTGATGTGGATAATTGGTTAACATTTAAGTGATTTGGATTTAATTCACAGCTCCTGTACTGGAGATGGGCAGGGGAGACCTTGCTGGGTGAGGAGGAGTGGGGCTGAGCCTGGCCAGGATGGTGCGAGGCAGAAGTGACTCATGGGGGATTCCTTTTGTTTTTTCACGTGGGTTTGCAGGGGCTGCGCTCTGGAGGCCAGGGCTGCTCAGGGATGCTGGTTTGGGGGAAGCTGGGCTGGGGAGCGGAGCTGTGCGGGCGCTGCATTGCTCAGTGGTGGGGTGGCCTGGGGAGCTGGGCTGGGTGGGCTCTGCGTGGAGCCCGGGCTGGTGTACTCCCCTGTCATGAGTGGTGTGCGGTCTCAGGGGGTCCTGCTGGAGGCTGGAGACGAGGAAGCGTGTCCTGGAGAGCGTGGGAGAAGGGCTCCCCCAGGATTCAGCGTGTGGCACGGGGAGGGGCAGAGCACCCAAAGTTGAAGCGCAGAATTTACCTCTGTGAATCTTGTTTAAAGCATCTGCAGGGGATAAGAGAAGCCCCTGGGACAGGAAGGTGCTGACCCTGCGTGGGGGGGTCACCTCTGGATGCAGGGACCAAGGGAGAGCCCGGGGGTGGCAGGAATGACTGTGGCATTGCAGCCCTGCCCCAAAACAGAGACCGGGAGCGCAGAGCCCTGGGGCTGCTCCTGCGGGCGCTTGGAGCCATTCAGGAGGCCACGAGGACCCTCTCCTTCCTTCCCTTGCACCCTTTGGAGTCAGATCCTCGCTCGCTGCGGGGGAAATCTCCCTTCAGTGAGGAGCGGGCACAAAGCCTGGGCATCAGGTGTGGTGTCAGGAAGGGCTGCCAGCAAACCTGCCCGGTGCTGGGGGCTGCCCAGCGCCGTGTGAGAGCTCAGGGTCCCCGCTCTGCTCGCTGCCGGCAGCCCCCCACGTCCCTTGCAGCACCCCGGGGAGAGCTGTGCCTCAGCCTGCCTGCCCCCGCGCCAGCCGAGTCGTGCCATCGCAGCCCTGGGAGTGCAGAGCAGCCAGCTCTCCAAGTACTCAGTTAAATTGTGTTTATTTTTAAAATTCTTGAATCTTCTTGGCAGGAAATAGAATTTCCCTAAAGAGATTTTCTAGTGGGTGAGCAAGGCTGGCAATCTGAATCAAGGATCCCTCCCGTCTTCCCAACAGACCCGTGGAGCTGACATTGGTGCAGTCTTGGATTAAAGCAAGAACTTGTCCTCCCCAGCCCCTGCAGGAACTCGCACATATGGTCCCTCTCGCAGCGGCTGACGGTCCCTGGCACGAGGCCACTGCATCCGTCTGTGCCCACCGGCTACTCCAGAGCGGAGGGGGTCCTCGGAGGCTGCCAGCCTGCCTGGCACGGGGAGCTGCGGGTCCTTCGCAATGGCACCCCTGCTCCGGGCTCCTCTGAGCCTGGGTGTAAGGAGGGGGAGGCTGACGGCGGAGCCCAGCGGTGCTCCCACCCCACGGCACCCTGTGAAGGGCCGGGGAGATGCCGCAGTGTTCATCTGCTCCCTCTCTACGGCAGAGCTCTGCCTGCTCGAGCCGCTCCTCTGAAACCAGCGGCAGAGCTGGGGAGGGAGAGCAGAGCAGCTCGGCTGCGATCAGCTGCTCGATGGCACTCTGGAACATTTCTCTTTCTAATTTGCCGGAGTGATTCGGTGCTCGATAGCGTGTTTGATGCTAGTCATTGCTGGAGGAAGCTAGCTGGAGAACAGGTTTGTCTTTGAGTGATTTCAGAAAAAAAATGTGTTAGAAACACCCTGGAAATGTCTTTGCAGTGATTCAGACCCGGCTTGGGAAGAAAAACTCTGCCCCGGTGGGAGCTGGGGGAAGTCATTAGCGTTGTGTGTAGCCCATTTAGCATCCCCAGATCCCGCGCTCCAAATAATTCATCCCCAATAACATTTAATTCATTCCATTTATTAATAATCAGATCTGAGCTGGCCCACCACACACAATGGATGTCTACGCTGTGCCGGGGAGGCACGTTTTCAGGACAAAAACTGGAGAAGAAGAAATGACCCGGGGCAGGTCAGGGTCCAGGGCACACACTTGCCCCGTGTTTCTGACACGCTGCGTGGCACCCGTGAGGACCGAGGGCTGCTTTTCCCTGCAGCGAGGACCAGAGACTCTCTGCAGTGACCCAGCACCCTGCTGCAAAAGAAGGCAAAATCAGCTCCTCCTGCATTAAATGTGTGGGCTGGGGTGAACCCTGGCACGCTCCGACCCAGCCTGGGGGCTGCTCAGCCCAGCCCCGCAGCAAGGACCGGGCTTTTCCAGGCATCGTTCAGGACTTGGAGACCTTTGGGGCAGGCAGGGAGTTACCCGATGGGGTTGGGGTCATTTCTCCCGAGGAAATCTCGCTTCTTCCCGCAGAAGGTCGGAGGATGCCAAGTGCTGCGGGTGGCTCAGCCCGGCTCCCCCCTGCAGTACCCGTGGCCCGCGGGGCCGGGCACATCCCCTCGTGTGCCGGGTGGGGGAGACGGGCACGGCTGTGACAACAGCAACAGATCCTTCTAGTCACAACATCGTCGGGAGCGCTCGCAATCAGGGGCTAAGGCTGTGGTGTGTGCTAAATATAGAGCCCTGGTCCTCGCACACTTAAGGAAACAAGTGATCTGATGAGCGTCTTTCTGCTGAAATATGAGCCCATTTATTAAGTTAAATGGACATGAAATGCAAATGTGAGGTTAATTTTCAGCTATTTCCAAATAATAATTAAAGCCTTTTGGGACTGCTCATTAGACACATCTGCTGTGTGACTCCCCATCCACTCCCCGGTGTGGATGAAGGATCCCGGGGAGGATCTTGGTGCACGGGGTGGATGGTGAGCACCGAGCCCTACGACAGTACCCCGGTTTGGTGGCAGACCTGTGCTGAACAGCCCAGCCGTGGCCGTGCTCTGTGCCACGGTGCCCCGAGATGCAGGTCTGCTCCCAGGGCTGATGCAGGTGGAGTTGGGGTCCTACCGCTCCCCTGACCAGCGACTCATGGGACCCCTCCATCATCCTCCTCTCTAACCCTCACCACCTCTACCCGCCTGCCTAAATCTTGTTTCAGCAGGGAACGAGACGTGGGTCAACTTGTGCTGCACAGGAGTATCCAGCTTTGAAACACGTCTGAAGTGAGCGGCTCTAGCTGCCGGCGCCCGCTGCCCCAGGGGAGGGAGAAGGGGTCAGCGGTCGTGGGGGTCCCTTAGGCTCATGCAGGGCGCAGACTGCTCCGTTGCAGCCGAAGAAGCAGGTCCTGTCCCCAGTGAGCTGCCAGCACGCGGTGCAGAGGGAAGGCTGCGGCAGTGCAACGCTCTGTGGCTGCGGGCGCTGCGTGTGTTTGCGGCTGGAACGCGACCGCTCGCCCGGCACCCCGTTGGGACCCCCGCCTTCGCCCCTGCAGCTCACGGATCTCTGCTCCCACCCAGGTGAAGAGCGTGAACCTGTCGGATGGGGAGGTGCTCTCCATCCGCGGGGTGGACGGCGATGCACTGGTGGTCCTGGCCAACCAGACCCTGCTGGTGGAGGGCCAGGTGATCCGCAGCCCCACCAACACCATCTCCGTCTACTTCCGCACCTTCCAGGACGAGGTGGTGGGGACCTTCCAGCTCCACTACCAAGGTGGGTGCCTCCCCAACGTGGGTGCGCAAGGAGGGGTGGGACAGGGCGCCAGTACCGTGGGGCTCAGCCCCACCGGGCTGCAGGGGGGGATGGATGCTGGGCTCTGCCCCCGCAGACCAGCCGGGCTCCTGTTCCGCTGCGTGCTCAGAGCATCGGCCGGGGCGGGTGGAGCAGCAGCCTGTGTCATGCCCCGGGCAGAGGGTTCAGTGTGCACCGATGTCCCGGAGCTCAGCGCTGGCTGCGCTCCTCGCACCCGCCTTGCCCCGTTTCTGTCCCCGCGCAGCAGCTCTTCCTGCACAGATTCAAACTGCAAGTCTATTTTTTCCCTTGAAGAGCTATAAAAAACAGATGAGTTCAAGCAAATTCTTTTTAAAATAGAAACTGGGTCTGGGCAAAAGCAGTAACAGGTGGGGAAGCAGCAGTGTGGTGTTTGTCGGTGCTCGGCAGCCGGCAGCGAGGTCTGTTCGTGGCACTGTGGGCACATCCAGCATGTCCCCAGCGCTCCCCCCACAGCCGCGGGGTGGCTCGGAGCAGACAAGCCCTGAGCTCCGCAATGTGTGTGCTTCTTCCAGTGTTTATGCTGAGCTGCAACTTTCCAAGGAGACCTGACTTCGGAGAAGTCACCGTGATGGATTTGCACTCGGGTGGAATTGCTCATTTTCACTGTCACTTGGGCTACGAGCTGCAGGGTCCCAGGGTGCTTACGTGCACCAACGCATCGAGGCCGCACTGGAGCAGCCCAGAGCCAATCTGCTCAGGTACCTTCCACGTTGGTTAGCCTCAGTGCTAAGAAAAACTGGGATCCCCACAGAAAAAAAGTTAGAGCTGCTTTCTTTGTACCGTGAGTTGAATGCGGTCCTGGGAGAGAGAGAAACCAATGCCCAGCTCTGCGCACAGTGCAGCCCGAGGTACTGTGGGTTTTCACGTCAGTGGCAGCAGAATCCACTTCCTAATTTAGGCAGATAAGGGAAAGGAAATAATAGATTTTATGTGTATGTGTGAGCATCTATGTGTATACATAAAACAAAGCCAAGCCAAGCCGGGCAAGAGGTTCATGCATGAAAGACTGCTGAGAAGAGCTGGGCAGGCATCAGGGGAGGGGTTCGTCCCCTTTGCTGTGCCGAAGCCCCGGGTGCAAATGCCTGCCCGTACCCTTTGCCTTGCCCCGTCTCCTTGCCCGTCTCAGCGGGGCTGTGCTCTGTCGGCAGCGCCCTGCGGCGGGACGGTCCACAATGCCACCATCGGCCGCGTCCTCTCGCCCAGCTACACGGGGAACCAGTCGAGCAGCATGTACTGCGTGTGGGCCATCGGGGCCCCCCCGGGCCAGAAGCTGCACCTGCACTTCGAGAAGCTCCTGCTGACCGAGAAGGACAGGTGAGGCTCCGGGAGCCGCTCCTGCGCCCGGGTGCTGCTGGCCGGCGCTGAGCCCATTTCCCTGCACCCTCAGGACTGCGGAGAGCTTTGCTCTGCCCAGGGTGAGGAGCGGGGAGCTTTGCTGGGCGCTGAATACACCAAGGCTTGGAAGCTCCGAGCTGGTCTCAGCCCCTCCACCTCACACCTCCCGCCCTCCCGGTGCCTGGGCTGCGGGTGTCGCGGGAGGCAGCACCGACCCGAGCTCGGGGTGCAGCACGGAGGAGGTTGCCAGCCGGAGGACGGTGGGGACGGGGGCAGAGAAGGGTCCTGGTGCAGAGGAGGAGGTTCCTGATTCAGGTGTTCAAGCACTCAGGAGGCACGGCAGGTCTTGGTGCAAAAAGAGCTGCAAGAAGCAGGCGCAGAGCACCAGCCCCTGCTACCCCGAGGCCCTGCGCGTCGTGCCGGGGATCTTGCCGGTCTCCTGATCCCACTAGCTGCAGGGTGATGCAGCGTGCTGTATCACACCCGTCCTCTCCTCCCCCTGAACACCCAGCGCTGCTCAGCACCACAGCACAAGAAGCTGCTAGTCCCACGCCATCAGCATCTGTAACACAAAGCACACGCTTATGGTGCTGCTGCTTGTGTTTAAGCAGCATTAACATTCAGTCTGGTAACAGGCAGTAAAGCAGGTTTATGGCTTGTAGTAAAATCAAAAAATAAAGCCTCTCTTTATGACACAGTAAAAGAGGCTTATCTGGTTGGTGAATTTTTGTTCGCACTATTTCTTTAAAATGCCATATTCCGGGAGCACTGGAGAGCGGGCACTGGTGAGGAGGGGGGCCGGGTGATGCTCTGGGGGGACATAGGGACAATTCTGCCTTGTAACGTACCGTGTCCTCCCGTGCAGGATGGTGGTGTACAGCGGGGACACGAACCAGTCCGCCGTCCTCTACGACTCGCTGCGTGCCGACAGCGTGCCCTTCGAAGGGGTGATCAGCGACGGCTCCTCCATCAGGATCGACTTCCTCGCGGAGGAGCCGGCGGCTGCCACGGCTTTCAACATACGCTTCGAAGGTGATGTGCTCTCATTTCGGTACCCCTGAGAGCAGCAGACGGGCCTCAGGCAATGCTCCCGGGCCTCTGGACGTTCGGACAATTAACAGAGATAGGGCTGTAGGAAGGGTCTCGGCTGCCCCCGCACCAGCAGACCCGGTGCTCCACCATGCCACTGTCCCCATGTCACCGTAGGCACACAGGGCAACCCGAACCTCGACTGGAGCTGGAATAGCTTTGGGGAATACATTTGCCTAGCAAGGAATAGGAAAAGAAATAGTGAAATCGCATTTACTCCAACCGAAAGGTTCATTGGTGAGCTGAGTGTCCACGGGACACGTCTCCTGTGCCTGCTGCCGGGCAGCCCTGGGGCAGTGGGTGCCGTGTCCAGGATGGGGCCCCTCCAAACCCAGGCTGAAAAGGCCATCGGTGCCACGGGAATCACACAACCTGCAGTGACCGTCACCACCAAGGGCCCAGTTTGTCCCCTTCCCTCAGTCCCCGTAGTGCTGGGTACCGAGCCCACACCAGCCGCAGGGACGGGGGCAGTCCTGGCTCCTGCCCGCGCTGCAGCGCCTGCTCACACCGGGCTGCCTTCCTCTGGACCCGCCAGCGGCAACTTCGGGGACGGGGCGCTGGGCAAGCCCCGGGCAGCTCACACAGGTTTGCTCCAGTTGTCATTTAAGTGCATCCTTCTGCCAGGATCAGTCCCGCGGGAGCCTCACACCGCTGAGTAACGCAGAGTAATCCCAGGGTAGATTGCTCAGCAAATACAACACTGGCAACACAGCGAGTGTGTTACCGATGCTGATACACAATGGAAGTGAGGTTTGGTTAAGCCTGCATGGCTCAGGACAGATAAACTGTTGTTAATCCTAATTGCCTGTAAAATACACCGTGGAAGAGGCCATCCGTGCACGGCGGGGATGGAGGGATGGGTTTCTAGCTGGGGATGGCGGCAGCGCCCAGGGCTCATCTAGCAAACCCCCGGAGCCGAGGGTGTGAGGAGCAGGGGAAGGCAGCGCTCCCCCCAGCCAGCTCCGTGCCCCTACGCCTAACGGGGGGTTTCTCTTCCAGCCTTCGAGCGGGGCCACTGCTACGAGCCCTACATCCAGAACGGGAACTTCACCACCTCCGACCCCACCTACAACCTGGGCACCACCGTGGAGTTCACATGCGACCCCGGGCACTCCCTGGAGCAGGGCCCCGCCGTCATCGAGTGCGTCAACATGCGGGACCCGTACTGGAACGACACGGAGCCGCTGTGCCGAGGTCAGTCCCCACACCGATGCTGGGCGGCGGGCGCGAACACCCCTGGGACCCTGGCTGAGCCCTGCCTGCCTCTCGCTCCCGCAGCCATGTGCGGGGGGGAGCTGACTGCCGTGGCCGGGGTGATCCTGTCCCCCAACTGGCCCGAGCCCTACGCGGAGGGGGAGGACTGCATCTGGAGGGTCCACGTCAGCGAGGAGAAGCGGCTCTTCCTGGACATCCAGCTGTGAGTAGCCCAGGACCTCGGTGCATGTCTCTGCCCCGCCAGTGCTCAGCCCACTTCGCTGCAGCATCCCTGCTCCCCCCGCCCCAGGGACCCACGCCGTTTCCCTGTTCTCCCAGTTGAAGCTTTCCTAATCCCCTAAGATGTACTTGGCACCCAGGGGGAGGTCCAGGGCAGTACCAGTGCTGCTCCCTGAGTTCAAAGTGCTGATACACCATCCCTTGCAGTAGTTAATTGCTCCGAGACAGCTTCTGAACTCCTCCGGAGCAAAGCCGCAGGGAGCAGTGCCACAGCAGCACACGGCCACGTCCAGCTCAGAGTGACACGCAGCACCGCCACGAGCGGGTTCATATGGGACTAGGAAAGCCTAGGGACACCCGTGAGCGGGAAACCTCAGCTTTGGGCTGAATGTGATAGAGGGAGGGTGAGGGGCAGGGGGAGGCTGTGCCCAGCGCTCCCTCCTGTGCCCTGCCTTCTTTCCCTTGCGGGACCAACATGTCTTCACAAAATGCCTCAGTTCCCCTCCTGACTGCCAGCCCGCTCCTGTGCCATCCAGTGACACGGCTCAGAGCGCTGCGGGGAGCAGAGCAGGGCTGCCCAGCAAGCCCCGGCTGCGGCGTCCAGGCACGGGCAGGCAGGGCAGCACTTGCTGCATGTGCCAGGGGTCAGAGGGGTGCGGGATTCGATGCCAGGCTGGGAGCCCTTGGCGTGATAATGCTGCCGATGCGAAGGGAATCTCCTCCAATGCTCTTTTGGGTTTTCTAGAGGAGGGCATGTTTCAAGCAGGGGCTTAGAGTCATAAAGATTTTAAAGCTTTCTGTAAAATCACAAGTCGGAACTCCCGGTGCACCTCTCCCAGCTTTGTGGGTGCTTGGGCTGAGCAGAATTGGAGGCCAAGTGACTTGAAGTCATCAGACATAAATGTCACTGAGAAAATCATGTTTGACAGAGAGCAGAGATTTACTACAAATGTCAGTTTGCCATGGGGATTAGCTGGGCGCCTTCCAAGAACATTCTTAATAAAACGTTTGGGGATCAGCTCAGGCGTCTCCAAACAAGGCTGGATTAGAAGGGCCGATGTGCAGGGCAGGGGTCCCACAGTGACCGAGCACGTCCTGGGCCCACAGGTATTGTGCACGCGCAGCCGGCCGGACCCTGCCCGTGTGCAGGAGTCCAGGCTTCGCTGGGAAAGTCACTTCATCCTCAAACCTGATGGAGACTCCTCCTGCGGGGCCGGGAGCATCCACGGGGAGGGGGAGGACCCCTTGCTGCCCCCAGCCCCTCCTGCGCTGCCCGGCGGCAGGGCGCTGGGTGCTGGCTGTGCCCCCCAGCACCGGTGACACCTCGCAGGACGAGGCAGGGCAGCGAGCAGGGGAAGGCGATGCCTGTGCCCATCCTCGGGGTGGATCCGATCGGTTCCCCGATCAGGCAGCCAGCGCGGGGGGCTGCAGGGGCTGCGGAGGCAAGAGAAACAGCCTGGCAGCAGGGCTGGCAGCCCCGGCTGCCGGGACGGGAGGCGGCGGAGCAATGTTTCCCCCCCCAGGGATGAGCATCCACCGCCTGCCCTTTGCTTGGGAGCGAGGAGAGAGCCCCTCGCCCCCGCCCCCCGGCTCAAGGGGCAGCCCCGTCCCCGCTGCAAACGGGGTGGATGGAGGCTGCTGCCGGGGCCGGCCCTGGCTCTGGAGCAGGGTTTGCTGCCTGCCCGGCAGGATCCCAGCCATCCCCGGCGGAGCGGCTCGGGCTGGCCGCCCCATCGGCGGGCCGCCACTGCTCTCTGCTGGCCGCGGCGGCGAGCGCGGGGACCCCGTGGGCTCCCGAGCGCTGCAGCGAGGAGGGCCGCCGCGGGGGTCCCGGCCTTCTCCACGCCGTGGGGCAGGGGCCGGGGAAGCTGGTGTCACCCCGGCTTCGGGCCGCCCTGCCCCGGGAGCCGCCGGCACCTCCCCGGCCTTCGGAGCCGCGCAGAGCTCTCAGCGGGGAGGATGGAGCCGGGGTGAGTTTGGGGGTTGCCGTTTGAAAACCAGTAGTGCTGACCCACTCGGGACTGGCCAGCACCTCAGCGCTTGCCCAGCCTGCCTGGGGACGGGGATGGGACAGGGATGGGACAGGGATGGGCGTGGGGACGGGCCACAAGGCAGGTTTGCTGCACTGCAGTGCTGGGGCAGGGGGTCACCTCGCTGCCCCTTTAGCCCGACACTGTCGCGTCCTGCCTGGGCTCCCTGCTCAAGCTGCTCTCTAACCAAGCTCTCCTTTCCAGCCTGAACCTCACCAACAGCGACATCCTCACCATTTACGACGGGGACGAGCTCACCGCCCGCATCCTGGGGCAGTACGTTGGCAGCAGCGGCCCCCAGAAGCTCTACTCCTCCAGCCCTGACCTCACCATCCAGTTCCACTCAGACCCTGCCGGGATCATCTTTGGGAAGGGGCAAGGATTCATCATGAACTACATAGGTAGGGAGAGCGGGGTGCTGGGTGCATCCCTTGCCCTGCCCTGCCAGCACGGCGCAGGTGGGGACCGTGACATGCAGCTGGACCAGGTTGTCCAGGTGCCGGGTTTGGAAGCGGGGAGAATTGCTGTGACACCAGCACTGCTCTCCACATCCCACCGAGCTCCTGCAGAAACCCCCAGCCCCACTGGAGGTCTCTGAGTCAGTTCTGGGGTGTCCCTGTGTTTCTCCCCTTTTCCAGGCTGGTTCTGCAGGAGGGCAGTAACATTTTTGGTCCCTGTTAGCGCTCACTTGGCCCAGTGCAACTGTGGAGCAGAACAGAGAGAGAAAATTGGCTGGAATTAAGGGTGCAGGATACACACACACACACACACACACACACACGCACACTCTGTCAGGCATGGAGCTGATGCACTGCAGTGAGGTGTCCTCCTAGGAGAGGTCACTAAGCCCAGTCCCATGTGGGCTCCCGAGATGGATGTTCTCAGCTCACAGCTCCTTGCTGCGGAGAGGCTTAGACTACATCTGGAGACGTCTGTTCGCATCGTCCTTCAGCACCGCCATGTCTGCCAGACCGGGGCAGCTGATGGCCGAGGAAGGGACAAGGACTGGGAAGGGCACTTCTTCCCCACGGCTGCCTGCGGTCTCGCTGCCTGCCTCTGCCCCCACCTATCTTCCCCTGGCAGACTTCTTCCAAGTGTGTTTTCTTTCCACTGCTGACAGCTCTGGTTATGACAAACAGAGAGCAAGCTGCAATGCAGATCACCTGTGAGGCTGCCGGTCCCCTCCTCGGTGCACTGCAGCACAAGCGGCCGGGCTCGGCCGTGGGCACAGCGCTCGGTGGGCACGGGCACGGGGCTGCGGAGAGAGGGCAGAAACCCCTCACCAGAGCAAACCAGCTGTGCCGTGACCACAGCATCTGCACCGCTCCTCTCCTGCGCCTGCAGCCAGAGCCGAGCCTGGTGTTCCCAGGTTGCTCTTTTTGTCCTGACCCCAGCAAAGACGCTGCCCTGTTTCCATCAGCGCAGCCCTCCACCTGCTTTTAGGGTCAGGGCTGGGAAGCTTCAACGAGCCCCCGTTACCCACTGCTGCCCTGCTGTCCCTTCCCTCTGCCCAGGGGCTGCCACCCACGGACCGGGCTGCCGGCTGTGGCCGCGCCATTTGCGGTGCGTGGGGCTGGCGAGCTCTCGGGGGGGACAGGCCCTCGGTGAAGAGCTGTGTGTCTGTCCATGTGCAGCAGCCCCGAGGGCTGTGCCGTGGGGTCTCGCTCGGTGGGTGACAGCCAGCATCTCTCCTGGCTGTAGAGGTGTCCCGCAACGACTCCTGCTCCGACCTGCCCGAGATCCAGAACGGCTGGAAGACCACGTCGCACACGGAGCTGGTGAGAGGGGCCAAGATCACCTACCAGTGCGACCCGGGCTACGACATCGTGGGGAGCGACACCCTCACCTGCCAGTGGGACCTCAGCTGGAGCAGCGACCCCCCCTTCTGCGAAAAGAGTAAGTGCCCCGAGCAACGTGCTGCTGTCCCCATCGCATCCCCGTGACCCACACCACTTTCTAACGGCTGCTGGTCCCCACTGCCGTGCCGGGTCTCCCCACTAAGACGGCCTCTTTTCCCCAGTTATGTACTGCACGGACCCGGGGGAGGTGGAGCACTCGACCCGCCTCATCTCCGACCCGGTGCTGCTGGTGGGGACCACCATTCAGTACACGTGCAACCCCGGCTTCGTGCTGGAGGGCAGCTCGCTGCTGACCTGCTACAGCCGCGAGACGGGGACGCCCATCTGGACCTCGCGGCTCCCGCACTGCGTCTGTAAGTTCAGGCAGTTTCTCCTGCTCTCCCGCAGCTCGGGGGGGGGGTCCCGGGAAGCCCTTTCCTGCGGCCGAGACCTTCCCCCCAGCACCAGGGGGTGCAGAGCTTTGAGCTACCTGAAAGCGGGATGGGGTGGGATCTTGGATGCTTCCCCACTGCCTCCCAGGCTCCTTCTCTCCCTCGGCAGCCCAAGCCCTGGGGCTCACCCCGGGACGTGTTCCCTTTCAGCCGAGGAGTCACTGGCCTGCGATAATCCAGGACTGCCGGAAAATGGCTACCAAATACTTTATAAGCGCCTGTACTTGCCAGGAGAGTCCCTGACCTTCATGTGCTATGAGGGCTTTGAACTCATGGGGGAGGTTACCATCAAATGCATCCTGGGCCAGCCGTCCCACTGGAGCGGACCCCTGCCCATCTGCAAAGGTAACGGCGGGGGGCGGCTGGGGGGGCGCAGGGACAGCCAACACCTCTGTCCCCAACCCAGGACAGCCCCAGGACCTTCATCTGGCTGCAGACCCCCAGCAGTTCTCTAGCTGGGAGCTAAACTCAGATGAGACCTGGGTGTTTTTCTGGATTTGCGCTGAGCAAGCTCTGCAGCCCCGGGGAGGGGGAGCAAACCCCCTGGCCACCGCGCTGGCGGTGGGGGGGGTGCGGGGCGGGCCTGGCCGCTCACTTGCTTTTCTTGCCTTGTTGCTTCCCGTGGCAGTTCGCCCAGGCTCAGCAGGGATGCTCTCCTTGGGCACCCGCTGAGAAGGGAGAGCTCAGCCCCAGGAAACCCTCTAGGCGCTGGTCTAAATAAGGTCTGGGTTTAGTGCGCTTTTTGGACACAGGAAGACCCTCCCGTTGCCACTAAGCTGCGGGGATGAACTATTCTTAATTACTACTTAATGAGAATAAGCGGAGACCTTGTCTCTTGGGCAGCGGGGCTCTGGAGGGTACCGCTGCCCCACGCAGAGCCGTCCTGCCCGTGTCTTGCCCAGCCCGCTCAGTCCCTCACAGACTGAGAGCTTATTAAAAACTGAAAGTTTGCAGCGTGGCTTGAGACCAAATGGGGCAGGGAGACCCCAGACCTTGGCTCCACACACAGCCAACAGCTGCCAGCACCCAGTCAAACCCAGTTACGTACCAGTTACTCTCCATTTCTCTTCCAGTGAATCAAGACAGCTTTGAACATGCTCTGGAAGGTGAGTGACATGCACTTGCTGGATGAGCCCTCAGCCAGAGCCTGCGTGGATCCCGGGAGGAGGGAGAGGAGAAGCAGAGGCAGGGAGGGGATCACAAGGTGTTTGCAAATGCCAACATAACAGATCTTGTCCTTTTAGTAGCAGAAGCTGCTGCAGAGACATCGCTTGAGGGGGGAAATATGGCCTTAGCCATATTCATCCCGGTGCTGATCATCTCCTTGCTGCTGGGAGGAGCGTACATCTATCTCACAAGGTGGGGCGTGCAGTCGGGCTGGGGGGCCGGCGGCAGAGCCCCGTGGGGACACAGCCAGGGCTGGCTCAGCATCACCGTAGCCTCGCTGGCCACACACCCCGGGCACGGCCCTGGGGAGCCGGGCACCGAGCTCCTGCTCCGGGGCCCCTGGGGCGCTGGCGGGGAGCCGGGATGGGGGGGACGTGGGAGGAAGGGGCTGGTCGTGCTGTTCTGGGGTCGTGCCGTGCAGCCCGGTGACTCTTGTGCCTCCCCCGCAGGTGTCGGTACTACTCCAGCCTCCGCTTGCCCCTCATGTACTCCCACCCCTACAGCCAGATCACAGTAGAAACGGAGTTCGACAACCCGATTTATGAGACAGGGGTGAGTGCTGCTGCGCCCGTTCCCCCCTGGGGACCGTCCTGGCAGGGGAGCGGGGGTTTTGCCGGGCGTGCGGCAACAGGACAAGTCCAGCCACCCTGATGCGGGAGCGTTGAGTAACCGGGGGGGAGGCTCCATCCCTGTCGGTCGCTCCCGAGGGGCTGGGTGGGCTCCGGCCGGCAGGAGGAGGCAGAGGGGGCTGCGGGGTCCCGGCAGGGACGGCACCGCTTCCCCGGCAGCAAAATGACACGCGGGGCCTCTCTTGCCACCCGGCAACGGGGAGATTATTCTGAAACGCAGCTGCTGCCCTCAACTGGCTTTTCCTTCTTTTCAGGAAACAAGAGAATACGAAGTTTCGATATAAGGACAGTGGTAAGAGAGTCTCCGGCTGCGAACTTAATGTGCTCTCATAGAACTTCCTCAGTAACTAATCCAGAGACCACGTGGAGTTTGGTTGGACCCCTGGACCTGCTGTTGTCTTTCCTTTTGCCTCTTTATTGAAGATTTTACTGTTTTCTTCACTGTATTTATTCTATTTAAACTGCGATAGGTGTGCTGCAGAGCCCTGGGCACAGGCAGCAGTGGGAGCCAGGGCAGAGCCGGGTCCCGGCAAGGCCAGGGCGGCTCAGGGGCACCCGCTGTCCCCCCCCACGGCAGTGCGTCCCCCAGCACTGCCCACACCCACGCAGGGGGATTTTTGCGGTTCTGATGTTGTTAAAAATTAAAAATGTCTCCATTGCAAGAGCCTGCAGTTGATTGCTGGGAGCTGAGGTAGGCGCAGGGTTTGCCGCAGGGTCCCGCCGGCGCTGCCAGCCCTCCCCGTCCCGCAGCTCCCGGCTCCCCTCGCCCCGAGCGGGAGCTGCAGCCGGGGGCTCGGGGCTTGTGTGCCACCGGCACAGGACCGTCCTCGCTGCGGGGAAGCGGAGCGCAGCTCAGGAAAGCTGCCGGCCGGCGCGGAGCCCTGCTTGCCGTGCCGGGGAGCAGGGGACAGCCTGGCACGCACGAGGTACATGCCACTTTCTTTTCCCGCTTTGCTTTGGATGCTGGCGAGGCGGCGAGCCAGGACTCACAGCTCGATGGAGAAGCACTAACCAGCGACCCCCCGGCAGCCCACTGCCTGGGAGCTGCGGGAAACCTCCCCGGGCAGCGGGAGCGGAGCAGCCAGCACCTCTTTGCTCACACCAGTTGTTCCTCATTAGTAACACCGGGACCCTGGCCAGGAAAACAGGGCCCTTGCCCCCCGGTAGCATCTCAGGGTAAGCAGGAGGGACGGGGCTCCCTGCCACCGCTCCCCCCGGCTGCCGGGCTCCCCTTCGCCGCAGGGCAGCCGCGCCGGCACGGCACCGGGCAGAGGCGGGGGCAGCGCAGCCCACCCCGCACCTCCCGCCCAGACCCCCCCGGGTCTGCAGCCCCCACCCAAAGCCCCTGGGGTTGGCACCGTGCCGGGGCTCCCAGCTGGGCAGGAGGTGGAGAGGGGCAGGGGACGAAGGTGGAGGTTTATGGGGGAAGGAAAGGCAGGCAGGCAGCGTGGCCGGGCTCCGGCACGGGGGACCAGCCCGGGGGGAGCAGAACAGGCAGAATCGGCCCGGTCCCTCCGCAGGCGAAGCCCAGTTTGAGCCTCAGCATCCCCCACGCTCCTTCGCTGCCTTCACCCCTGCCAGAGCTGGACAGCGGCGGGGCTGCTCCCATCCGCGCACACACACGCCCCCAAAGGGCCGTCTCCTCCTGGGGCCCCCCGCACCGCCAGCCCCACAGCCAGGCCCTGGGGAAGGCAGCGAAGGTGCCCACATGTCCTTGGCTGCTGGTGTCTTTCTTTTGTCCTTGTAGAACAGCAATTGTAACCACGGGAGGCTGGTTTAGTTTCAGGATGGTTAGTGCATCTCTGCAGTGTGCAGCTGAGACTTAGGTTTTTTTCCTTTAAAAACAATGAATGTGTGTTTGTAATTTGTAAAGGTTAAAAAAAAAAAAAAGAAAAAAAAAAGAAAAAATGTGCCAAAAATGTACTAAGCATTTCATTTCCCTTCATACATGTCTGTTTTTATAAGAACAATGTGAAAATTGCTGGGATTAAATATTTTTGAACATGACCAAGTACTTCCGTGGGAAGCTCTAGCATTCAGTATAACCTCAGTACAAATTGTTCTGTATTTTTACATGTCTGAAATAAGTTTGCAGACTTGGGGACTTGGACCACAGGACTGACGTGCTGCACGGGGGCTGCAGCGGTGCAAGGCTTGGCTCGTCGCTGCAGGAGCACGTCGCACAAGCACGTCGCACACCTTGCTGCAGGACGGTGCCTGATGCATCTGGCTTGGCTCTGAGCGCAGTTTCCAGAGGCCAGATCCTGCCCTGGTGCAGCGCCATGGTGTCCCCCTGCTCCCATGGGATGGAGCCAGCTGAGCCCTGCCGGGACACGGGGTGATGCCCTGGGGACATCTCTCCTCTGCAGGATGCTCTACAGGAGCCAGCGCCGGTTCCTCCCGCACCCTCCCAAACCCAGCCTCACCCCTTCCCTGAGCATCGCCTGTGCCAACCCAGCTGCAGCGATGCCTCGTGGGGTGGGTGGGGGTCTGGGTCCTGCCCCGAGGCCCTGGGACCCCACTGGAGACCGGTGGCCGTGTCACGGAGGATGTGCAGAAGGTTTGGGGGAGCCCCCTGAGCACAGCCCTGCAGGGCAGGGGGCTTTTGGGGACCCATCCTGCCCGTGCCCTGCTCTCCCTGCAGCACAGGCTGCCCGATGACCCACGGCCATCACCCGGCAGCTCCCACGGGACACGCGCCAGCTGGGGCAGGGCAGCTCCCCAAAACCACAGGGAGACCATGGGGGGGGCTGCCTCACCTGCCCCCCATACAGCTCCGCACCGGCTGCATCCTGCCCTGCTGCGATGCGCAGCAGACGGGCACGGCTCGGCTCGGGGAAGATCTTGGAGTTGGTTGGAACAATCCCCCACTGCTCCCTGGGAGCCTCTTCGGGCCGAGCTGCTCCGGAGGGGGCTCGTCTCTGCCTCCTGCCCCCCACCCACAGAGGTTGCCCCCCGAGCAGCCCTCCGGGAGCCGGCCAGGCCCTGCCACGTCCCTGGGGAGCGGGGAGTTAAAAAGCATCAGGAGGGTGCAGGGCAGGGTCCTGCCCCGGGGGACCCCCGGTGCCTTGCAGTGGCGGGATGGCGGGTGTCACCGCCTCACCGAGGAGCGGGACCAGGGCAGGCGACGTGCTGCGGGTGTGGGGAGATCCCAGGGCAAACACCGTTTCCCGACAGCCGCCGAGTGCCGGGTTTCCCTGGCAGTGGCACTGGCTGGCGGGGGGGAACGGGAATGCACAGCCCACCCAGCGCCCTGGGAAATGCCCTCCCTGTGGGCATCCGCCACCCTGCCAGGAAACCCGGGGCCTCCTCTGCATCCCTGCGCCTCCCGACATGGAAAAATAAAATGATTCTGCACTCTGAAAATGTGCTTTTAAAAAAGGTTGTGATGTGACATAAGACAATAGCTTCGTTTAGCAGCTGTCAGGCTAATGCACAGAGGGGTGAAGGAGCCAAGGCTCTGATGCGGAGCATTCCCGGGGGAGGAAGCTTGGGTTATTTTTGGACAGAGATTGCAAGAGAATTAAAATGAAGGGGGAAAAAAAAAATATCTTGATGCTGCCATTCCTCCTTGGTGACGTAAAGCAGGAGCCAATCTCTGGCCTCGTGCTTTGTGCCGCGGATTAAGCTTTGTCTGGGCGCAGCAGCCACAGCCATTACCCGCCTCTCCCCTGCGGCGGGCGTGAGCGGGAGGACGCAGCTTGCTCGTCCCCTGGCAGCCACGTAGCCAAGGGACCCTCGCACCCACCCACCCGAGCTCGGGGACGGAGCAGCGGGGACCCCTCGCCTCCTTTCCAGCTGCGTCGCAGGGCGGCGAGGCAGAGCATCCCTGCCCAGCCCAGGGATGCTCTGACCCGGCGCGGGGGCTCGCGCTCCCCAGCAGGATTTCATACAGCCGTTTGCTGGCCACATTCCTGCACCTTTCCCCATCGCGGGGTTATTTCTCAGCAGGAGCCAAAAGTGGTTTGGGGGGAACCGTGCTGAGGATGGAGGGCTGGGGCAGCGGCCGGGCCCCAGCCCCCCGGCTCTGCTAAGGGCTTTACTCAGCACCGGGAGGCAGGAACCAGAGGCGGGGAGCCCACGGTCACTGGTGTCAGTGGTGACAGAGCCCTGGGGCCGGCGCTGGCACCCTTCAGAGCCAGGAAAGAGCAGCAGGGTGGAATATGACTAAAGAGCCAAGAGCGGGGGGCTCAGGGCTGGGCTGGCACAGGGGGCTGGCGGCAGCAGAGCAGCACCCAGAGGCAGAAATGCTGAGGGAGGGACGCAGGGCTGAGTGATAAAGCCATGCTCAGAGGATCCCGCACGTTGCCTGGGCACAGGCTGGTCTGGCAGGGACTCGGGGGACAGCAGCCGGCGCGGTGCCGGTCTCCTCGGCTCGGGGAGCACAGGGAGGGCCCCTCCGGGAGCACTGTCCCAGCTCCAGCCTAAACGCTCCGGGAAATCCTGGCCCTGGCAGAACACAAGTGCGGTTTTGGCTGCAGCCGCGTCCTGGCAGCGGCTCAGGGGAGGACACTGGGCAGTGTCTGCCCCAGGAGTACATCCCGGGAAAAGGGAGAGGGAACCACTGGAGCCAGGAGGCTGCCACGCAGACAGGGCTCCTGCCAGGCTGTCGCTGGCAGAGCCGTGCCAAGCGCATCCCAGGGCTGTCCCCAGCCCTTCTGCCGTGGGACGGTTCCTGTGCCTGCTCTGGCTGCCCCCCTGGCCCCTGCAAGACCCTTGCTGTCCCTGCCTGGAGCCCAGTGACCCTTCCTGGTGCCCAGGTGCTGGCAGCGGGGCTGGGCTCACACCTCCGACCCGCAGCCGCCCCACGGCTGTAGGCACCGGCGAGGCGGGGGCTGCAGAGGCAGGGCTGCAGGGTGGGTGCTGGGGGTCGTGCCTGCAGCCTGCCTGGCAGGAATGACATCTCCCCTGAGCCCCCCAGGCTGGGTGAATCACCCAGCACGAAGAGAGGAGAGGAGCTGAGAGGGCGGAGGAGGGACCTGCGGAGCACAAACCCAAGAGGAGGCTGGCAGCAGCATTAACCCTCGCAGCATCCCTGCCAGCCCCTCAGAGGAGCACAGGGCAGAGGCATCGGGTCCCTGCACGCTCAGCGTGGGGCAGGCATGGGTGGTGCAGGTCACGTTGCAAGAAAGGCAGAGGAAAGAGAGGGGCAGCTCGTCCCGCAGAGAAGAGACGAGCGGCAGAGCTGAGGAGCAGGGCCTGGAGGGGCCCAAGGGGGAGCAGAGAGCAGAAGGCAGACAGGGGAGAAAGGATGGGAGAGTCCAGAGCCCAGCGCAGAGAGCCAGCAGACTCTGTGACTGCTGACAGAAGGCTGTGCTGTCTGCCAAGAGCAGGCAGGAGGTGCGGGCTGAGGCTGAGAGGGGTCTGGGAAAGAGCAGGAAGGAATAAACTCACCCTCCTTTCACCCTGCGACACACAACGCTGCCAGGGCCCTGCAGGAGCAGACTGGGGGGGGTGCTGGGGGGAGGGGGGAATGTGCTCGAGGGGCACAGGGGAACAGCAGGAGCAGATAGGAGGCAAAAATGTGCCAGGACAGAAAACAAGGTGCAGCTTAGGCCTGCAGCAGCCAGGGATGAGGTTGCTCTGGAGCAAGCGCACACACCTGAGGGGCTGAGCAGAGCAGCCCTTATTTCACTTCTGAAACCCAGCTCCAGCCGTGACGGGGGAGGACGTGCAGGCTGGCTACCTGCAGCACGCAGGCACTGGATGGCAAAACCTGCGAAACATGGCAGGGCTTCCCCCGCGCTGGGAGCAGTGACACGTGTCCCACGCAGCTCCACGTGGCACTCTGCCACCGGGCAGGGCAGTGCTGCCAGGGCTCTGCCTGCGCCCGGGCTCTGCCTGCAGTCAGCTCGGCCCGGCAGCTTATCTGGCACCAGGGGGAACGGCGGAGGGAGGGAGGGCTGAGCGGTGGGGCCGGGTCCCCTGCATTTGACAGTATTCGCTCAGGTGAATGGGAAATGGGTTGGGGAGGAAAAAAAGCAAGCAAGCAGGAAGCAGAAAGGCTCACGACAAACTGTGTCTCCACCAGCACTTAAGAGTTGTTAAGGGACACCCCAAATTGCTAAAAATTTCCCTTCCTCTACAGCCAACCCGCAAAGCTGGGCTCCTTTTTTCCATAGGGCCAAAGCCTGGACACAAGCAAGGTCAGCTTAGAAAGGGAACGTTTTGTCAACCCCCTTGGGCTGGCTGAACCAGCTGGAGTGTGTGTGGGGAGGCTGCACTTACAGTCTGTCTGCTCCAAGTGCTGAGCTGCTGCTGTTAGACACGGCCGTGGTCTGCTGGGGCTCTGCAGCTCCTGCACCCGCTGCCTACGGGCTCTCAAAGGGAAATCCCAGGAGCTGAAGCTGCCGCGGCCCAGGAACCTCAGCCCCAACACTGCCCACAGCTGAGGAGGAAGCGCCTCGGAGCAGCAGGAATGGGAACAGGAGACGCCAGCAGACAGGTTGTCATTTACCAACTGAGGGATCCTCCTAACTAGAGGGACAGGAACTGGTTGTGAGCGTGGGGAGTGCTCACACTCTTCTGCCACCCCCTGGGAATGCCCACATCCCTGGGGGCTGCCTCCCCAGGCGTCTGCATCCACGGTGCTGCATCCCACGTGTCCCCAACCCGCAGGCCTGCATCTCCTGCATCCTGGCAGCCAGAGCACCTGGGAACAGCCTCCCCCCAGCCCACGCGCTGCAGCACGCCCTCACCTCCTTGCTGAGGCATCCCTGGCTGCCTGCATCTCAGGCGTTGCCTCCTTGGGTGCCCCTGTCCCCTGCATACCAGACATGCATCCTTGGGAACCAGCAACCCCTGCAACCCGGGTGCTGCATCCCCAGGTGCCTGTATCCCTGCAGCCAGTATTCCCTGCATCCCTGGGTGCCTGAATCCCTGGAGCCAGCATCCTGCACGTCCCAACTGCTGCATCCCTAATAGTCTGTGTCCCTGGAGCCAGTATCCTGCCTCCTGGGTGCCTGCATCCCTGCGTGCTCCCATCCCTGGGGCCAGCATCCCCTGCATCCTGACTGCTGCAGCGCTGGGGTGCCTGTATCCTTGGAGCCAGCATCCCCTGCGCGCCCTCCTGCACCCCCTCGGTGCCTCTGCACCTCCTGCACCCCAGCTGCTGACGCCTGTGTCCCCAGGGCCCACGTCCCCCCGCCCCGGCGTGCCGGCAGCCGGGATGGATGCTCCCTCGGGGACCAGCACCCCCGCCTCCCTGCAGGACCCCCACCCCGGGTGCCGCAGCCCCGCTGCTCCCGCCCGCCCCGCCCGGCTGCCGGCTGCGCGGTGCGGGGGCGCGACGCNAGCCCGGCCCCGCCCGGCCGGGGGCAGCGGGGCTCGGCGTCGGGCGGGCGACACGGCCCCGCCGGGGGACGGCACGGCGGCAGGTGCCAGCGCCAGGCCGGGGGATGTGACAGCAGCACGGCGGGCAGCGCTGCCACAGCGGGTGATGCAGCCACACCGGTGACACCGGCTGACGCCACCACGCCGGGTGACACCGTCACACCGGGTGAGACCAGCGCGGCGGGTGACACTGCCGGGGTGGCACGCCGGGGGAGAGGGCGAAGCGAGTCCCCGCGGCTGCCTGGCCGAGCTCCAGCTCCGGAGTAGCAGCCGGCACCCCGCCTCACCCCAACGCTCCTGCATCCCGAGGAGGCTCCTCGCGCCGCTCCCCAAGGCGACGCCGCCCGTGCCAAGCCGAGGACAAGCCCCGCCACGCGTCCTCGTCACCGCGGGGCCCGTGGCCTGGGGATCCCGGCCGGGCTGAGCGAAACCTGCCTCCTCCGGGCGATGCCAGGGTCCCCACGGAGCCGCCAAGATGCAACTTTCTGCTGCATCGAAGCCTCTCTGCCTTCATTATGTAACGCCGCTGCTGCCTGGCACGGTGCTCGCCTCCACGTCCTGCACAACTTCAGTGCGGTGTGGAATTGATTTCCACTCTTCTGGACTGGCTCCGCTGTTTATTATTAGCTGACGAGCCTTTTCTTGGATCTCAGGCCAGGGGTGCTTTATGCAGCTACCTGTCTTGGTGCAGGGCCGCAGCACCGCATGCAGCCGGGCTGGAAGGGTGACGGCTCTGACTGGCCCGGCCACGCAGCAGCTGCCGGGAGCGGTGCCGGCGTCTGGGGCCCTGCTCTGCCGCCGGCGGCACAACCGCTGCGGAAGGTGGGTTTGGGCAGGTTTGCATCAGGGCTGCCTGTGCCAGCGCAGGAGGCAGCTGCGGGGCTGGATCCCCGCGGGAGGCTCTGCCCGAAGCATCCCCGTGCAGCCCAGGGCTCAGCAGGCTCCCTGGCTGCGAGGCTCTGGGGCCAGGCAGGCTGCACATGGGCACAGGGGCTTTATTCTCTTACTGCTTTGATGGTTTCCTCCTGATTTTCCCCTTTTGAGGTGTTGACAGCAGCCCCGGGGCAGCAGGGGGGCTGTGTTTGTGCTGTGCTGCCCTCGCAGAGGTGTGAGCGGCTCGGGGACCCCAAGGCTGTCGGACCCCCCAGCTCTGTGCTGCCGGTGCACTCGCTTTGTCAGTCGGCTTCTGAAGGAGCCTGGCTGCTGCACTGAGGCGGCTCCCTGCTCGCCTGTCAGGGCGAGAGCCACCCTGAATACAGATCATGCCAGGGCTCTGCCTGCCTTCCCGGCCATGCTCCGGCACCACGGAGGAGTGTGGGGGGATTGTGCCGGCCTTGGGGAACACCCCTGGGACCGGCTCCGCGGCTGTGCCCAGGGCTGGAAGTCAGCGTGTCTGGAGGGATGCCAGCCGGTGGGGATGGAGGAAAGTTATCCTAAAATTCCCAGGAGGCTGAGACGTGCCATGTGGATTACAGATGCCAGGACAGGGCACGCAGGCAACATGCTACAAGGAAGTAGGATGGAGGGAGGGCGGCTGTACAGGTGTCCCTCCCCAGGGTGTAAAACTGCCTGAAGCCTCTGTCCCAGCCCTGCACAAGGTCCACAGCTGCAGGGTCAGGTCCCAGCCAAAGCTCCACCAGCTGAAGCACATCACCATTGCAATCAATAGGGAAATGCACATTCATTAACAGGCTGCAGGACCTTGGCAGGGAGGGCTGGGAAGAGTTTGGATGGCTTCCCTGGCTAATAAACCCATCTTACTCCTTCAAGTCAATGCTCTTACTGAGAGCTCCCACGGCATCTCCCTACCCCTTACCTGTATCCTTGTTTCACTCCTCCCAGGTTTTTGCTGTTTGCCCCGCATCCCCCTGCCTGCCCGCATCCCCCTGCCTGCCCGCATCCCCCTGCCTGCCTGCATCCCCCGCCTGCCCTGCCGGGGCTGTGCGGCCGTTGGCACGTCCAGGAGGTGCAGACTGGGCGAGATGAACCGGGTGAGAGCCTGTATCCCTCACTCCGCTTTCAGTGCTCCGGGGCGGGCTGTGACCCTCCACACGTGCCCAGCCTGAGCATGTTTGGTGTGGAGACCTGACCCGCGGACTCTCCTGTTCAGCTGCTTTAAATGGCTGCATCAGCAATTACAAGGCTCTCCTTCGGTGCTGGCAGCGTGCCGTAGGCCGGGGTAGCTCTCGACGTGCTTCCCAACCTGGTTTGTGTTTCTCCTCCATTTCTCACCCGTTGCCTTGCCTGCCCCTCGGCCCCCGCTGCTCGGAGGTGCCCAGGGATGGAGTTTGGGGCGAGTAAGTGTGGTTATGAGGAGTAGGAGCGTCTTCTCTTTTGACCGAGCTGCTTTCCCAAGAGCTGTGATGGTGAGGCAGGACAGAGCTGCCCGGAGGTCACTGAAGAAGGGACAGGCAGTGGCCGCTGGTTGTGTAGTGGACTTGTCCCCTGCCTGGGGAGGGAGGACAAGCTCTGCTTTTTGGGCGTGCGGGGCGTTGCGGCGGTGCTGGGAGCCGTTCAGCTCCTGAGACCTGCGAGCAGGTAACCTCTGGTTGGTGAAATCAAACAAGCCAACCCCGAGCTGCCTCCATCGCCGCCGTGCCCTCGCCAGGCTGGCCCAGCGCCGGGCTCCGCGTCCCCGCAGGGCAGAGCCGCCAGTGGGCTGCGGGCTGTCAGCTCTGTCTCTGGAGGGAGAGTCATTTCAGAGCATTTAGATCGAGGGAGTAAACTGATGTGCTGCAAGATAGGGCTGTTAATTGTCTACTCCCAGCTTTGCCCCACTGCCTTATCAGCCAGATTTCAGACACGATAAAGCAGCAATGGAGGAGAGAAATGGGGGGAAGAGCAGGAGGGGAGACGGTCACCCTGGGGCAGTGGGAGCCGAGGGACTTGGCTCTCCCCCCTTACCTTCCAATTGGATATTTGTGGAAGACGCTGTTGGAAGGGATGGGGGGTTTTCTCAGCATGGGGCGATGTTGGGCTCCTGGGCAGAGAGGAAGGCTCCTCGTCCATCATCCCTCCACAAGGAGCTGGTGCCCTGCGCAGCCCTGGCACGTGGCCCCGGCTGCACCCTGTGCACTGACCCCCCGCAGGGACCCCAAGGGGAAACTGCCTCCCTAACGCCTCCGGGTTTCTTTCCCCAGAGCCTCCCTCCAGCGCTGCCTTTCAGGATGATCAGCCCGGGAGTGCCAGCAGGGACCCTCCGGGCACGTTGCTGCTGACCCGCAGAGCCGGGACCCCCCGGCAGCCCGGCCGCCCGCCTGCCCAGGAGCTGCCGGCTGCTGCTGCCAATGCAGAGCCCCGGGGCGTGCAGGGGAGAGCCGCAGCTCCGCTTCCCCATGGCAGCCCCTTCGCCCCGCGCCCCGGCTGAGCTGCATGGTGTGGGTGCCTCTGAGGACCACGAGGACTGACCGCCGGGCCCCCCTGCGCGCACCCACCGCCCGCTGCACCACCATGTCTCTGGAGTGGCTGATGGACTGGAGCTGGTCCCTGGACGGACTCCGGGATTTCATCGCCACTGGCATCCAGTCTTTCCGGGACTGCGACGCCACCGCCCTCGCCGCCGTCGCCTGCCTCCTGGTCCTCTTCGTGTGGTACTGCTACCACGTGGGGCGGGAGCAGCCCCGCGCCTACGCCACCGTCAACGCCCTGATGCAGAGCGCCGAGGCCAACGGCGTGCAGAACGGGTACGTCTACTGCCACTCGCCCGAGTGCGTGCGCTGCACGCACCACGACGGGCTCAACCAGAAACTCTACCACAACCTGCAGGAGTACGCCAAGCGCTACTCCTGGTCCGGCATGGGCAGGATCCACAAGGGCATCCGCGAGCAGGGCCGGTACCTCAACAGCCGGCTCTCCATCCAGAAGCCAGAAGTCTTCTTCTTGCCGGACTTGCCGACCATGCCCTATTTCTCCCGGGACGCTCAAAAGCACGATGTGGAGTTGCTGGAGCGCAACTTCCAGACCATCCTCTGTGAGTTTGAGACCCTCTACAAAGCTTTCTCAAACTGCAGCCTCCCGCAAGGATGGAAAATGAACAGCACGCCCAGCGGGGAGTGGTTCACCTTCTACCTGGTGAACCAGGGCATGTGCGTGCCCAGGAACTGCAGGAGATGCCCACGGACGTACCGCTTGCTGGGGAGCCTTCGCACCTGCATTGGCAACAATGTCTTTGGGAACGCGTGCATCTCCGTGCTGAGCCCGGGCACCGTCATCGCCGAGCACTACGGACCCACCAACATCCGCATCCGCTGCCATCTAGGTAAGTGCCCGGCGGGGTGGCTCATCCTGGCTGCGTGTCCCTGCCACGGGCGGTGTGGGAGGGCTGCAGCCGCACCTGGGTGCAGGAGCCCAGAAAAGGCCTCTTGCACCCCGTGTTCTCCGAGTTCAGCTGCTAATTGCAGCTCCGGGACTGGGTGTGAGGGAGGTTTTGGGGCTTTGGAAGCAGCAGCATCCCCAGGAGAGGCTGGTGCTCCGTGCCCCCCGGGTGCCCGACCTCCCCGGGGTCCCCAGCTCAGCAGCAGGAGGGTTTCACCTCCTCCTCCTGCAGACCTGGTTGGGGGGGGTCCCGCTGGTGCGAGCTATGGGCTGATTTTGTGCAGGGGTCTCCGAACAACCCCCGCTCTGCAGGCAGCCCCAGCTCCCATCGCGGGATGTGGGGTGCTGCTCCCACGCCCGAGCTGTCTCCCAGCGCCGCCCCTCCAGCCGCTCCCCCTCTCCTGGGATTTCGGGCGCTCAGCGCGTGACACAGGCAGTTGTGAGCAAAGAGGCTGCTTTGGTGCAAATCAGGAGTGGGGGTCCCGGGGTATCCCCTCCGGCGGGGCGAGCGCGGGGCTGGCGGCGCGGTGCTCCCCAGGATGGGGAGAGCCCACGCGGCACAGATGGCCGGGACTCTGCCGCGCTGGAAGCGGCGCAGATCGCGCCGGGGGAGGCACCGCACGGGCCTTGCTGGCAAACACCGAACGCGCTTGTTCAGCCAACTCCTCCTGGGTAAACACACTCAGGCGGTGACTGGCCATTTATTTAGAGAGGGAATCAGTCTTCAGAGCTGATCCGAGGAGCTCTCCAGGCCTGGGGAGCCGCTGGGGAGCCGGGACCTGCCCTTGCTGGTGCCAGGAGGCAGCTCACTGCCCAGCCGCCGCTCTCCCCTCTCTGGGGTGCTGGGGAGATGCGTTCTCCTTGCAAGGGGCCGAGCGGTTGCTGGGAGGGGGCCAGCGCGGCCAGGTCCAGGCTGGCTCAGACAAACGCAGCGTGTCCGGCAGCATGGAGCTGGGGCCAGCCCTCCAGCTGGAGCACGCACGCCCTGGGGAGACGAGCGATACGGGTCATTCCCTCATCCTTCCACATTTTCCAGCTCCATCTGCTCCACGGCTGCTGGCCCTCCAGCCAGGACACCGCACCGTGCCCGGGGCACGCCGACGGGCTGCTCGTGCACGACATCCCCGTCTCGGTGCTGGCGATTCGGCTCTCACTGTGCCCAGGGCACGGATGCGTTTAAGAGGCAACCAGCCCTTTCAGGCCAGCTTGCTCTGAAAAGCCAGAACAGCCCTCAGCGTAGACGAGCTGCTCTCTAGGATTTACCCCAACCCCACTACTGCTCTGCTGAACACGCGGGGCCGAGCACAGGCACCAGCTCTGCCCCTCCGAGGGACAGGGCAGCCTTCCCCGGGGTGCGGGTGCGAGGGACAGGCTGCGCGCTGCTGGCTGCTCCTCCCCGCTGCTCAGCTCCCCCTTTCCAGCTGGAGCCTCTCCAGCTGAGGCTGTTGTGCAGGGAAATGGCTTTGGGTTTTGCAGGCTTTGAAACATCCGTTAGAAAAGCAGAGCGGCTTTTTGCACTCCCAGCTCTCCTGGGCAGCTGCGTGTCCCTGCTGTGCTCGCTTGGTTTTGGCATCGCTGTGAAATCCGTTCCTGCTCGTTTGCTGCATCATTACGGTTTGCAAGCCACGTGAGCCCTGACCCCTTTCTCCACCATGGCTGCATCCTCGGGGCAGGTTGACTCTGCACCAGCTCCAGCAGTCCCGGCATTGTGGGGGGTGACATTCCTAATGCAGGGGGTGATGGCATCAACCCTCTTCAAACTGGCCTGACTTGTGCTGGTATTTTAGGAAAAGACCCATTTTATTTCTAGGATTGTCCTTCTTCATGTGGCCTTGACAGAGCCTCACCCCTTATGAGGGTTTTGCAACCCTCCCCTGAATTTCTGTCCTTGCAGCTGCCTGGGGGGGACCGACTGGCAGCATCTGGGATGGGGGACTGGGTGACAAGGCAGGTGCTGAGTGATGCAAGGTCAAATGGGGAGCTTGTGGCAGAGCCAGGAATTGAGCTCATTTCTGGAGTCCCAGTGCAGCGTTTGCTCCTACCCCAGCCCCGCAGTGGGCAGGGTAAATGCAGCAGAGCTGGAGAAAGCAGAGGGCAGGCTCTGCCTTTGGTCCTGAAGCTGGAAAAATGCACCAGGGAACTGGCTTCCTACGTACACCTTGTGTTTGTGGGCTGCGGGGCCTCGATGGCGTTCCAGGTGCAGAAGAGATTGCCCACGGCGCTGAGCTCATTGGGGTACAGCGAGTACAGGGGTGCCCTGCAGCAGCTGGGTACGAGAGGGGCAGGAGGGAGCGGGCAGGGGCTGAGCTGCATCAGGCTCGGAGTTCAGCTTGCAAATGCAGCGCCAGCTTTGTGCATCTTTTGAACCCTGGACTTTGCCATGCGCTGAGTTCAGCGCAGGGTGTGCTGCTGCTATCGCTGCTCTCTGGAGGGAAGCAATCCCTCGGCAGCAGCACGGAGCTCGTGTGGAGCTCGCTGTTCGCATTTCAGAGCTTGTCCCAGGGAGTACAGCACCGCCTGACCCTCCCTGTCCTCTCTCTTTGTGCCTGAAGGTCTGAAGACGCCCAGCAACTGCGAGTTGGTGGTGGGGGGCGAGCCTCAGTGCTGGGCTGAGGGCCGCTGCCTGCTCTTCGACGACTCTTTCCTGCACACGGCGTTTCATGAAGGTAAGCACAACCTGCGGCTCGCGGGGCCTCGCAGCCTCACCTCGTGCTGACGCCCGCGCTGGGGGGCCGGGGAGGAGCGGGCAGGCAGGGCGACTGCGCCCAGTCCCTTCTCCTGCCAAGGCAGCTGCAGGGCTGGCGGCACCTGCATCCCGTGGGGCTCACACCGCTGCTGCCCTTGGCTTGCACCGGGGAGGGCAGTGGCCCCATTCCTGGCACGGTGGGGTTTGCCCATCACCCCTGCTCCCTGCTGCTTCAGGGCGGTGGAGCATCCCAGTGCCCCTTGCCCACTGGAGCCCCCTCCTCAGCCTGCCCCAGGGCTCGCTCCCGTCCTGACTTGCAGCCCCGCAGCGCTGCCGCAGCGCTGCCAGCCTGGCACGGGGCCCAGCGATCCTCTCCCCGCCGTGGCAGCTCGCATGGAAAGGCTTCCCTCGTCCCCCAGAGCTTTGCAGGGCAGCGCAGGCTCTGGTGGTGACAGCCTCGGCGTCCTCTCATAGAACCATAGAATCACAGAGTCATTAAGGTTGGAAAAGACCTCTAAGGTCATCGAGTCCAACCACCAACCCAACCCCCCCATGCCCACTAAACCATGTCCCCAAGCGCCTCATCTCCCCGTCTTTTAAATCCCTCCAGGGATGGGGGCTCCGGCGCGGCCCTGGGCAGCCTGTGCCAAGGCCTGGCCGCTCTTTCGGGAAAGAATTTTTTCCTAATGCCCTGGCTCGCGGCAGCGCTGCCGGCTGCAGCAGCCCTGTTACATGGCAGCAGCTCCGCGCTGACGTGCCCGCGGCGCCTTTGTCTCCCGTGCAGGGAGAAAAGCTTCACACCAGCCTGTTTTGTTGCTTCTCTCCATCACTGACAGAGGCTATTCCGCTTCAGCTCTCCCAGATTAACCGGCATTAGTCGCCAATGGCATAAAAGCATTAAGCAGAGCTGTTTTACGCAGGGGAGCGTGTGAAGAGAGTGGGAGAACAAAAGCTGTTGCTCTCACATCAACCCTGCTGTGGAATTGGGAAGTGCAGCTCAGTGCAGAGCTGCGGGGCCGGGAAGGCTGGAATAGCGCAGCAGCAGCTCCCTGCACAGCTCTGAGACGCGGCTGCAAGGAGGGCAAGCTCAGCATCGTGCCTGCTGCCCTGCGACGGGAAACCTTCGTGTCTGATTGCCCAAAGCAAAACCAGAGCCCTGGCAGGGAGGACCATGCTCCGTGCTGGCTGCTGGAGGCACTGGGCTCCCAGTAAACACGTGTTGTTTACTGGGGTTGCACTGGGCAGACGCCTCCCGGGGTGGAGCCCGTCACCCGCGCGCCGGGGCGAGCACTGGCCTCTCCCGCGGGAGCAGGGCAGGAGCCTCACCCCGGGCTTGCATCCCACCCAGGTCCCCCGGAGGAGGGTCCCCGCGTGGTCTTCATGGTGGACCTGTGGCACCCCAACGTTGCTGCCGCGGAGCGCCAAGCCCTCGACTTTATCTTCGCCCCGGGACGATGACGGTGCTGCCCGGTGTCGTGGGTTCGAGGGCAGCCGGCCGTGCCGGCTCGGCTCCGCCACGCGTCCAGCGCCGCACACGGACGCCGGCTGCACTGGAAGCTTCCTCCCAGCACACGGCCTCGGGGTCCTCCCTCCCGGGGGCTCTTGTAAATGGAAACTGCGACGTGTATCAGCGCCCATCTCTTTCCTTCCATTGTTGGCTTCAGGGATTATTTTCCAACATGACAGCGCATCGCCTTCCCTCCGTGGTTAGCTGCAGCACCACTCTCGTACGTGTTATGTTGCTACTGTGTTTTGCAGTGTTCAGAAGTAGAGTAACAAAACCAAGGGTGTTTGTTTGAATGTGATAATGTAAAACTTCTCATGGTTATCAAAACACCACCACACACACCAGAACAGCAAACCAGCCAAACAGCCCAGCACTGCGCTCAGCCTGCCCCGGCTGCAGTCCCCGGATGGACAGACGGACGCTGGGGGATGCAGCAGGCACAAGGCACCACGGGGCAGGGGCTGCTCAGGCTGGGGCAGACGGGGCAGGGCAACGCTCTGCCCGCAGAGAGCTCCTGCGCCACGAGCCCAGGGGCTCCCGCTTCCTCCCTCGCGAGCCACGTGGCTCCCGGCCCTCCTGCCTTCAGAAACCTTTTTGCCGCGCAGGCACGATGCCGGCTGCCCCCGCAGCCGCCGGTGCCCCAGCAAGCCCAGGAGCATCCCGACGTACACCCTGTCGAGGGGACGGCACACATCGAGCCCTACTCTTTAATCTGACCAAAAGCGTTATCAATTGCCTAAATCCCCTCCTTGCTTTATCTGCAACCTTTGGTTTTCACAGCTCAAGCTGGGAAGCCCCTGCAGGGGCAGGGACACTGTTTGGGAAGGCAGCGCAGGGCTTTTGTTTGTCCGTAGACAAAGGCCAGGGAAGAAAGGAGGTCACGCTTCCTTCTGCTGCTCGATCTTCTTTCCTGGAGCCAGGGCGAGCGTACAGCTCATGCATACCTGACGGCAAAGGAAAGGTTTCCAAAGGCAGCGGGTGTTTAATTCTGCAGCCCAAGGAACGAGCCCCCCACCCCCTGGGAGTCCAGCAACCAACACACCCAGCATCCAGGGTTCGTTTGGGGGTTTTGGGTACAGAGCTACTGGACGGTTTATAACGTGCTACACGTGAAACACAGCGTGTCGTGGGTGCTCACCGCTGTCCTTGCGCCTCTGGTCGGGAAGCGGCTGCGCTGGGCTCGGTGCTCTCGGCACGGCTCTGCTCACCTCCACACCCTGCCCGGGAGGGAAGGCAGCCTTGCTCCCCTACGATTTCTTTACAGATTTTTCAGTGATTAGATTGCAAGATAAGGCAGAGATTTCAAATACATCCGAGATATTTTTTACACCTGTCTTGTTACAGAATGTCTGAAGTGCATGATTTCTACACGCATTGACTACCTGGAACCAGACCCTGAGGAAGCAGGCTGGCTTGGTAACTGTCTTACAGTTTGGTGACATTCATACAGTGGATAAGCAAAGATTAATCAATAAACAGTTGTGCTGAAAACAGAACGGGCTCTGCCTGCTGATGTGACTATTCCAGGGTCAAGCAAAACACTGAGGGGTTGGGTCCTGCTTATCCCAGCGGCTCAGCCGCTGGTGGGGAGAAACACGCTGGAAAAGCAGGAGCTCCAGCGTGGGAGGAGGCAGTGGGCCCTGGCTGAGTTTGTGAGCAATATGGTGAGCAAGGGTGTTGCTTTAAAATACCCAGCCCTGAGGCACTTCTGTCCTGACCAGTTACAGCCTCCCTGGCCCAGATTTCACCCGCAGCCCACGCTGCCAAGGAGCACAGGGAGCATCTGCTTTGCACCTCCCTGCAGAGCCCGGCAGCCGGCACAGCCGCAGGGTACAGCCGCTGTGCCGGGGCAGCAGAGACCCTGACCAGCCCCCCAACCAGCGCGGACCCGCCTGCCCCCCGCAGCAGGGCCGCCAGCCTGCCGGAGGGGCTTCAAAGAAACCGCTTCAGCAAATGCTTCCAGCTGCCTGCACTGACGCATCAAAGGCAGCTTCATCAGGAGCAGCCCGCGGGCGGAGGGTGCTGGGCTGCCCCTCAATTCCTGCCCCACTGCCTGAAAGCCAGCGCCCGACATCGCCCCGAGCACAGGGCGATTTGGCAGCACCAGAAATCACTCGGCGTGAGGCCCTGGGCCCCCGCCAGCAGCACTCACACACGCTCGGACAGGACACAGCCAGGGCAGCAGCTGCTCCTCCTCGTTATACTTGAAATGACCAATTTTTAAACATCCTCTCTACAACACAACCATTAAGTCAAGGGCCTGGAGGTCTTTGCTGTACTACCCCAAGACAACTTTCCTCTTAACGATCAAAGGACAGTAGTAGGTCTTGATCGGCCAGATGCAGTTCAAGAAGCAAAAGGGAATGAAGCTGCCCCAGCTGTTCCACTGCCGACAGACGGCACAGCAGATTGTAGTGGAAGATTCCCGATGACAGCAGGCAAAAGCATCTATTTTGTGCTTTGCTGCTGTGCCAAAACTCCCTCCTGTCCCTCTCAGGCTTTTCCTTCAACTTCTTCGTGTTTCCTGATAGAGCACACAACCACTTCCCAAAACACCCAGCTAGGAGACAGCAGGATCTTCCTCGGGGAAGCACAGCAGTCTGGAGCTGTCTCGCTGCTCCTTCTGGCAGTCCAAGGCTTCCTTGCCTCCCGAACCTGGATCAGGGCTGCCGGGTGTGCAGAGGAGACAGACAGAGCAGCATCTAACAGAGGGAGCCTCTTGGCTCAGCATGTCAGAGGAGCCCAGAGCATCGCAAGAGGGCTGGAGCACACAGCCGTCTTTCCTCCTGCCTTCTCCCACCACCTCATCCCTCACCTGCATGGTGCCGCCCTGTGCTGCACTCCAGAACCAAAGCAGCTTGTCTGTAACCCCGGGAAGCGGTGCCTTACTCCGTGCCCCCTTCCCATGGGTATCGGCGAGGCAGGAGGTCTCCTGGATGGCTGTAGCTCAGGCTTTCTAATGAGGTTTCACATCTACACTGCCATTAGTCGACAGGCAACTGATACTCCACTGAATTTCTCAGCCAAGGTCTGCAGAGGAGTCCTGCAATGGCAGAGCTACCTCGGGAATTGTCTGCCGTCAGAGTGGAACAAGACGCTGTGACGATGGTGACTTTACCGTGTCCAGCTCCTGGCAGAGCCCTGCTAGCACTGACACCAGTGCGCTCACCATTTCACAGTAAAGCCAGTAACACAACTCCCTTTAGCAATCTTCTAAGACCCTGACAAGTAGCTGCTTTGCAGGAGCGATCGAAGCAACAGGCACCGCCTGTTCAACCCGCCGGTGCAGGAACTCGCCCTCGGAAGGAGCTGACTAGAGGTAACGGGTCACCCAAGCCCAAACCCGCACACCAGGAATCACAAACACGATGACCAAGCAGCAAGTGGGACTCTGGCCGCTGACACACAGCGCTTGGGTGAGTCTTGGAGACTCTCTTTTATTTTCACAGTGATGTGTGTGTATGTAACAGCAGCGGGTTTGAAACGTACAGCACAGGCAGACGCAGGTATCCGCCACTCAGGTCTAAGCCCCGTCACCCCCAATCCCCCCACCAGCCGCTCACAGGGGACCCGCCGTCTGTCCGAGCAGCACGAGAACCGCTGCCAAGGGGCTACAAAACCCCCATCAGCTTAAGGGGCTCCCACTTGCCTTTTCTGTCGACAGAGCGTAGCCAAATTGAGCAGGGAGGGGAAACAAGGTCCTGCAAGAGGAGGGAGGGGAGGCAGCAGCCGGCCGAGGAGCGGGCAGGAGGTGCAGTGCATTCGCAGGTTACAGCCGCGTGGGTGGGCAGCGGGGAAGGCAGCGCTGTGCTGCACAATCACCATCAGGCACGCGTGGAGGGACAAGGATCTCCCAGATTCAGCTAGAGTAGAAAAACCTCCTGACAGCACCTGTAGGAGGATTATGAGTTTTGCAGTGCTTGTTCTATTCCAGTTAGTCTGAGAACATGCAGGCTGGGTTAATCGAGGTAAGGCGTTACGTCGTGGCAGGGGATCATTTCTATAGATTAAGAGATATAAATAAAGCCCAAGTCTGACCAGGGCAAGTGTAGGCACAGAACTCCAGGCAGATGCACTGTCTGACTGACATCTCTTAAAGCCAGTACTGCCCAGTAGCCTGGTGCCTGTATAGCTTAGAGAAAGAGGTTTTACTTTAGGTCAAGGCACTCCAGGAGTCTCTGCCTGTGGCAGCAGAGCACCACAAATAGACCTAGAGTCAATGTAAACCAAGCACCCCAACACAGCTATTTTTTGTCTGCAGTTTTTGGTAAGTGCTAACGCGAATGATACTCTGCACTAGCACAAAATGTGCTGCAGGAACAGGGCAGTAAGAGTGCCCCTTCCTGCGGGCAAGGCAGGCTGGAGACCCCATAGATGTAGCACAGAGCCTTCTGCCTCCTACGGAATAAATGGCTTTGAGATTTTACTTATTAGAGATGAAGTAACTTTCAGCACGGGCTGACACACGTTGCCCCAGTGCATCAGTTCAAAGCAGGTTCACTCCATGCTTCAGCAGCTTTTGCTTGGCCTTGCTCGGCAAGCTGAAGGCACTGTCGTGAGGGTTGGGAACACCTGAGTTGCGGAGCGGAGCACCCAGCTGCTGGAAGTAGGTTTCATGGACGGGATTCCGGCAGGCATACACGGCCGTGGAGGCGTTCCTAGGAGGGCAGGAGAGAAGGCAGCGGTCAGGATTTACAGCTTTGTGCAAGATCCCCTTCAACGCACCTGGCTGGGCATTGGGATGCTTGTGGCACTGGACTCCCAGCTATTGAGAGGGACTTTTAGGTCTCAGCAAAGGAACACAGAGCTAAAATGGGCACCAAAACCCTGCAGCATATTGCCAGAAGGCCACAGGGAACGAGACCCTCCTTCTCAAGGGTCCTGGCATCCTGAAAGAGAAAGCATCTTGTGCCAGGGGACCTACTCAGCAGCATTAGCACCCATGCACGTAGCCGTCCTCCGAGTATTTCCCTTGCTGGCAGACCAGTCCAGTACATTAAGCGCTGGTAGTTAAAGACTCCTCGTGTCTAACACCCCTTCTTTCCTGGAGGAACCCATCTCACTGCTCCTGTCTACAAGCAAATCCTAGCACAGCACCCTTGCAGCAGGAACCACACGAGGTTGTTTAGTTACACGTGTGATGAAACTCAGGCAATAGTCGGATACTGTAACCACGAAAGCTCAAGTCGTTGACTAAAAACCACCACTCAGTATTTGCCTGCAAGAGGGCTGGCAGGGAGCAAAGCAAAGGACTCTGCATTCCTCCTTGACAGAGGAAAGCAGCAACTGTATGTTTGCTGACACCCTGCTCTGACAACTCTCCATACAAGAAAGCAGTTTGAGTCATCTTGTTACTCAGTCTGATTCACACACGGAGTTGCTTTTTTTGGGGCAACACCGAATACGCCAGCTTAGCCGGTATAGGATTTAAGGAGCCAGTCAAACTAACGCTAAACAAGGAGTTCTCCAGCATTGAAGTGTATGATTCACATTCCCTTGGCAAGCTGAGTCAGAGAAGTGAAACAGTGTAATTCCCAGAAGCATCTTTATTTCATCATGTTTTGGACAAACAAGCAGAATCCCTGCGCACTCACAACATCACCATCCTCCCCGAGATCGGGGGAATGCTGTAGCGCAAGATCAGCTTTAGCCTCGGCTGTGTGCAAGGGCTCTGGCTGTGATAAGACCATCTTGCCTGGCGCATTACAATTGAGTTTGTCACGCATGTTACAGCGTGTTTCCAACCCAACAAGCCGTGCAAGAAAACAAAATCTAGGTTGCCAATTCCGGGTGCCTTTGGCTCCCAGCTGAGACACAAATTTATTAGGAACAGCTATATTTAAAACTGTGTCTTAGAACCTTATGGTGCCAGGAACCGGCAATATTCTAGCAGTATATCTTAATCCAAACCCCTGGCACAACTCAGCTCTGCCTTCAGCTCACTTGCCTTGCTGCCATCCGAGCCTCTCAACACCCAGCTCACACTGCAGGCAGAATATTAAGTAGCCCACATCCAAAGAGCAAACTTCAAGGAATCTGGCGCCATGACTGACCCTTGGCAAGAGACACCGGTGTGATTACAACATGTGCCAAACCTCAGCCAGCCTTAGAAAAGGGGTTCCCACCTTCTGCCTATTCTGTGGGCCACCCAGCACTCCTGTGCCTGGACGAGGAGGGAGTTATAAGCACACCTTACCTAATTAACATTTCTGAAGCCGTCGGAAGCTGGTGGAAGTCGGAGTGGATCAGCGTAGCAGCTCTCAGGAAGTGCCGATCCAGAGGGCCAGGGGCATGGGGCAGGTTGGCTGCAGAACAGGAGTAAGGGGTGTGTGTTAAAAGCCCACTCTGTAGAGGAGCGTGCCCCCATTTACTGAGCAGGGAAAGGCTGCGGACCTCTCTCACAGGCCCTGGACACCTACAGAACAGAGACTGGGCGACACCGTAAGCCCCAGTGTGACCTCCACGAAATTAGTGAGCGGCTTGCACCACGCTCAGCCATGCACAAACAAAAAGCCCGGTGTAGCCTTCCACCCCCCACATCAGAGGGTGACAAGAAGGCCTGAGACCTGGGTTATGTAGAATCACTGGGGTTTCTCTCTTTCCCTAAAACACTTCTAAGCTGGAAGGAGGTGGGACACTGCCTGTGAGGCTGCCAGAAAAAGGGAAACTTTAGAATGAACTGGAGCGATACGTGCACAGGGCTTTCGGCATGTCGATGGTCTACCCATCGCTCCAGGGCAGCACTCTCCGAGCTGCTGGCTACTACCTGTTCCCAGTTCCTGCTTCTCGTGGCCAGAAACAACTGACAAACACTCTGTTGTACAGTGGGGCAAAAGGCATCACACCAGGGATGAATGAAGTCGGAGGGGGAGGGCGGGTTTGAAGAGGATGTCGAGTCCTGTCCTCGGACCTAGCCCTTAGCAGAACCCCCAGCAACATCCTTCTGAGGGAAGCCCCAACGGCAGCCGCGTCACCTCCCAGCGGCCTCTGGCTCTCAACCAAAGCGATCAACAAGCCTTCAGCAGATTATAAACTCACAAAAGACAAAGCTTCCTCAATAGGGCCTTACATCCAGGCTATTTGGTAAGAGTTATAGCACGCAATGTTTCTGAAAGGTTGCCTGAAGCATGAGAAAAGGTTACCATAAACCCTCTTCTCCCCCTTATTCCCTCCTCCGAAGCGGCTGCTGTTCCAGAAGACGAAGGCTTACCTGTGAGTACGTTCTGAACGCAGTCATAGTGAGTGAATCTGTAGGTCGTCTTGGCTGAGGGCGAAGAGTCTTTGGGCAAAGTCTCCCTCAGATGAACCTCGAGGCCATTTAGAGAAGCCAGACTGCTGTGGTACTGCAGACAGGGCAAAAAAAGGCAAGCGTGAGAGCAGAAGCCCTGCTTTGCTTAGACTTCCAGGGAGGTACTGGAGGGAGCTGGGGTGGCCGATGTCGATGAGAAAGGGACTGCACCCCTCCGCGCTCCGCTGCTGCTGCCCAGGCTCCCACCCAGGATCGGCTGGGAAACGTGGGCACAGAGGAAAGCAGACGAGTCTCGCAGCTTACGAGTCGGTGAGACGGGGACCCTGGAAAGGGCACTCCAACCTGAAAATAAGCCATTAAACCACCTGGTGCTATTAATTACCGGAAAATGCAAGACTCCATGAATTTACCATCAAACATTACTCTCCAGGGCTCATTTTCGCATCCTGGCCACGACTTTCAGCAGCAGCAAGGAATATTCCTTTGCTTACCCGCCCTTATTACACCAGACAGACAGTACAACACAGGATGCAGCTTTACACGCTTGGGCTGGATTTAATTGCCTGCAGTGTTTCCTGCAGCACTCTCTCAACACAGGAGTAAATCTTTTAATGGGCACCTAGCCTCTGCTCTGAGCTTCTGGCCAGCTGCAGACCGCAGGCACTGGTCTATCAGCAGAAAGAAAGAAAGAAAAGCCAAGGAAACAGCCTCACTCGTGGGGTAACAACACACCCGGCAAGGGGGAATGGATTCACACCACGTACTAACACGAAAGCCAAGCTGCTCTCCCGACTGGACTGTGGGCAGCCCAGCGGCCCCGGCCGTGCTGCGGCTCCCAGGCAGCGGGCCGGGCTCAGGCAGGGCTGAGGGGCCCCTGGCCGTGCTGGGAAGATTAACTCCATAATCCTCCCGCCTGCCCGGGTGCTTTCCTCCGCCACGGAGAGCCTCCATTCAGCAGGACGGCAGCGCCTTGACCCCCTGGTCATAGAACAGATTTTCTTTTCCGTGCAGTGAAATGAAGGGATAAGACCTAAAGACAGGCAGGACGCGAGCCCGAAAGCCTCCAAAGCCTCCTGCTCTGCAGGGAAGGCCTGTATTGGAAACCGCCCTCCCAGAGGGACCACAGGGACTGCCTGCTGTTCTCAGCTGCACAAGTAGCATATTTTACCCTTCTTTGGTGCCATTCAGGGGCCTCAAAGCATTCGACAAACATTAATTCTAACTAAGCTTTGACATCCCTGAGAGCTGAGGGTCATTTTTAATCTACAGATAAACAAAGGAGCAGACAAGCTGAGGTCACGCCTCAAATCCACCATGACGCCAGCAGCGGAGCCCGGCTCTACCTCCTCGAACAACACAATTCCTCCTGGGATGATGGGACATGCAGTGCATCTCTCCTCAGAGATAACAAACACCTGCACCCAGAGGAAGGGTGTAGTCAGAAGAACCCAGTCACAGTCCAAATCCAAGCTGTATGAAAGTACCGTTTTGCTAAGATGAGATCCAAGGCAAGAGTATGTGAGATGGAAGCAGCGTGTTTGGGAAAAGAGGAACCTGAGTGGAACAGGGCTCTATCAACCCTGGGGCAATACATAAAGGAAAATCGACTGAAATGCGTTGCACTAGTGTCAGGCAGTTGGTCTTGAGACTTAATGAACTGAATGACAAATTGCGCCAGGCTGGGCCCATTGCTGGCCTTGGCCAGGCGTTCGATGGGAGGAGGAGGTGCAAGGTGTCTCTAGCAGAGCTAACCCCCGCGACACGGCATTTCAGACACTAGCTGCATCCTTCAGACGCTCCTTCTCATGGCAGGTCAGACATGAAGCAGAGCAGAGGCTGGTTTCCAGCCACGGGTGCTGCCGGGAACCACATCGCCTCCGAGCACGGCAGAGCTGCGCTGCCAGACAGCCAGAGCTGCAACCGGAGGAAACCCAGAGACGCTGAGGGTACCTGTGCAACGAGGACGACCTTCAGCTCTCGAGAGCATCAGTTCCTACCTGCCTGCACCTCCCTCTCTCCCTGCAACCAGAGCAGGAGCCACTGTGCAGCTACCCGTCTGAAATGAGCAGAAAGTGGACAGAGCAACGCGCCACGTCTGGTGCAAAAGGCCAAGGCTGCACCTCCTGGCCTCTGCTGATTTTGCAGCAACCCCGTCCTGCGCACGCCAATCCTCCCATGCTGCGCAGAGGTGGCATCCCCCTGCTTACGGGGGGGTCACCGCCACAGCCTCCGAGTCCCAGAGCTTGGAAGTAAAAGGAGTAACCTTGAGGCTCTGCTAANCGACTTTACAATTTACAGATTGTGGAGTCTGCTTTCCGCAAGGCACTGGGAGCCAGCGTTAGCCTGAGCTTCCCTCCACCTTCCAGTCTGAGGGTTAAAGAAATTAGGTTGTTCCTATGGCAACTGGCACATCAAACGGGCCTCTGCAGCTTTGACTCAGCTCCCTGGTAGGGAAGCAGAGGCCAGGCGGCAGCTCTGCAGACTAATGCTTCACCGGGAAGCGCCGGGGGCCGGCACGTCCTTCCCCCGCAGCCCCACCGCGATGCTGGGCGGGGAAGCCTGCGCACCGAAGCAAATCCCGCAGCAGAGTAAACTGGGATCGCTCTGGCACAGCACCTGTTCGCAGTGCCCAAATGGCACCCTTCGCTCCGGCCCCCGGAGAGCAGCGCCAGGGAGAAGCGGGCTGGGGACAGACAGCCAGACTCTCACCTAGAAAGGAAACGCTTCGGGGACTTGCTGCCAGACACGTCTCTGGTGCTTCCAGAGGGAGAAGCTGTGACATGCAAAGTGGAGGTTAAAAAGAGAACAAACCTCGCTTTCCAAAAAGCACTACAAAACTGACAGGGTTTCCCAACAAATCCCAAATCCAGCACAGGCCTTTGGCAGCCTGCGGGGCTGTTTGACGGTCACACCTACACGTCCTGCTCCAGCGCTGGCACCGACAGACAACAACCGGCAACAGGAGTTGCCTGTGAGACAACGCTCTCACCTCTGAGGCTCGCTGCCTGACGTTCGCGAACAACCTCCCACGTAGCTTTGGTTGTGGTGACGAACCCGAAGCCAAAAGGCTTTGCCTCGCACAACACAGAGCGGGTGAGGAAAGAGATGGGAAGCACGACCCAACGCTCGCCCTTCAGTTGTAACCCCTGTCCCCACCATCACCACTACCACCAGTCCCCACCATCACCACCACCACCAGCCGAGCAGCGGGGAGCGTATCTGCAGGTGGGGAGGAGCTTTCCCACTTACCACATCCTCAATGGAGCTCTGGTCCTCTCGGAGGTGATCTTCAGCCAGCAGGGAGAGCACGAGCCCCTTGATACAGTGAACATACAAGCTCATCTTAACCGGTTTGCACTGTTTGCCTGACTCCACACCAGCCTGGGCTCCCAGACTGTCCATCCGAGGCGGCCAGCCACTCTCCCCGCTCCTGGGACAGTGCGTGTTCTCTGCTGGGTCACCGGGAAGGCTCTCCTGAACCTCTACAGCTGGCAGCCAACTCCTGCTTTGGAGCTCTGATTGTACAGCAGTGGCTGGACAATCCAAACCCCGCGCATTGCCACCAGCTGCACCGCCGCTTTCTCCAGAGACACTATTTTGGCTCACAGTCCCTTGCTTGTCTTGTTCACCGGATTTCCTTCTGCTCAGCTCTTGGGCAGGAGAGCAAATAGCTGGACTGCCACTGGTTGCAGGGTCACTTTGGAAGTCGCGTTGCTCAACATCAGAGTCCACAAGGGATTTCCCCGTGCTCTGACTCTCCTGCTCCTGGGCGTAAGGGTTTGGAAACGAAAAGCCTTCCAGATACAGACCTGTAGTTTGAGCACATTCAGCAGTATGGAGTGTGGAAGGGCTTGGCAGCTGCTTCGTGTCTCTCTCTAATGAGAAAGATGCTTTCCTACTGAGCTCTGAACTTTTGTTGTCTGGGCTGCTCAGTTTTGCAGTTGGAGAATTCTTTGTACTGGCTTCCATTTCGGGGAAGCCCTTCAAAGGACCTGTGTTTGCAAGGCTGCCTGATTGCACAGCATCTTCTGGTGCGGCTGTGCTTGAAGCTTGCTCAGGGGACTCCTGCACAGAGATATTATTCAGGTCTTGGTTTTCATGAACTTCTGTTGATTCTGAAACTGCCTGGGAGCAGAAAGCATTCTTCTCTCCTCTAGGGCTTGCTGGGGACACAGATGACCTAGCGGGAGATGACAAGTTGATTAAACTACTGAGTAGGATCTGTTTGGAGTTATTACATACCTAACAACACTATCACCTCCTGGTAGCGTTCAATAGCTGATCTATTCTCTCCCACAAAGAGCATCTACCTTGGAAAAGAATGGGCTAAAGTCTAACAGAGGTGAAAAGCACGGGCCTCTTCCACTGCAGACTCCTGGGAATGTCCCTCCCTTACAAAGCACAAAGGCAGCGCTGTGAGCTGAGAAACAACAGAACATCACAGTTGGTCTAGGCAAACAGTTCTGCTTTAGGCTGCTTCATAGATATGGACACCACAAATTCTGCCCAGCCTTAAAGACCTCGGGCAGCTTCAACAGCCCGATGACAGAATTTGAGTTAGTAACAGAGAAAACAGTAACAAGGCTAGCGAGGACACAGTGCCACACGTTAGCTCACTTGCTGCAAAAGCCTCTCTATGCGTCAGATTGATTTCCTACCTCGTCATCCACTCCACTGGAAAGTCTCGGAGCACTGAGACTTCATCTTCTGTTAGGAATACCGGGATGATACAGACACCCTGCGGCAACGGCGAATCTGCAAGAGCAATGGGGATTCGAGGATTAAATTAACATACCCCAGCATAAAGAACAGAAGCCAGACTTCATCAGCCCAAAGGCTTCTGCAGGAGGAGAAGGCATGCTATCATCCTGTATCCTGGGTCACCATAAACTGACCACGTCTGACTAGGCAGCATTTTCCCATCCTCCTCATACACTTAATGCCTGACACAGTTAAATTTTCCCTTAGTGGTTTTTTTTTCCTAACCATCCTGGCAGAATATCTATAAACTGATGCTCAAAAACGATGACTGAAGGTTTGGACTGAAAGCATCAGCCATCTGTTTTCAGGGCTCCGTCAGTGGCCAAGTAAGCACATGCATAACTGGAATTAAGGCAGGCATGTTAGGAATATACAGAACTGACAATTAAATCCAAAAGAGCAAACTCCTTTGCTTAGCCAAAGGAAGGAACTAGTTTTGATTACACAACACCCACTGGCACATGCTAACTAGTGGCAGCAACACCCTCAGGGATATACTGCTGCATCCAGCGAGAGCTTTGACATGAATCCCAGAGAACCAGCTCATGCTCCCACTGCACAGATGCAGCCCCAGAGGGTTGCCCATATGCTGCTGCTGCTCTGCACCTGGCAACCAGTACTCTGCGGCTGGATGCTCACCCGGCTCCCGCTGCTCTTCACCTCCAGGCTCACTCTGAAAAAAAAAGCCAAGAATCAGCTCTGTGGCATGACTCAACACCTGCCATCAGAGCCACCAGGACATCTCTTCCAGCCTCCTCAGCCTCCCTGTGCTTACAGCAGACCCCAGACCATCCCCGTCAGCAAATGCTCTGACTGGTTTACCATGCTGGGCAGCGATTTGTTCCTTAGGTAGCCCTCAAAGTCAAGGGGACTTCCCAAGACTCAAAATACACCTGAAAGCAAGGACAAATACCACAACTTGTCATTACTGCCTGCTCAGGGCACAAAAACTTGGTTCACTCAACCAGAGTAAGAGCAGAGTCCTTCATATGTGGATCTTGATGGCTCTTTTGTAGAGGATCTTGAACCACGTAAATAATTACTTTTGACAAGTTTTAATGCAAACAAAAATTGATCTATTTGTCACTTTCAGACATTCATTGTGTGTGTATTTAGCACTGAATACCTAAACATGGGTAGAAAGCTAATCAAAACATCCCATAGATGAGAACTCATGAATTCAGTAACTTAAAGACCAAAAAAAAAGCAAATTCCTACTGCAGAAGTCGTGAAACCTTACTCAGTCATAACTAATAAAAGCTTTTAGCATCAGTATTTGTCCTTCCCAGTAATCACACACGTAAGATCTACGTTACAAGAGCTCCCAGACCACATCCTTACACGAGGGTATCTGCATGCAGGGAACGAGTTTAGCTACATACCTGGCCTGGAGACTCGTTGCCTTGGAGGAGAATTTTGGCAGTGAGAGGAGGCGGCAGCTGCGTGCTCACAATCCTAAAAGGACAAACCAAAGTCATCCATGAGCAGAGCGTCATTTCCTGAAGCTCAGCCACAGACTCCCATCACTCGGGGCATCAGGACAGGCAGAGCCAGCAGTAATGCTCACACTGGACTTTTACTTGTACTCTGAGCAAAACTGACGGTGCTGCAGGGCCCCATTTCACAGCTGGGTGATCTCGGGGGGGTCTCTACGGTTCCACCGCACCCCCCTCTCCCGGTCCTGCCAGACACTCTGCAAGGGTTGAAGGGCCAGCCCCAGACACGGGCTGGAGCTAACACACTGCCGGACAAGAGGATCACAAGCTGGGTGACCATCAGGACTCTCGCTTTCTTCTTGACTTTGGGTCACTTCCACTCTCAGGAAACTCAGGAAAACCGCCTGCTGGCATTTATTTTGGGCCAACAAATCTGGTTTTGCTGACTCGAGACCTAAGACAGACCGATCCATACAGGCTTCCTGCCACCCCACAAAGAGCTGTGGGCAGCGGAGAAGATTCGGAAAGACAAGCACTCCAAGTACTGCAGCACAGACCCCTTTGACAGGGCTTCCAAAGGTGTTCTTGGTCCTTCCGTTTACATCTTGTTGAGATCCACATTCTGGAGATTCTCCAAAAGGCTCTAAAGAAGGAGAATTTTAACTCAAGTACAAAGCCCTTTGCAGGGTTGTAGGAAGATTCAGAGTTCAGAGAACTCCGGTGAAAAAAAATCTCTACCAGACAGACCAGTGATACAACGAGACACACACATCGGTGATGGGCAGACGCAGGACGAGACTCCATTCTCAAGTCCATTTCCAGTGCAACATGCTGCCAGCTTTAAGGTGCTGCAGTGACTCATGCTCAGTGTCCTGCTTGCACGTATGAGATCATTCCCTTAAAAATGCCTGGCCTGCCTCTGTCAGACCTGGAAAGATGCACACATTGTGGCATACTTCCAGTGCTCGTAAAAGGTGCTAAAGGAACAGACTATGCCAAAGGAAAAAGGTGCTTGAATGTTATTGCCAAGAAATTCTCAGAATCCCCCACCTCCTGTCTTTCAAGGCCACCTTTGAGGCTTTCCTTGATATCGTTCAGTGCCACATCTGCAGCATCTTCAGCTACGAGCGGTTGAAAGAAGCCGGCATTTTTTGTGGGAAATTCTAGCTCATCCTCCTGTGCACTTTCTAGCAGTATAGACAGTGGTCGTGGCCAACGAGTCAGTCAAAAATACACACAGACAGACACACACGTGCACTGTACTTGCAAGACTGCAAAGAGAACACTAAGGGGAAAGAATAATACGCACACAACTTTCTTTTTCTTGGTGACCTCCACCTAAAAAGCCCAAGAAGTTCAGTCTTCACATCCTGCTGAATATCAAAGACAGCAGATTACTACTAAACCCCAAACCTTGAATTTCTTCATGCTTCCATTTCTCCTACCGATAAACACAAATAACCATTTATCCTCTTTGAAATACACCAGCAGACAGGGATTACCTTGCCTGAAGCATTAATGTTCCTGTCAGTAACAAACAGCAGCCCTGTGTGTACAGCTAGTGCCCTTGCTCTGCTCCCTGGATGCGCTCGAGGATCACAGCCCTGGGAAGGTGCCGTTTTAACGTGCAGGTTAACCCTTCGGGTAACGCCCGGTTACTTACAAGCCTTTGTAGAGAATGCAGCCTGCCAAGACATGGGGAGACCGCTGGCAAGTCTGCAAGATGAGAGCTGCTTTCAGTAAAAGCAGGGGGTCCACCTAGACAGGGAGAACCACAAGAAGTTAGGCCAGAGAATCCCGGGAAATGCTCAAAGCAGCAAATAAACACAAAAGCGTTGGCACTAAGGCAGCTCTAAAGCCAGACACTGCAGAGGACAGGCTTTTACCTTGGTTTTGTCCAGATTCCAGAGAGAATTGAAAATCCTGTGGAGGTCACTGGTGTTTTTTTGGATATGTTCAATATATCTGTCCCACTGCCTGCTCAGTTCCTCCTGAGAAAATGCCTGCGGACAACAAAAATCCACACGGCTGTCACTGCACAGGCCTTAATGCGTTCAGGATGGTTAGATGCAACCAATCTGGGACGGTACCTATAAGTGGCAAATCTTGTGATGACAAGGAGGAAGAGGATATCGAGAGGAAACTGCTTTAAACTGACCATCTAGGAAACTTCTAGCAGACACCCACACCTCCTCGGTGCAGTAAGGGGGGTGGGCCTGCACACTTCCCCAGGTCCTGATTCTTTGACGGGTGAGCTTGCTCTGAGCCTTGCAAGCAGCAAGACAACGTAAGGGACCACGCGTGTGCCTGGGGAGAGCTCGGCCAACATGGGAAGCGTTTAAGACCTCTTCCTAGGCAGAAACATCACGGCTGCGGATCTTTAATTACCATGTACGCTCGGTGCACAGGCCCATTGTAGAAGGTGAAGAGGCTGATCAGCTGCTCCAGAAACTGTCTACAGCTGACATCAGGGAGCTCAACGGCACAGCCCAGAACCTTTAATACAGAAAGCCATGAATGAAGAATGTTTACTGACAAAACCCAGGCACAGCAGGTGAAAACAACTCTCATCACTTTCAAATGAGTGTCAAAGGCATACAAGCATTTCTGTGGCAGGCAAACATCCCCCAGACTCACAAGTCAGATGAAAAGGAAATTAAAAAATACCCACAGAAGAGCCCTGGCACAGACAGGATAAATAAATGATACCAGAAATCCAGCGTTTTAGACACACTCCCTTCCCATGTTAGATGATCTAGCTCATGCTCTAACAGCTGAGAACATTTTCCTGAAACCAAGTACTTAAAAAATATTCAAATCAACTTGCTATTTACAGCAACGAAAACGCTTCATTTACTTTTTGAGTCGCCAAGAGAAACACAAGCGCCAGGCCTTCTGCCTCAGAGAGAGCCCAGTGAGCCTGGCCAGCACTGCCAATTAAATAGGTCTGACCGGTCTCAGCCCAGTTTCCAGGGGATGGTTTGGGGCACTTTTGTCACGCCTCTGCCGCACACTGCTCTTTATATACTAAATGTCTGGTGACACCGACAAAGCTCTGCAGCAGGGAATGCTGAGGGTTAGAAGGAAAGAACGGTCAGACTACCAAATAGGGAGACTGAGTTCTTATCGTAAACTGCAGCCCACAGAATCTTGTTTCCAGTCATTGCCAGTAACCCACCGACACACATAACGATGCAGAGCTCAATGCTTTACAGCCATCGCCAGGCACGTCTTAAGAAAACATGCTGGGTGTGGACACACCAACGAGGTACGTGAAGCTTTTTACAGAAGAGCTGAAGTGACTGCCAGGACACATACTTGTAGGCTGTGGTAAACGAGATTTAAGTTACCTCGCAATGAAAAGTTGTGCATTGCAAGTTCCCACCCCAGCTCTCCCCAGTCTATCTGTGTGCAGCCCATACAGTGGGGAAAAAAAAAAAGCCTTTGTTGTTTAATAAAGTAGTTCAGACTCTCTCACAGTTCTAGCTCTGTGACTGCCTCCAGATCTCTTGAACTCACCCACAGATAGTCTCCATCCACCACAACTGCAAACTTGAGCTTCCTCAGGCGAATGAGACTCGGAGGAACTCCAGAAATCTCAGTTGTGCAGTGCACCACCCCAGCGATCTGTCCACACAGCAGTTCCTGCTGGTCGGGGAGGGTCTGTCGAGGAGGGCAGGGGAGAAAGATCTTTTTTTTTTTTTCCCTTTTAAAAGGTCTTGGAAAAAAATCACTACTGTATTCAGGTATAAATAAAAATGAACTATAAGTTCAATTCAATTAGAAATCAAATGCAGTAGCACAGGCAAATTTCTGGGGAAAAAATAATTGGACTGCTTTTTTTTTAGGCAGCATAAAGACCTAGAGCTTATTTAGGGGCACTTTCATCCCTCGTATGTGTTTATTCACATCACAGAACAGACCTGGACTCTGCTGGAGGACTGCACTGACCAGAATCCACGGTGAGGGCGCACAGGGCAACGCCACCGTGCCCAGCCTCAGAAGCCCGAGGACTTGTGTGCAGTCTGGTGGAGCACCACCCCGGCTGGCTCCGGCGGGGGAGTCTCCTTAAAACTTCTGTGAATGCTAAATAAGAACTAATCCAAAGCTCGACCTGGAAGCCCGACCGTTCCTGAACCAGCGTTATCAGCACTGACTCACAGCACAGGCACCGAAGTAAAAGCAGACGTTACCTGAGAGGGATAAAAATAACAAATCCCGGCACTTGTAGGATCTCCTTCTTCCTTAACCTTTGAGCCATCATAAAGGAAAAAGTAATTCCACCTAAAAAAGCAAAGCATTGACAGAAATGACTGTATGTTTGAAAACTGTTACACTTCTCCCTCTCCTATTATCCCAGGTAGAGCAACGAAAAGGTTATTACAAATGAAAAGAGACACGGTTCTCACATAACCAGGCCGAGCTCAGACGTGAAAGCAGCACTAAAAGGGTCCCGTGCCATTACACTCGGTCACTTTTGGGGGTTTAAGATCGATTCTGTAGCTGCAGCTAAGAAATGAGGAAGGAGATACGGACTTGGGAGATATTCTCCCATCCTGAGCACATGGAGTAATTATCATTAAGCATTAACCACGTGCAGTCCAAACAGTTCCCACCACCTGCTGCCTTTAATTTAATTGCTGACTGTGCACGACAGGCCTCAGGGAGCACAAGATGGAGGCTTCCTGCAGAAGATGGCCTACATCGTAATATTATTCAGCTCATCGTTTCAAGGATGTATGTATTTAATAACGCTTTTTTTCCGCCCCTACTAGTAAGTAGCTAGTTACAGCTGGTTACAGCTGGTTACGAGCTTTGCACACAAGAGGTTTCCAGCAGAAACAGACGAAGTCTGGAAGAAAAGCAAAAGGCAGCTCAGAAGGGGAAACTGAAGAACACGAGTTACTGCACGGCCCGGGAGGGTTCAGCCTTAGACGGCCTCCCCGCACCCCTGCAACGCGTCACCGGAGCGGGACGAAGCCGCCGAGACCCTGCGGGGGCTTCCCGGAGCTCCGGGTCCTGCTCCCGCGCCGCCGCCTCCCCGCCCCACCCGCACCCGGGGAGAGCGGGCATTGCCCTGCCAGAAACCGGGCACAGGCGCGTTCGCGGGGCAGCAGCGCGGCCAGTCGCCGGCCACCCGCCGGAGCAGCGCCGGTGTCACCTCCATACCGGCGAGCCGGCGGCGGGGGGAACACGGGCCGGGAGAGCCCCGCGGCCCCGGGGAAGGGGGCTCACCATGGCGCCGAGCCGGGCTCCGGCGCGGCGGGCCGGGCCATCGGTGCCGAGAGCGGGGCCGTCCCTGCGGCGGGGCCCGCCGCCACCGGGGCTGAGCGGCCCGGCCTCCTGCCGCCGCTTCCGGGAGGCGGC
>VZTQ01002926.1:49754-120335 GCA_013400755.1 Pelecanoides urinatrix | reverse complement strand
GCAGAGGGAAGGAGCGGGGCGGCGGCGGCGACAGCGGCGGCATGGCAGCGCGGAGCTCCGCCGGGGATGCCGCGCTCCGCCGCGCGGCCGAGCAGTGGTTGCTCTGGGATAAGGTGAGGGGCGGCGGGGGCGGCGGTCAGCGGGGCCCTGCGGGGCACCGGCGTCCTCCCTTCCCCGCGGGCACTGCGGGCGCCGGGGCGGAAGGGGCCCCCGCTCACGCAGGGACTTGGGGAGGGACGCGCTGCGGGCGCGGGCTGGTGAAGCGTCCGGCGGGGCCGGTCTTGGCTGTTCGGCTGCGGCGGTGCGTGGAGCGGTGAAGGCACCCGTTGCCGATTGCTCAGAAACGATGAGGCGTTTTCATTTCTCGGGGAGCTCTTACGTGCTTGTGTTGAGTAACAGAACAATCGGAGATAACCCTTGCCCACTTACTCTGGTATTAAGAAAAAAATAAGCTTCCTTTTTGATGTCTAGAGATAGGTTAATATTTAATGATGATAAGATGCATGTTTCTTACAAAATAATAGTTCCCAAGAGCAGGCCCTTATGGCTGAAGACGGTCCTGCTGAGTTAACAGGCAGTTTTTACCTAGATGACAATTACTGAGCTTGTTACCAGGCTATTTTTGTCGCTGTATTTGTTACAGTAGTATCATATTTTTCATTCTTTCTATTATCAATCATAAAATTATGGATAGAAGGTAGCTCCTGTTTTTGTTAAAAATAAAATCAGTTTAGTCAGTAGCTGTCCTATTCTGAAACCATGTGGGGACTCCTGCACTGATGAAACCTCTTTGGGGCCTTCTTGTAGTGTAGATTAAGATGAATAACTCAAGTGTTACCAGGTGATGTTTAAGCAAATTGCACTACTTGATGTTAACTCTGTATTAAAACCTCTGCCACTGTATTCACAGAAATCAGTATTCTCACATTCACATCCAGTTTTATTTGAGAGTAGAAAAAGCGTAACCCGAGAGAACCAACAAGGAAGGAAAAAACAGCACTTCATTCTTCAGATACAGTTGGGTCCTTCTTTAGTAGAGATGCTGTGAGAATTTGGTTTTGGCTTTTTCTTCTGCTTAAAAAAGTTTAGGTTTTTTCCTTAGCTGTATACAATGGCATCGCAACATTCCTATTGTTGAAACAAAATGGCAACAGTCGTCTGTATGGTTAAAAAAAAAAAAAATATGCAGATTCTTAGGAGAATATAGCCATAAACAGTTATAACAGTAATTCTGGAAAAAGTCCTTCTGCTGTATTAAACAGACTTGGGCCTGACTTTTACCATTACTTTTTAGAGGGGGCGAGGGGAGGGGGCAAGCAGGGCGGAACAATGCAAACAGCTAAATTCATGCAATCAAGTTTTCTCTAGCAGATGACATGGACTGAAACTCCGAGACTCAGGCAGCCACCTGGATAAGTACGATCATTTAACCAGACCTGAAAAACTGGAGGATCCCTGTAGTTTCACAATAGATACCAAACCTGGGAAATTCCGCTAACACAACAGTTACAAACAAAAATCTCCTCGGTTGTGAGAGCTACAGTATGATCCTAGTGTCAAGCTGCCCTTCTGTATTGGCTTTACAGCTTCTAGTCTGTCCAACATCTATACAAACATGTGCAGCAGCTACCTAAAGAGGTGCCCGTTTCAATGGTGAGAGACAAACCCTGCGCGAAAAGCTCATGCAGGGGAAAAAAAAGGTGACTGGGCACTGTACAAAGCCTGATGCAAAAGGCAGTGTTCAGGCTTTACCTGCGAGACATAGGCCTGATACTGCAGCAAAAAGTTCAGGTCAACTTTTAAACAGCCTAAACTCAGAATAGTTATGCTGACCTATATTATTCTATAATAACATAGAATTATATTTATTCTTACAATTACAGAATATAATTACTGTATAATAATACAGAATTATGTTGAGCCTCCTACAAGGAAGTGTCAGTTACAATGTTCTTGGGCTGGTAAATTGGTAATTCTTAAACTGGAAATCAGTAATTCAGGGGTACCTAATTGCTTACTGCACCCAGGAAACCTGATTTTTTTTTCTTTAATGCACCCAGCTTATTCTGCATTATATGGTTTGCTCATTACCACCAAACGCTCTTTAGCTTTTTGAGTGTTTATTTAAAGTATCATGTTTGTCCTGCAGCAGCAGGTGTACAGATCAATGATTACGGCATCCAGACCCTGGTCTCAGTTTGATTTCCAGAATGCTTACACCTTTGTATGCAAGCTCACTCACATGCCTACTACTGTGCATGTTCTGCAGCATTTTCTGGAGCTGCAGAAATTTTTTTCTTTTTTTGCCTAGTATGATATGCCTTCCCTGGCTGTAAGCATACCTAGGTCATCCAAGAAATAATGACTTTTATGAGGTCATTTGGTTGACCAGAAATCAAAACCTATGTCCATTTGGAAATTATGATCTTTGTACTCCAGTGTAAAGTGTGTGTAATCACGCGGTGACTAACCTGCGGAGTATGCCGCCTCTCCACATAACCCTGTTGCCTAGTGGCTGGAGTGTGCCATCTGTCCTGTTGGCACATCAGTTTTCAGGAAAGCAAATATTAAACTTCACAAATCCCGTGTTATTAAGATTGAGATGTTGGGGCATACAGGACTTTACTAGTTCCCAAGTTTGGAAACAGAGTTGATAACAATAAAGAGTCAATGTAAGTAACACACCAAGAAAAGCAGTGAGACTTAGAAACTCCTCTCTGTTTGCAAGCAGTCTGATGCAGACTTTACATCGCCACTTTGCGCAGTCATTTTATTTAAGAATTCAGCTGTAGTTGCTAAGCTTTCATCCTGAGGGTTGTGCTTACTTTAATAAGCATATATATTGCAAATTGTCGTCTTTATCTTATGAGCAGTCTGGTTAGTTTTGCTGTTAGCCAGTCTTGGGACAAGGTTATGATTTTTTTTTTTTTTTTTTAACTCTACTTATAGTGCTATGGAAGTAACAAATATTTCTTATTTATCAGCTTAACTTGCTTTCTGAAACGTTTAGAGTAGTTCTTGTGTTGTGACGACAAAAATTCTCTGAACTGTAAAGGTGCCTTTTTTGTTTGTTTTTGTTTTGTTTTTAAACCAAGAAAATATTAAAATAGACATCTTGGAAATCTTTTCACTTCCCAAAATGTGATATATACACTGCTGTCAAGGTAGCGTGTTCACTTAAGGAGATACATCTAAAATAAGTAATACTTGAGATTGTACTAACTTAAAATTAGGAGGATGTAGCAGGAGTTCTGGTGTTCTTGAAGTGGTGTGCGATGTTTTGATACTGAAATAATCCGGTACAGAGAGTGGGAAAGAAAGTCAGTTCTGTTAAGAAGCTTAAGGGTATTAAAACCAACCAAACAAAGCCTTTTCTAGAATATCTGAATTTTCTATCTACAGAATCCAAAAACTTCCACAACTGTGAAGCAACTGGTTGCTGAAGGAAATGCTGGAGAGCTGCAGAAATACTTCGGCTCGCGGATGGAGTTTGGGACAGCAGGGCTCAGAGCTGCCATGGGAGCAGGGATTTCCCACATGAATGACCTGACTATTATCCAGACAACCCAGGTACTGTGTTCAGCACTTTATCTCACTTCACTGGTTTTATATATGAACAGAAGAGCCTAATTTATGACGAGCAAATGGGTATTCTATGGAAGTATACAAGTTTTTTACTATTCCTCCAGTTTTCAGAAGCCATTTAAATGATAATTATTAGCTGAGTGCTGATCTCTGAAAACAAGCAGAGAGAAGCTATTAAGCCATTAAAGTTATTTTCCATGTTTGATTTGCAGTTAAATTTATACACAGCTACAGTTAATCTCAAGTGGATCAGTAGGTCCTGATGTAACAGCTACAAAAAAACCCAAAGGTAGCCAGCATTTGGCTAAGCTTTGTATATGTTGGACATAAATTTACATGAATGCAGTGAAGCTATATATATGCATATAGGTCCTAAAGTAGATCTACTTGGGGAGAGCTTAAAAAAAACCCAAAACCTTAAATTACTGCAGCCTGGAGTGGTGGTGTAACATGTCCTAAACAGGTGTCATTATTAAGGGTGAGTTCAGTTAAAAAATGGAGAGATTTCAGTTAACAAACTGAAATATTGGCCAGTTGTTCTCTTCCTCATCTGAGCCCTAACACAACTAAATCATTTCTCAAAATCTGCAATTGAGAATAATCACATTAACTATTTCTTTCTGGAGTTGGTTCTGATTTTTGGAAAAGTACTTAAATGCTGTCCAGCTTCATCATATTGATTTGTGGTGTTTCTTGGTGTTTATTGGTCCTAGAGAAACTGAATCCCAGTCCAGTTCAGTGAGACGTTACATACGCTCACCTTTCTAAAACGTCAACATCTTAGCAATCATCTAAATGCAATGATAAATCAAATATTAACTTTTTTGTTTGGAAGTGGATAGGTTAATGAAGTGGATTTGTTGTTGTCTTCAGGGATTTTGCAGATACCTTGAGAAGAATTTCAGTGACCTGAAAAAGAGAGGAGTTGTGATTGGTTTTGATGCTCGTGCCCATCTTTCCAGCGGAGGTAGTAGCAAAAGGTACTTTTTAGGTTTTAAGTATTTTGTAGATATCTTGTGTGATCCATTATGGTTTTATATTTGCTTCAACAGTATTTTCTCTTTCTGTAGAGTGAATTAAGGTGAGGGATTTATAGTATTTTACATTGTGTCTGTATAATAATTTGGGGTTTATTTATGTGGGGTTTTGTTTGTTTGGTTGGTTTTAAATTGCAGTGAGGGGGGCAAAAAGCTGTGAATTCTAGGAAACTAACTGGTGAGAAAATGAATATATTTCCTAGGCGTATTTTCTTCCTGTTTAGGTTTGCAAGACTTGCAGCTAATACCTTCATCAGTCAAGGAGTTCCAGTTTATCTGTTCTCTGATGTAACACCAACTCCTTTTGTGGTAGGTTTCTCTATTCTGTCTTCTTATATCCACACAAATTCTGCCAGATATCTTGCATTACTTACATGAAGGAAAACTAGACAAACCACTTTTAACTTTTTAAGCTCTAATTGCAGTTAGCCTTATGCTTATTTAGCTATATTTAGTTTATAACATTCACAGCAAGAGAAGGAAGAAGCTTAGTGGAATATCAGTGACAGGGGGATGTGTTTCTATTTATTCCTGCTTTCAGGCAGATTTCTTGTAGAAGACATCTCATCATTTCTAGATTGCTGTGGAGTCTGAAGTCTGAAACATACACACACATTTAGTTTTGTGATTTTTGATTGGTTGGTTTGGTTGGTTTTTTAATTTTTTTTTTTCTTTTTTGGGGTATTGAATCCAAAATAGCCTTTTTAAATAGCAGGTTGTTGGAGTGCAGCGATGTTATTCTGGGAGGGTTGTTGAATGTGTCCACGTTTTCGCCATCGGATCACTAGGTGTCAGAGCGATAAAGAAAACCCCGACCTTTGCACTAAAAGCAACAGTTTCTCCCAATACCAGTTGCTCCAGTGAGTGCTGCAAACAGAACATAGCAGGATGAAGACTTTGTATGTAGCATTCTTGTACTGATACAAATTTTGGCAGATTTAGGGTCAAATTCTTCATAGTGCAGCTTAAAGCAGTGCTGCAGACACTGCTGTTGATTGCATTCGCTATTAAATAAAGAGCCAGGAGTAAACCCAAACTGGACCTATGGTCACAAATAATGCTTTATTTTTAATTCACTCCTTCTGTTTTGGACTAATTTGTAAGGGGTCTCTCCAAAACAATTCTTTTCTGAACCATGATGGAGTAGCTGCTCTGCAGGCTGCTCTCAACAGATAGTATGGACGAGACTGCTCCAGTTGTAATTCTCTACCCTATGCGTCATTACCCCAACGGACTTTGCACCCTTAAAGACCTCAGTTATCTCAAGTCATTCTACAGTAGGCAACACATGCATTTGATTTGCTTCTATAAAAACACTACTCTAGAGATCCATAAAGATCTGAAACAACACTAAGAATGTATAAATGGGAAAATGCACAAGAAAAAGCAAGGGCTAAAGTTGTGCCACGTGGGGTCTAGTGGAGCGAGTACTACTTAGCTTCTGCTTTAGAGAGTCCATCTGTAGGAATTGCATCCTGGCTTTCTTTTCATTCAGCAGTATGGAATTATTGCACATGTATGAGAATAAATAATATATAATATTTTGCACATTCCACTTCAGATAACTTTCTCTTGTTACAGCCATACACAGTAACTCATCTGAAGCTTTGTGCTGGAATTATGGTTACGGCTTCTCATAATCCAAAACAAGATAATGGTTACAAGGTATTCCTATACGATCTATTTTCTGGCTTTTTTCAAACATTTTTTTCCATGTGGAGACACTAATACTATTGTGTATAGTTCCTATCATGTTATAGATCAAATTACTTGATAGTTTGAGCTCTTCTAGATGTATGTATTTAAAGCTAGTAGCATGTTATAACATAATTGAAATCTTAGCTCTAAAAAGCAGGAAGATAAGTAATACCATTGCATACTTTGGAGCAATTTAAAATATTAACTGACCTCTTTTCAAAAGCATTAATCATTTCTCAAATTCATGATTTAAAAAGATCGCTTTAGTTTTACAAGCCCAGAGAATTAAAAATTTCTGAAACCTAATGAGTTGCTTGTACAAAATGTTTTTAATAAATTCCATTAATTTCTTGTAGTATATTTTTTTTTTGCTAAGTGACACAGTTATCAGTGTGACTTTTCTTCTGTAACAGAAATCTGCTTTCCACTGAGAAAAACATGGCTGAGCTGCCAGTCTGCCAATCACCCCATAGGTGGACTAATCATATACAGACTTTCCAAAGTACAAAAATGGAAGTTGGGAGATCTTTTTTGTCTTCTTAATAGAAAACCAAGACATTAGCAGGGATGATTTTTTGCCATCTCTCCCTCCAGAACTTCATGTCTGTTTAAAATTGCTTTTTTTAATACTTCATGTGTTGATCTTGATAGCTTGTTTGGATGTTTTATCAATTACTTTTTTTAATCAACTTCATTTTTTCTTAATGTTTTGTTATTTGGACTACATATGTACATGGCCCAGATGCTGTTAGGTATCTTTCCTTAAACTCGTGGTCTGTAAACCGTCAGTAAAAGGAAGTGTGCAAACAACTGTCAAAAAGTAAAACATAAAAAGTAACCTCTTCCTGGATGTGTAAACAATCAACAAAAAGGAGAAGACTACAAGTAATGCACATCTTGAAACTTAGCTGAATTTGTGCTTGCTGTTGTGGCAACACTGCTGCTGTAGGCAGCTGTGAAGTTTTTGTGCCTTTCTCCTTAATTTTTTTTTGTGGTAAATGTGTTTCACTTTTGCACACTTTTTTCCTCTTAAGAATTCTTCTATGTATAATGATTATACCTAAAAATGTGGAAGAAAGTATATGAAATGGCATGGTCAAGTTATCATTCCCAAGGCTGGCAGACAGACTGATATTTGAATCTTCTCAATAAATGAGCTGGGTCTTGTTTTGTGTTTCATTATGGATTTTGATAACTTCTGATAAAATTAAACAGCTTTTTTTATGGAACAAAAATGGGATGTGAGAGGAAACACTGAGAATGTGAACAAGGGAATACTCTGGGTATACTTAAGCCTAATTTACCCTAATACTCTACCGAATGTAGTGCACTTTAGCCAACAACAAAGCTATCCTACAATATTAATGATCAAATACTCACTTACCCTATTTATTATTTAGGTTTACTGGGAAAATGGTGCTCAGATCATTTCTCCTCATGACAAAGGAATTTCTCAGGCTATTGAGGAGAACCAAGAGCCGTGGCCTCAGGCTTGGGATGACAAACTGATTGACAGCAGCCTGCTACTCCATGATCCATATGCCACAGTCAATAAGGAGTATTTCAAAGACATACAGAAACAGTGCTTTCATAGGTAACTGGTGTTAACTCTGTTAAGAATACAGGATTTTCCATCTAGTATGTCAGTGGGGCAGTTTAAATTGATGGAAGTCATGATGGCAGGATCATGGCCATCCTCGAGTTCTGTCTGTGCCTTCTTGGCATCTTTTGTGGTAGCACTGGCAGCTGTGTGGTGACATAGTAAGCCAGTTCATAAAGTTGGTCTGGCAGAAGTCTAACCCAGCAAAGTGAGCAATTAGTTTCTGATTGTATCATCTCCCTGTATTCACATGATCACGCATCAAGCAAATTCCACAGCAAGACTGGGGCTATCTTGTGCAGCTGGGGGTGGGCTGACACTGATGGTCCAACAGCCTTAAAATGGGCTTCTAAGAGGGAAGGTGAACGAGGCTGTTAAGCCAGATCAGGAAGAAGGAGGTCTTGCTCTGCCATTCTAGCCTTGTGTGTGCTCCTGGTGGCCTTGGGCGCCTTGCACGAGCCTATTCCTGTCACTTGCTCAGTAAAAACTTCACTCAACAAAATCAAGTGGCTGTTTTTCTTTGTGATTAACAAGTAGAATTGGTTTATAGATTATATGAGCAGCAACCTGTTAGATCTGCTTATTTACATCAAAATTTTAACCACTGGTAACCATGTTCTTACTCTTGCTAAAAACGAAGTCAGAATTACTAGGAAGTTTGGACTATGTGAGAAATTATGCTGCTTTTTCTGAATAGGAGTTAAATGTCTCCTTAGGAGTTTGCATGCCTTTAGGTGTGTTCTACGCTTTCAGTAATGTACCTCATAAAAATGAGTGTGCTCAAATGAGGCATGCTGCTGTCGGTTCACTGTGTTCACAGTCTTTGGAGCTGGTTTAAATGCCAGAGTTGGGGATGAAGAGTCTTATTAGTCAGTTGTATTTGTTTTCCACTCACCTCCTTTGGGGTGCATAGTCTGTACTATCTTTCTTATTCCAGTGATTTGCACATACCAGGACATTAGATATCAAGAGTGACTCATATTGCTGAAAAATGAGGCTAAGCCAATTTTCAAGCCATTACCTTTAAAGTCTGACCTCCTTCAATTTATAATTTTAACAGTGGTATAGAATACTGAGTCATATCTGTTTCCGAATGTAGTCAGTTTTGTGCAGAATGTTCTTCCATATCCAAGTTTACTGTAAATCTGTTTTATTTCAGGAATATAAACAAGGAAACAAACCTGAAATTTGTTCATACTTCTGTGCATGGCGTAGGTCATAAATTTGTGCAGTTGGCCTTCAAGGCATTTGACCTTAGCCCTCCTTTTGCTGTTCCGGAGCAGAAGGATCCAGATCCAGAATTTCCCACAGTGAAGTATCCAAATCCTGAAGAAGGCAAAGGTGTTCTGGTAAATAGATTTTTTTTTTTTTAATAGTTGCAATGTCTTTCAAACAGTGTTTCCTTTCTGCCAGTAGTCATGGCTATAAACATTGGTTGAAGGTCTGCTTTGTTTCTGTTTTCATAGTCTTACATTTAGTGAAGAGTTAGCTGGTATCCTCTCATTGAAATTTATAACTCATTTTGAACCAGTCAGGTAATAATTAGCAATAACTTTAAGCTACTATGTTCTGCGCTCTAACAGAATGGGCAGCATCTGCACATAGAACAAAGTGATACAGTTCCTTTTAAAAAATAAAATAATAATAAAAAATCTTCACAGTAGGTTTTGGAAAGTTTCTACAATTTACATCTGAAATACAAGGACTAAATTGTTCTGATAGGACACCAGGAGGGGGCAGGGGAAGTCCTGACAGGTGGTTAGAATTTCTGCTATGAGTATTTCTGCTACGCTTTGTTGTTGAAGGATCCCATTGCATCTAAGTAGCTTTTGACTCAGGCTGCAGAAGTGGAATGATGTAAGTGAAGTTAAATATCCTGACTCTGCTCCACTGCTGCCAGGCCTCAAGTTTATTTTTTGTAGAGACACATCATGATTTTGAGTGTTTGAGATTAAATACATGGGAAAATTATTTAAAAACTATAAAGAAAGTTAAAATATTTTGGGGGAGTATTAACACTTATCTGGTCTTGCTTACCACTTTTCCAGACATTGTCTTTTGCTTTGGCTGAAAAAGATGGGGCAAAAATCATTTTAGCAAATGATCCCGATGCTGATCGACTTGCAGTGGCAGAGAAACAAGAGAGGTATGGTAATAAAGAAACGCAAACCATTTACATTTTTTACTTAAAGGCTAGGCTCATCTGGGGGATTCTTGCAACCTGTGTTGCAGAGAAAGATAAAATAGTCACAGTAGTCGTTTTTGGACTGAAAACACATAGGAATGTGAGAGGACTGTATGAAGCAGACCACAGTGGGGGCAGTAAATGAAATAATGATTAATATTAGACACTGTACAGAAGCCTGAATAAATACTTGACACTTGCTGTACGTGAGGAATGCACAGAAGCATGTGAATTGCTGTGATTGTGCTATACCTTTTTAAAGGTAGGTTTTCAGTTAGAAATTTTTCACAGAAGATTGATAAACCTTCTTTCATACTGTGTTTGTTAAATATTAACTTGAATATTCAGGAGAACCTTTATAGTTCCCTGATAACCTCAGGAATAGGGAACATCCCTGTTCTTTAATGTGAGTTCCTTCTTTCTCAAATACTGTTAGAACAGACATTTTACTAATCATTAGATGATTTGGGCCTCTCTCGCGTAGTTCCCCACTTCTATGCATAATGTGACGTACCTGCATTTCACTGAAAGCTTTGTCAGTGTTTGGTACTTCTCAGTGTAGTCATTTGTACTCTTTTCTTTAAGGGCCAGCTATACATGCATTATTTATCTATGTATATCCTGTGAAAGAATGGTATCACAAAAGGTAAACTTGCTCAAACAGGGGCTTCTCATAAATTTTTCATATGTATAGAATGTGTAACCTGTAGTTCTGACCCAGTATTGCCATCTGCTTATTTCATGACCCCTGATACCCTGTACTTCTACAATTATTTGCATTTCTGTATTGTGGTTATATTTGATGAATGAAAACAAGCTGAAGTATTGCAATGGGTATCGTATCTACAAATAGTGGTGTTTCTCTTTTATCTACCTTGATAAAACAGAAACTAATGTGAGCAGCTAGAAACCATAAATAATATGGTTTACTTTAACAAAAGTAAACTTCAAGGTTTTCAGCTCAGAGAGAAGCAGAACAAAAATCTGCTGCTGGCCCAGGAGCAGAAATCATGTAAATGAATTCCCTGTGCGTAAGAGCCAGAAGAGGGTTATAAAATCATGGCAACAGTCCTTGGTACCCAAGGGATGAGACAGGCACCTGCTAGATGTCCTCAGTGATTGTGGATGACGCAAATATTTGAACCTGAATCAGTTACGCAAATTCCAAAACCCCAGAAGAAGGAGACAGAGCAAATATCCATTTTGCTTACCAGATGACTTATTTTGGTCTTGTAGCAGCTTCAAAGGTGGCAATGTTTTATTTCGGGTTTTGGGGCTTTTTTTAACTCGTTATCCTCACAGCATGAACTAAGGAGGCTTCTCTGCCTTTAGAAGAATGGGCTAATTGGCACTCTCTGCTATATCTTTGGCAGTGTTAGCCAGAATATCCTTATTTTAATGCTTTTGGCCTGTGCCAGCCTCAGTTGGCAATTCAGCATTGGGGAAAAAGTATTAAAAGCTAATTTAGTTCGTGCTAGTTATGATGGGTTGAAACAAGAATGCAAAATCACTCACGTTTTTTGTCTAAAAACTTACAGCTATCGGAGACTTAAGAGGGGGTGCTAGTTTATTGTATTTATCACCACTGAGAGCATGGTGCTCTTGTTCTGCTACCTCTTTGCTCATTGTTTAGCCAGTCTTAGTTGTCTCCTAACTTTCAGTCGTACCTCCTCCTCTTGGACTTCTGCTGTAGCCGTTCATACACTAATTGAATATTAATATAGGCTTCTACAGTATCTGTACTTCTTCTTTGACAGAAACTCCTGCTAGAGCACACTGTCTCAGCGCTCTTACACTAAGTTGTCGCTGTGAATTGCTTTGTGCCTGTTGGCATCAATAAATGCAGGAGACTGAGTCTGCTTCCCTTTCACAACAGGTACTGTTTCTGTAGGTCTTGATTTTTGTCAGTTTGGCAGTGTCTTTGTCCCCTTTTGTGACTGAGCATTTTGAGGCAATTTTGACATGTCTTTCCCTTTTGCCTTCAATTTTTCTTGTTCTAGCAACACGTCAATGTTAATCTTTTTTTACCTGTTTGAGTTTTTACCCAATCTTCCTCAATGACCAATAGGTGTATTTGTGATTAAATAAAAGGTATTTGTCACTGAGTCAATTAAAAATACTGATCACTTGAGAACTGTATTTTTGTGTTTCTGTGCTTGTCTTAATCATTGATTTTATAATTTGTCTGCTGAATATTTTTGTTTTACTTAAAATATGCTGGAAATATCACTGTTTCATCTGTTTGGATAAACTCAAAAGCTGGTACGTATGGTAGAGGAGGAAGGTAACTACTTTAGAATTCTTTGGGGGAGGAATTTTTTTGTTTGTTCTTAATGAACACATGATATCTTGTTACTGTTACTTGGAACTCAGATGCAGTGGTTTTATTTGCTGGTATTCATGTATGGAAGAACCAGTAGATTTTTTTTCTTTCCCCCAGTATTATCCTTTGAATTCATATACTTTCTGGTTTGGTTTTTTTTTTTCCCCATCCAGTGGTGAATGGAAAGTGTTTTCTGGAAATGAGCTGGGAGCTCTTTTAGGCTGGTGGATCTTCACTTGCTGGAAAAATTGCAATAGGGATACTTGTGCCATTAAAGATGTCTACATGTTATCCAGTACTGTTTCTTCCAAAATCCTGAGAGCGATTGCACTAAAGGAAGGTTTTCACTTTGAGGTAAGCTGTTACATGTTATTCCATGTTCTTTTATTTGCTTACCTACACAGTGTCATATCTTTGTAAAACATTGCTTTTAGTTTTAATGCCTTTTTTCCTCCTCATTGCTGTAGGAAACACTGACAGGTTTCAAGTGGATGGGCAACCGTGCCAAACAGCTCATGGACCAGGGAAAAGCTGTTCTTTTTGCATTTGAGGAGGCTATAGGTAAGAAACAGAATATTATGTTCTAGTATCCTGTAAAATAGTGAAAGTAGGACTATTGCAAAAAATGGCAATGTAAAGGTCCCTCAACACAATGGGTGTAATTGATATAATCCATTTGGATGATTGATATTACTAGTTTTAATCCTTTGTATTTCTGCTTAGCACAGAGTATGATGATGTAAGCTAGGTGTACATATTTTCAGTAGCATGTCAATGTAGACTTGGACTGCAAATTCTACACAAGCTATTTAAAAAAAACAAACACATTTTTTAGACTTCAAGTTGAGTACGTTTAGCTGACAGTTTTAAGCTAAGTTTAAATGTGAATAAAATAAAGTAAAAACTCCCCAAATTATACTTGTAAACTGGAAAGCCATGAGTAAAAGCTAGGAATTCATGAGAAGGAAATTGTAAAGCTGTAATGCTATTTCTTGAGTATCTCAGTACCTGAAAACCAGAGAAAATGTGACTAATTTCACAGATATTTGTCAGAGTTACCATATGCTACCATGTAAGGGTAATCATGTTTGAGACAAAGTGCTATACTTGCATTCTTCCTGCAGTGTGGCATTTCTCTTTCATAAGAGCTCCAAAAGCATCTGGCACTTATATGATACAAATCTGTATCTGTCTTGAAATTCCATTAAATACCTTGCTTGTCAAAATTAACACTGATTAGAAGATAAAATTTTTCCACTTTTGGTTTAACTCTAAAATGTCTGTACTATGGTAATGTGCATTTCTGCTTTAAAAGATGTTGGTTTGATTAACTATGCCCCCCCCCCCCCCGATGTTATCTTATTTCCTCTTAAAAATGTATCAAATACCTATGATGTTCTTTGTTTAGGGTATATGTGCTGTCCTGCTGTTCTGGACAAAGATGGTGTGAGCGCTGCTGCTATAACTGCGGAGATGGCTAGCTTTTTGGCAACCAGGAATTTATCTTTGTCTCAACAGCTGAAAGCTGTCTATCATGAGTGAGTTCAATAATAATTGCTTTCAGATTTTCTCCATTCCACATACCGGGGTTAATAGGGACTCAATAGCAACCTATAGTATATGAAGAAATAAAAATTGGGTTATTGTATCTTCTAGAAAACGCTCCTGCCTCATGGGCATGAATATATCCATGACTTCGTTTTGTGTTGGTTTAAGGTATTTTAGAAATAATAATATTACCTTACTAATTCCCTATTAGTTAATGAGATTTTTGAGGTATTTTTGTTTGCTTGTCTGAAAGGTTTCTCCCTTTTGGGAAGTTCTGCTCTTCGGTCCTTTTACAGAAGATTGGCCTGGTTTTTGGCCAGCAGTACTGCTGTGCTGTAGAGAACATAGTGCCTCTTGCTGCTTAAATGTGCCAGATACACAAAAACGTTGAGGGCAGAATGGATCTAAGTCACTCTGGCGTATTTATGCTACTCATGGAAGCCAGGTTGCTTCTGTCCCGCTTGCAGGGCTACTTGTGATTAAATTAATTCTAGTTGGCTCTAAAGTTAGGCTTTTTATTATATTATTCTGTCTTTTTTTTGATGGATAGTATATGTTGGTTGTTCTTTCAGCTCCTGAATACTGAGATTTGAGCTGATTATGCAGAAATGCTGTGACGGTTTGGCCATAACTATTGGCTATATACAGCTGGGTATTCCTCTGAGAGCTTTTAATATGAGGCACTACTTCTCTTTTGTTCTTGTTTAATGTGTTCAAAGACCTACAGAAATCAATAGCAAAGATGGCTATTGGATTTCATGGGGCAGGGAATGGTTTTTGTAGGGGTTTTGGGTTGTTTTTTTTAAAGGAGGGAGCAGCCCACGCTGGCAGATACTCTCTACCTCTTCATTTCTCATAGACACTAACAAAGGAGTGGTGGAACCTGCAAAGAGACTTATTGAAAATTCCAGCCTTGGTGCTTCTTGTTTTCCAATCCTCAGATCTCTCATTCGCATGCAGCACTAGCCATGCTTGTTTCATCCACTGTTTCAGAATGAATCAAGTGGCAAACACTTGCTAACACACTGGGTAAATAAATTGTGGAATTTATCAGCTATTGTACATGGCAGAAGTAAACAGTAATATAAATGGATGGAAGAGGAATTCATGCCTAGAGCTGCAAATATAGCATCTGACGTGAGAATTCCCTTAATTACTAGTAGCTGGAAGTGTATATTCAAGGAATTATCCNGTTGTTAACGAGTAGCCGGACGTGTATATTTAAGGAATTACACTTATCTAGTATATGAATTTATTTTTTTTTTTTTAATACTCATTCAGTAAACACCTGCTTCAGGTTTCCCTCAGAAACAGAATATTTAATGGAGTGGAACTTAGCTGTGCCACAGTACCGCTGTGTACATAGCCATTGAAGAGGACTCTAAAAGTCAGAGCTTATTTAGCGTAAAAGCAGTCTGTAGATGCACCTTAAAGTAAGATGTCACTGCACATAGTCACTGGGGAGAAGCTACAGATGCAGGGAAGGGTACAAATCTGCCTTATTAAATTGATGCTTGATAACTAGAACTGGAGGGGGGGGTTCTTGTTTTGGGGGTCATTTTTTGTGTGTTTGGTTTTTTGTTTGCTTGTGGGTTAGTATAGAGTTGCAACTTTCTACTCCTTACTACCTTATTCTTCATCAGATTTGTCTTGTGAGTTGCTGTTGAAGCAGAAGAAACTCTGCTCTGTATTTTGGAGGTATAGACAGGGGATCTGTTCTCAGAGAAGTAAATGCAGATCAGGAAAAGGACACAGTCCTAGCAGGCTCATCACTTCTCTCAAATACAGGATAGATTTAGTAAATTCACTTGCTGGATTCTCAAGACTGATTCAACAACTATTGATCTTCAAGAAGTCCATTTTGATATAAACATGACCCTATTTAAGGGACCTTTCATGTTTCTAGCATGAACATCCTAGTACTAACAAAAGATTCTGCCCTTCAGATTTTCCCTGGCATCAAGGATACTCATCAAGTGTTGGTCTTGAGTAAGAACTCACTCACACAACCAGTCCAGGCTTGCACGCTTTTCAACAACATGCTGTTTTGAAAAGTCAGTGTTAGCAGGTCATTTCTTTTTGATGCAGATCCTGCATGGTATTACCTGGCAGCAAAGAGATAAGTAAGTTCATAACAGTTTGGTTTAGTAGAAACACTTTAATGGGAGAGCAGCTTCTGAAGTGTGATTGGAAAAAACAGTCTGGAATTTGTTTTACTCAGAAAAGGTCAGCTGGAATCCAGTCCAGGCAGCTATTTAGATGTAGTCTGTTCTCTTCATATGGTGGTTAGATCTCTTCAAGGCAATAATGACATCTTTTTTTCTTCTACTTTAACAGTAAACTTTCTCATTTTTAATCATTGAAAGGAAAAGGTGTCTGCACAGAAGTTTCTTTATGTAAAATAAAGTATGTAAAATAGGACTATTAAACTGTTTCAGGCCTTTTTAAAATTGTAAGGGTGTGAACTGTTGCTACAGTTGGGAGCATAGATTCTTGCTTTATAAAAGGTTGTATGATGTGTATGGTGTACAGCTCTAAGAACAACATTGCTTCTTCAATTCATTAATATTGTGTCTTCACAGATATGGCTTCCATATTACCAAAGCTTCATATTTCATCTGCCATGATCCTAAAATTATTCAACAGCTTTTTGACAACCTTAGAAATTTTGATGGAAAAAACACATACCCAAAATCTTGCGGTAGATTTAAAGTTTCTGGAATAAGGGATCTAACTACTGGGTATGACAGCAGCCAGCCAGATCGAAAGGCTGTAAGTATATTTTTTAAATTATATATAAATCATATAAGTATGTATATACACATATATAGAAAATTCTGTGGAGAAACACTCTAAACATTATGTTACATCCTGAGTCTTAAAATAAGTTAGATTGGGGATGATTGTTTTGCCTTGCTGGGAGGAAATGAAGATTGGGGGAAGGGGAGAGGGTTGGGAGTTTTTGTTTGGTTTTGTGGTGGTTTTTTCTGTCCAAGATGACAGTCTGTAAAGGGAGGTAGGAGGATTTTGCTGTCTCGCCACAGCAATCTTGCATTATCTTGTTTTAAGTGTAAGTTAAACTGTCTGCTGAGATGTGGCTTTGGGTTCTTTAGTTTTCCACAATCCATGTTTCTTTTCCTCCTGGGAAATGCCATCACAGAGCAATTTCTATTTGCAGTAAAAATGTTGACTATACTTGAAATGAGAAACGAGCTACCTAGCAGTAATGTACTGCAACCAGATTCTAGGTTGAGGGTAAGCCTGTTGTGGTCTCAAGACCACAATGATGAAGAAAACAGAAAAAAGCTTAATTTTAACTGATCCTTTAGTTATATGACATCAAGTCATGGGTTTTGTCTTAAATTCATTATATATAGTCACTTTCCAAGCTTTTAAAAAATTATTCTTACTATTTCTAGATACTTCCCACTAGTAAAAGCAGCCAAATGATAACGTTCACTTTTGCTAATGGAGGGGTGGCCACAATGAGAACCAGTGGGACGGAACCAAAGATCAAATACTACTCTGAACTTTGTGCACCTCCTGGAAACAGGTATTGTCACTTACAGCAGTAAATTCTGTGTAATGGGGGCTGTGTGGCTTTTTGGTATTGTTTTGGTGAGGAAGGGGCTCTCCATAATCAAATAATATTAGAGTTATTATTTTAGCAAATGTATTTGTGTAAAGCTTCGATTCTGCAAAATTTGTTGACGCGTTCTTGTTGTCACTGAAATTCCTTTGAACTTGGCTTCACATTCAGTAAAAAAAAAAAAAAGAAAAACAAGAAAAACATTCTGCTTTAAATGATAGTAGATATATTCACTCTCTATTTACATACATAGTTGCTTTAAACTTATATAACTATACATACAATTTTCTAATATATTTTAAACGCTTTTATGTTTAGTAATTATATCCTTGACTGATAGCCTTGGAAATCATATAGTCTTAAAGATAAGCAATTAACTTACATAATGCAAATAATGCTTTCTCACAGATGAAAATTCATCTGAAAATACTATTACAAGTATAAAAGTTGCATTTCTAATCACATATGTTTAGTCATAGAAGATCTTCTGAACTCAAACCGGCTGTTCTATTTTGGATTATATTGTGGGTTTATGTTTCTCCATACTCTTAAGTGCCTTCATGCACATCAGTTGGAAGTGAACAACAGTGCATTGCCATAAGAAATCAAGTGTATAGACTTTTAGCATTAATAGAAAATGTTTGCCTAAAACAATGCAACAGACTTACATTTTCAGTCTGAGGAATTTTTGCTTTTTAGCTTCTCCACTGTAACACTTTTTTGTTTTCTGTATTTGTGTGGATTTTGTTTCTCAGTGACGTTGAGCAGCTGAAGAAGGAACTAGATGAATTGGTGAACGCTCTTGAAAAACACTTCTTTCAACCAGAAAAAAATAATCTTCAACGAAAGACTGAGTAAAATAGCAAAATTACTACCTTAATTGCTTTTTGCAGCATTAGAATCATAGAATCATTAAGGTTGGAAAAGACCTCTAGGATCATCGAGTCCAACCGTCAACCCAACACCACCATGCCCACTAAACCATGTCCCTAAGCACCATATCTAAACGTCTTTTAAATACTTCCAGGTATGGTGACTCAGAAGTCAAATGCACTTAGAAGTGCATTATTTAAGAAGTAAGGAGTTTTAGGACCACAAATCTGAGAACTCAGACTAAAAAGACTTCTTCTTTTATTAAGAGTTATTCTGGGTACTCTTGGATCTAGTATCTTATTTGGGAAGGAAAGTACCTTTACCCTTAAAGGACCAAAAAACCCCAATCAGTTGAACTAAAAGCTTTATGAACTAAAAGTTAACTGCAAATGTATTTCGATCAAAACTTGTTTTAATTAAATGTTATAAGTAATATCCTGATTTCTGAAATGCAGCCTGTTTTGTGGGGACTTTTATTTCTTTTGTGTGTGTGTGATCTGATAATACTATGCAACTTTATCTAGGTTTAGATTTGCAAAGCAAGTTCTTCTGTTAACATGAAGTACTGAAAGCCTGTGGTGAGACTGTCAAACTTGGGGCAAATGTTTTAGAAATAGTGATCGTTCGTGGGAATTTTGGCCCAAATAAACAAGAAAGTCACAGTGAATTTGCTGGAGAGATATTTGCTGTGGGACTACACATCATATTCTAGGTAGAGATACTAAGTGTACTAAGCTGCCTTTTATTGCTATGAACATATTAAGATAGTATATCTATGTGCAGCACCTTCCTGTTGCCTCATTGAACTAAGCATAATTAGGTCAATGCATCCCCCAATCTCGGAGTCTGTCATACTGTGTGCTACCATGACTCGATGCATAACTCTGCATGTCTAATTTAGAGCAGAAGTTCCCATTTTATTGCATGCTGTTGTCTGCACTTGCAGAGCCCAAGAGCGTTATTTGGAGGTTACCAGTTGACTTTAATACAAGGGTTTTCTGCAGTTTTGGTACTTGTTTTGGATATCATTGTAGCTCTCACAGCCCCAGTACTTCCTGGGTCAAGAAACCTCTTTGCCAGAATTACTTCTGGTATCCCATGGAGAATGACTAGCTGCCAGACTGAGCATAGATCAAATTTAGCAAATTATTCATGAAGGAACAAACTTGCCATTCCGTCCCCAGTAAATACTAGCTTACCTTGTTAGCTAAGATGGCAAGCAAAGAACAGCGGATGCTTGCTTTTACCTTACAGACTTCAGAGTTATCCTCAGAGGACACAAGGAAAGGAGTAGTCCCTGCATTCTGTGGCTGTCATGTCAGTTTTTCTTGGCTGCGCAGAGCCAAAGGAAGCATCTGAATCATTCATATTGAGGTCCATCTGTGTGGCATAGAAAATTAACTTCAAAATAAAGTAATAAGAAGGGTACTGAGGAAACAAGAGTATGCTGTTAATCAAATCCTAGTCCTTTAAAGTAGAAAGCTAAAAAGATAGGTTATTTGTGCAGAAAGTGCTTGTTCACACCCTCTACTTTTCTGTTTCTATTTCTCTTATACTAAACCAAAGATGAGACAAGTTTTTATTGATACATGTTTATTTGGTGCCTTGAATGCCATCCATACTCCTAAATAAGACCCTAGGGGCTACTGAATGTAGTAATAACTGTAAAGGGGTACTCAATATTGACGTCAATGCAATCAGCTTTGTCACATTGCATGACATTTCTGTATATATCAATTTCCACTGTCCTTTCCTTCTGAAAATAAAAGCTAAGGACAAATTAAAGGCTTAAAATAAATATATAATATTTTAGACTTTTTCTTTATGCATGTTAAGTGTGCTAAAACAGTGCATTTGGCATGTTGTAAATCTGAACTGATTCTCAAAAGGAAAGTAGAACTTCTTAAGACATTGACACTCATTGATAGATTAATTGTTCAGAAGTCCCATTTCCACCTGACCCTGTGGCAGAGAAGTCTATTAATCTGTTTTTTTCTGATTAAAGAAACTTTTTGTTCTGAAGGCAAGGTTACCAGTCTCTTAAAATTTGGGGTTTTGTCATCTTATTTTTGTCCCTGGAAGTCTGTTGAGAGTTGCAAGTCCAACTCATGCCTTATCATCTAGAACTGAGATTGGGAGGGATTTCAAGACCATCCATAAGAGGGGGGCATGAAAACAAGGATCTATTGTTAAGGAATTAAAATGACAATGAGCTTTTGACATAGTGCAAATCTGAATACTTCTCAATAGTAGATGTTCCCTTGTTCCATTTTCTCTGCTTCCTTAGTACCTGTGATGGTGGGTCCCCAGCTGCCTGAAACCTGGAATAATAGGGGTGTGTGGTACAAGTTTATGAGACCAGAGTATGAAATGGTGCTGACACATCACAGAAAAACGTCTGCACCCAGGTCTCCGAGGTTTCTGTGATAAGTTTCAATGTGGCAAGAGCTGAGAACAGAAATTAAGCAGGAACCTTACTCTCTGCTCCCTAACCCAGCTATTGCAAAGGTTCTTCTTTTCTTCTTTCCATGCCCCTCAGCACAGGAGGTCCAGCTTTCCTTCATTTATGAAGAGGCAGCAGGGAGACGTGAAGAGAAGAAGGTAAGGGGGAAGATTAAATTGAGATAGTGTGGGGAGTACTCCTGTACTCAAGTAGGAGAACAAAGCTGAAAGGAAATAGCTCCCATGTGCTATTGCTCTATCTTTTACACATTGTTTAAAAGAAAAGAGCAGGAGGATGAGAACAGAACAGAAGACTGGGGCATTTGATTCTCCTAACATCCTTGATTTGTTTGCCGTGCCATTCCCGGTAAGAGCCTTTCTCTTTGTGGAACATCCTCCCTTCAAGGAGCGCTGTCTTTTGGATGTGTGGGTTAACGGTTGATGTAGGGTGTTGTGTTCAGCTGCACCATCAGTTCTGGCAGAACGGGTAGAAGGATGAAGCTTGCAGGGGAAATGGAGTCTGGTTTGGTAACTATAAATTATGACTTACATATATTCACAACCACAGCTACATACTTTTTATAAATGCAAAACTTCAAAGCTTTATTATCCTCCCGGAAGTCAAGTTCTCTATCCTTGTTATTTTCAATACAACTTGAAGGTTGCACCAGTTGTGCAGCTGGGTATGGGGAAGGAACCTCTTGGAAAGCTCAAGAAATTTCTCAGCATCATGATGAGAGCGATGCATGTGCTGTTCATATTCAGGTATGACTTTTTTCAACCTGCATGCAGATGTGATTGGTTCTTCAAGGAGTAGCACTTTCTATCTGGTGGCATTGGGCTTTTTGGCTTCTGGGTAGTCATCTACTGCAACCTGGTACCAGTCTGTCACTACCAGCCTGGCACATACACTGCTGAATGTCCGTGCCAGACTCTAGCCCAATGTCAGGTCGGGGGGAGGAGGGGGAGACACAGGTGCATGGTTCCTAGAACAGAGTACGGGGCCTTATTTCAAGGTACTGGCTACGTGAGAACTGGAAGGGTGAATGTTGGGCCTATACCTGAATTTCACTCTTGGTAGAGTTGAAGACGTGGCCTGTGACTTAACTACAGGCCACCCTTGCAAAACATGGTTTCCTGCACTGCATTGCAGCATGAACTTCAAAGCAAATGGCTTTTCACAAGCTCCCAACCCAGACTGCTCACTGCCTGGTTAGATGATGTTTGGTCAGTGCTTCCAAGACTGATTTGTCTGTGGTATCCAGTCTCTGTGTGATCGCTGTGGACTGAAGCTCAAGATTAAGACAAGCCACGCAGCAGCAGCACCTTTGCCAGAAGGTGAAGCGTGGTATGCCTCCTACTGCTGGGGTTTGCATCATCTTCCAGCATGCTAAAGGCAAAAGCTGCCTGAAAGAAAAATGCTGAAGCAAGAGCTGTACTACACACATGATTAATGTAAAACACTCCCTCAGCAGCCTAAGTAGGCAGAGAACAAGTGGTGCTACAAACCTATGGCACGTGGGGTGGAGTGTGCAGCCTCCACCTGTCAGCCCGGTTGTATTTGACCCTAAACTGCAGCGTGGATGGATGCACTGCAGCTGGCCGGGCCAGCTGTGTTACTCGGCTGGTGAGATCCCCAGGTGTGTGGGGTCCCAAGCTGGAGAGCACAGACAGAGGAGCGGTTCTACAGGAGGCAGGCTGGGGCAGTCCCTTCAATTTGGGTGCTGACGAGCTATACCCAGCACAGGGGATGCTTTGTGGACCTCTACAAGCCTGCAGCCCTGGGCTTTGTCAAGGGAGGTGATTCTCCGCCTCTACTCTGCTCTTATGAGACCCCACCTGGAGTACTGCATCCAGCTCTGGGGTCCCCAGCACAAGACAGACGTGGACCTGTTAGCGGGGGTCCAGAGGAGGGCCACGGAAATGATCAGAGGGCTGGGACAGCTCTCCTGTGAAAAAACCTGAGACAGTTGGGGTTGTTCAGCCTGGAGAAGAGAGGGCGCTGGGAAGACCTCATTGTGGCCTTTCAATTTATAAAGGGGACTTATAAGAAAGACAGAAAGACACTTTTTACCGGGGCCTGTAGTGACAGGACAAGGAGTAGCAGTTTTAAACTGAAAGAGGGTAGATTTAGATCGGATATCTGGAAGAAATTTTTTATGATGAGGGTGGTGAGACAGAGGAACAAGTTGTTCAGAGAAATTGTGGGTGCCCCATCCCTGCAAGTGTTCAAGGTCAGGTTGGATGGGGCTTTGAGCAACCTGATCTAGTGAAAGATGTCCCAGCCCATGGCAGGGGAGTTGGACTAAATGATTTTTAAAAGGTCCCTTCTAACCCAAACTATTCCATGATTCTTTTTATTTTCATTTGTAGTGTGGGAGGTGTTGCATTTCTTTTGTTACAGAATGTGGTAAAGGATGCTTTACTGAATTCATGGGGAAAGTCTGAAGACAGTAGTGTCACAGGTCCTGAATTTTTTTGTTTTCTGTATTTATCTGAACATCTTCACAGGCTAGAGAGGCATGATTATTTTACATCTGCTTCTACATACCAAGCCTGGATCTGGATTTTGCTAATGTTTCCTCCCTCTAGGAAAGCCACCTGTGTTCAGCTTTGGCCAGAGTCTGCCAAGGTGCTTCACTCTTGAGGGATGCTAAGGAGAACCAGATAGCCTGGTCTATCCCTCAGGTTCTTGTGACAGGCTGGGTTTCTGCTGAGCTGTTGGCGTTATTTGTGGATCATCTACAGGCATTGATTACTACTTCTGTCCTGCCTGGAGATCTCCTAGGGATGTCATCTCTCCTAGAAGCAGAAAGTCCCTGGTAGTGCTGGGGTGGATGGGTGGCTGCCTGGCTGGTTCTGCTAACGTGCTGATAGTAGGGGCATGATGATGTTGCTACCCCTATTGTCACTGTCTTCACCATTCTCCTTGTTTACACCTTTAGAGGGAACCTCCTCATCCTTCTCTCATCTTCCACCTAACTGATCCCCTAAACTGGTTACCTCTACCAGGTACTGGTACAGAGAGGCTGTGATTTATTGTCATCAGGCTGAGAACCCCTTTTCTTAGTTTATACAGAAGGTCTTAAGGAGCAGGTCAATATGGTATAAGGCAAGGCAGAAGGGCCTTTATAGCCATCCCACAGGGGCCTACAGGAGATCACGTGCTGTACACTGAGTGGATGCACTTGGAGAACTCTGCAAGTGTCTTAGAAGTCTGGCAGCGAGGCCAGCAATGAGCTGATGTATACTGAGACATCCTTAAGACGGCTTTAGAGCACCCTCAGAAACAGTACAGATATGGTCAAGACGATGGCCAAATCTGTATCACTCTGTCTTCCCACGGACAAGGAATTTACTTGCTCCATTCCCCGCTCTGTTCCAAAGAGAAGTTCACAACCTCGGGTTGGGGGAACAAAAACAAAAACCACACTGGTTTATCAAGCTGATTGAACGATTATGACAAACTACAGAATTACAAGATGAAACTTGTTGTTGGTAGAGTCTTTACTAACCTTGTCTTGCATCAGAGGAAGAGGATCTAGAACTGAAATAAAGAACCAAAACAAAGGCAGCGGTAGTATTGCAAACTGGAGAGAAGTTAGTATTGTGTGTTGGAATGAGTGCTAAGCTACAGCTTCTTCACAGCTGGTCTAATTCCTCCATCGAAGTGTTGTGTAAGATAATGAAGCCAATTTAGAGATGATTAGTCCCAGGACAGACATTAAAAAAAACAGACAATTGTAATTTGTGAGTAACCAGCCTTGAACTGGGAGCATAGGCACTAATATTTTATCCAGAAATGGCAATTGCCATGACTAGAATAAAGAATACTTGCAGCCCAGACTGAACCCAAGTGTAAGGGAATCCCTGGCTACTCCTGGAGAAAGACACATCCCTAAGTTACCAAAACCATGTAAAATGAGCCTGTTTTTTATAACAGATGAATACTCATAATTCTAATGGAAGTTTAAGCATTTGATCCTACAGGGAATCATGCCTATGGGGCTAGCGGGGAAATGCCTCTAGACTGAGGAGAAATTAGCATAGTACTAAGAACTCTGCCAAAAAGTAAAAGCATAGTAATGCTTTAAGACTAGACTGATGGACTTTACTTTAAGGTTATTAGTTTGTTTACTAGTCATAACTTAAATCCACCCCTGAATGTTTTTTTTTTTTTTTCCGGTAAACTTCATGAAACAGTTTGGCTGGAAGGGAATAAATACATTTCATCTTCCCTACAGGCTGTGAACTTAGTCCACAGCATACTATGAAAAATGCAAGTTCTGTACTTGAGTTGCAGAAAGATTTATTTGAGACTTTTGCTCTATAACAACAAATCATACAAGGACAACTGGAATTCACTATAAAAGAATATTTAATATATAATTAATTATTTTCATATTGTACAATTATGTGTTTAAATCTGTAACTAATTCACCTACATAGTTTCTATAAATGAAGTTTCCTGCTTACTATTGCTTTTCAAAGTTCTAGTGGTTGTGGGTTTTATTTTGAAACACCAACAATAAGCAAACCTTATATCCTTGTTTGACAGTCACTGTGAATAGCAACATTAAAATTGTATTAAATTAACATTTGTTAGCTAAGCACCGGCATAAGTCTTTACAAGATTGGGGACTTTTAGGATTCCGTGGCTGAAGGCACCTGGATGCCATACGTAAGTAAAATCTAAAAATTAATTGTAAATAAAAATAATGACCACAAAACTGTTCTCTGCCCGTAAGGCCAAAAGTAATCCAAGGTAATTAAATTGAGCTGAATTGCTTTCCTTCACGATATTTCTTTGCACTATGTAAGCATGCAGATTCATCAAGGATAGTGTTTCTGCTCAACTTCCAAGTGGAAGCCTACATATATCTTTTGTATAGCGATTGCCAGGTAACTGAAATGAGGTCATGAACCATCAGAACACTGTGCATAATGGTATGAGCCTATTAAACTGTCCAATCATATCCTAACACCCACCTAAATAAAAAGTAATATAAATGATGGCATAGCAACAGCAGCTTCCAAACAAAAGGAAAAGCTTAAAATACTCACACAATCACTGGTAAGTCATTTTCAAATGTATTTATGGGAGTGAAGGGGAGGGAGGATTAATCATGACATCTGAAATGCGCAAAAACAGAGAGGCAGCAGGCAGGATCTGTAACAGTAGCTCAACTCTTTCTTGCCTCTTTAATCATGACCTGTGATAACAGAAAGCCTCTCGTCTATGAAGATAATCACTAACAAATGTCACTGGCATGCATTCCTACAGCATATGAAATAAGCAAACGTGCTATAATAACAGTTATCATTCAAATTTTGTTTATGGACTGTCTAGAACTATATATAAATAGTATCTGGAGATAGAAGGTCATTGTATAAGAATGTAGTACTTCATCCAGACCTCACTTAAGTCAAAGGACTGCAGAACAGTTAGTATCATGCCCTTAATAAGGTACTAAATAGATTTACATGAAACAAATCACAAATAAAGACTTAGACTATTTTATATAATAGCAATAGAAATTCGTCATTATGGGTGATCCAGAGGGAAAAGCACAGAGGCTTGTAATGCAACTGAAGCACAATGTAGGTGCCCGCATTCAAATTCATAATCCAAAATGTTACTGCTCAACTGCTGCCCAGCTATGGAACAACTTGAACTCTGAAAGCATCTGGGTGGAAACTTAAAACTTCCCGTTTGCCTTGTGGTACTTCAAAGGGTGAATCCACAGTCACGGCAGCCCCACGTTCTGCCCTCACCCATGGCCAGGCACATTCAGCCTAAATTTGCACTGATCTACAATCCTACCCCAACTGGGATCAAGTGACTAGATGTTTCTCCTCCTTAGCCTACAAGAGAGGCTTCATTGCCTACATGTTCTCATAGCATGCCTCATATAAGCCTGTATATTCAGGTTCTGTACAAAAGGCAGTGGTGGGGTTTTCTCTGCATTTTTTAAAGTGTGACTGGACAAAGAGATAATGGTTAAACTGGTGTTCTTTTATAGATTATGTTTGCAGGATGCGGAAAGCCCAGGCTAATTTTCCTCCTCAGTCTGAAGAAGCTAATGTGATGGTAGTATGTTTTAGTTAATAGGCTAACTAGCCTATGAAGGAAAAAAGAGCAGAGATTTACTGTTTCAGAAAATTGAACATTATTAGGAAGTCTGGTGCTGAGGACTTTCACCTGAATACAGGGATTCCAGTACCTGGAACACATGGAAGTGTTTACTTTTTTAGGAACTGGAACATATGACCCCCATTCTAGTTTTCTTCTTGTTTTCACAAATGAAACTTTTTTTTCCCCCTACATAAGCAACAGTTTCATCAGGAAAGAGAGAAGGAATGCTGTCCAATATAGCCTCGAGGCTGATGGTTAGGAAACTTTCATGGGAGACAGGCTGAACACTCTTAGGCTGAGTAGAAAAAACCCAGGTCTTCCTGCATCCTAGATAAACAGACATAAAAGACAGAGCGACCTTTTTGTTCTTCAAATAAAGCACCTAAATACCTTTCTTCAGGGAAGTGTGGATGTTGAATCATGAGAATGGGGGACCACATCTTACAGTTGATAGATGCTAAAACCAGAAAGAGGTGACTTTACGCAGAATCCCATCTTCTACATTTCTGTATCGTCTTACATAGCTCATGAGCTACATAACATTAAAATACCCTTCTACCTCAAGGACAGACCATAAAGAACAGTTACAGCTTTACCACATGGCTGTTCAGAAGCACTCTTTTGTCCCATGAGAGTTGTGTCTTTCCCTTGTTATCACCAGTCACACCAAAGTGTGTTCATATCTAAATGCTCATTGTTTCATCTGATACAGCTTTAAACTCTGTGCTTTGTTTCTAAACCCTCTCTGCAAACAGTCTGATTTCTGTCATAGGAGTGTTTTAAGTCTGTATTACCAGCACTGAAATGAATGGTCACTTACATGTACACTGCTGAACATGGTGGAGTTTGCTCCAGATGCTTACTGTGACCTGTGTGTTTCTCCACTCTATCTCATTAGTAATGTCTTGTTCTTATTATGACATTTTCATCTGTTGTTGAGCTGGTGACAGACATCAGACTAATACCTTCTAAAACCATTGACAAGTCTTGTATTTTTATTACTGGGATTTTTTATTTAGTCTTAATTAAAAAAGCAAAATATTCTAAAATAAAATTATCACAAAATGTTGCAAATGTTATACTAAAATTTCCTTTCTTTTTGAGGCACTTGGGTATTATATTTTTACTACACCTTACTAATAAGCATTATAATTGGCTGGATTAAACAAATAGTGACTGTTTTTCAAGGTATTTGAGTCAACTCAAGGCCTAGACAGGTACAGTCTTCGCTAGGTAAAAAACTGGATGGAGAGCCCAGAGAGTTGTGGTCAACAGAGTTAAATCCAGTTGGCGACCGGTCACGAGTGGTGTTCCCCAGGGCTCAGTTTTGGGGCCAGTGTTGTTCAACATCTTTATCAACGATCTGGATGAGGGGATCGAGTGCTCCCTCAGTAAGTTTGCAGACGACACCAAGCTGGGNAAGGGAGGTTTAGATTGGACATTAGGAAAAAATTCTTTACTGCAAGAGTGGTCAGGCCTTGGAACAGGCTGCCCAGGGAAGTGGTGGAGTCCCCATCCCTGGAGGTATTTAAAAGACGTGTAGATGAGGCGCTTAGGGACATGGTTTAGTGGGCATGGTGGTGTTGAGTTGACAGTTGGACTCGATGATCTTAGAGGTCTTTTCCAACCTTAATGATTCTATGATTCTATGATTCTATGAGTTATAAATGCTTCAGGTTTGTTTTGTTTCCTATTAACTGTAAGGAAATATCTTATGTCTACTTGAATGAAAAAAAAAGGACTTTTTTCAAAATTAGAGCAAATGGAACTATTAAACCAATTAAACCAATGTAGTTCTTAACCTAGGCATTTCACTTTGCTTATAAAATACTGTATCAGAACATCAATAATTTGACAAAAACTCTGCTAGGCAAAGAATTAAAACATATGAGCCAGAGATAACAGGAAAAATAATAGAGGGCTCCATGAATGAGTTCAAGAACAGTCCAATTTCTTTCCTAGCTATCCAATAGAAGAAGGACGAAAGGATTTGTATTTGTGATGCTCTAGTATTGACTTCTGTTGTTTAGGGATTTTCCAAGCAGCAAGAAATAGTAGTGTAGGATCCTTATCTGTTTCATTATCACCTTCTGAAAGGCAACAGTGAAACAGTAAAAAAAGTCTTCCTAAGATCATTGGTTGGTAATTTGGGAATGCATGAGCCTTGGCCGAAGTGCTGGAGCTGTCTGGGTGGCAATTGCAGTTTGCCATCTTCCATAACATGATTACTAGAGGCATGCAGTGCTCAGGCAGCAGGCTTAAAACGAGCAAAAGGACACAGTTGTCTCAGATACTGAGGTTGGCAGGTGGTAACTGGAATAAGAGCGTTGTCCTTAGCAGTGATGGTTTAAAGACAGAAGTCAGGCACGGTTTGCAGCGAGGTCACATTCCTATTCCCAAGGAATGCAAAGGGTGTCGCTGAAAACACGAGGCACTCATACCTCTGAAGGAGAAGCAGCAAACCATGAACTGAGTACAGATTGGGAACAAGTGCTCTGAGGGAGCTGCTGCTTTCATACTTTGATTTGCATGTCAATGATCCTATTAAAAGTACACCTAGCAAGCAAAAGCCATGTAGATACAACCACCTTACACTTTGCAAGCAGGGGATGTGCTGACATACCAAAATGTGACATGTTTTTCATAATCTGGGGCAACATCGTGCTTGCATGTGACAGCTTACTTGACTGTTTCCCTCACAGCACAGCACACGTGCAGCAGCAGAGCAAAGTTCTTTGAGAAAGCTCTGATTGTACAAATGTGCACAGATTTAAAAGTAAGTAAAACAGTGGTATTACTGCCAAGAAGACTTGAAATTAATTGAGTGCAAAAGTGGTTTGCAGAACAGGAACATAGGGTCCCTTGATCATGTAGAAGGAGCACAGAGGAGTATAATTAAGTCTCTGGATCCATTCATTCCTTACCATCTCTGGCAACTGAAAGACCAACTAGTGCCAACTCTTACAGTGATTTTTTTTATATATATATACATGCATGTGTGGCTTCTCGTGCATGGAAGAAGCGGGAGGAAGGCAGGAAGGTGATTCAGAGCAGAAGGTGAGCCCACAGAAATCTGCCCCGCGGCCAGGGCTGGGCCCAGACTCGAGGGGGGCTTGCCTGCTTCCAGATTCCAGGTGCCGGGCTAGTTCCAGTTTCGGGAGCGAACTTCCCTTTGAAAAGGGTTCCCGCCTTAGCTAACCTCGCGGCCCACCCGGCCTCGCTACGACAAGGCGACGCCGACATCTTTTCTGCGGGAGGTGAGAGGTTGCGACAGACACGCGGTGCAGNGGGCCGCCGTGCCCCCGCTGCGGGCGGGCCCGGGGGAGCGGCGCTGGCGGCGCCGAGCTGCGTTTTTGGAGAGAGGGAGGGAGGGAGAAAGAGCGGGTTTTAGCTTTGAGGAAGTGAAAGAGTTGAGGCGAGAAATTGGGCACCCCCCCGCGGGGGGCGACTGCGGGCTGGCGGGGCTGGTCCGTGCGCTGTGCCGAGGCTCTGAGGTGGCACAAGCCTCCGGCCGGCCGAGAGGAAGAGGCTGTGAGGCGGGTGGCGGGTCCGGGCCGGGGCCCCGCTCCGTGCCCGCGGCGCGGGTAGGGCGGGCTGCCGCCCTCCCATCTGTCGCGGCAGGGCCGCGCAGTCGGTCGTAACGGAGCCCCTGGTGAAATCACAGCACTTGCTCTGGGGACAGTATTTCTGCGGGGCGGCGGGACGGGGCGGCCGGGCGGGAGCGGAGCGGGGACGGCGGGGCGCCGGTGCCGCGCTTCTCAGCTCGCAGGGTGCTGGGGGGAGCTGGCTTCTCGTCAGAGTAACCAAAAGACCCGCTTGAATTTAGTCTGAGATTGACCTGATGTGCCACGGTCTGCTTTTAGTTCTTTTTTTCACTCTTCCCTGCCCCTTTCTCACCCATCAATGCAAAATCGCTCGGTGTAACTCCTCCCAGAACCTGCTCCTTCTTAGAGCAACACCGCGACTCTTCCCACAGGGTAAAACTAACCTTTCCTACAGCAGCACGCTTAGAGTTTAGGCTTAAAATCTCCACACACTGGCGCAGTATTTTTATGGCCCTTAAAATTCGCATACTAAATTAATAAGGGAATGATCTCTTGAAACGGCGTTCATGAGAGGTATGAAACAAACGCAGTTATTTATAGTGCAGTTTGAAAAGATTGAGACCTTTGTGTGCTGTGTTGTATTTGGGAGAGAGGCTAATATAGCAGATCTGCTGTAGGAACCGTTAGCAGTGCAGATGGTGGGATTTGCGCCTGCTGTGAAGCCCCGAGATGGAATGGAACATCATGGGTCAAAATTAATAAAAATATACATCTCCTGAATAGCAAATAGCGCTGAGCACATGAATATGATTATACTTTTAACACCTGTAAGTGCTGAAATAGAAATTAGTCACAGCTTGTTTTATAGAAATGCTGAATATCACAGGTAATATGCAAAAGTAGAAATGCTTGCACGTGAAAAAAAATGACAGGCTGGAAGGGATGTAAAACACATTCAGTGATACGTGGATGACTTGACACTTTCACTTTATAATTTGGTTAACTGAAAAGTTGGATGCAAGTATTTTGGTTGTGGATATGCAATTGAATAAAAAGGAATGGCATTCAGAATGTAATTTACCTAGCAAGCTTTGTTTTTAGTGCATTGCAGTGGTAGACCAGCCCAATATTTTGTTCAGGTCCGTATGAGGCTGACTCAGAAGACCTCAATCATCAGCATATTGATTTCTGTAGACTCTATTAAGGAAATAGCAACAGGTGTCAAGAGCAGGAATAGTGAGCTATTTTCTTTGTTTGATAGTTGATTATAAACTTCTATGTTTATAATCAAGAATATATTACCATTTTGCTAGAATTTTTTTTATTAAGAGTCTATTTAATTTTTTTAACATATTTGAGAAGTGATATAGATGCTGGCTGTATCAGTAAATATTTTAGGTGTGATTATTACCACAAAACCAAATGATTCGCTCAGAGTACATGGTGGATCATTATTCAGGGCCATGTCTGAAGCTGCTGACAACATCGAAAGGAATCTTTTAAAAGGCAGCATTTAATGCATATATATGAAAAAAGAATGGAAATTAAAAATAATTTCTGAGGCGAATTGACTTCCGGACTTACACATGCTGTTGCCCACAGCAAGCCATAGCTCCAGAAGAAAACAGCAGATAATAAGTAGCTATGAGATAAAAAGAACATCCTTGCAACAGAAGGGTGCATCATGATTCCAAGTGCTAGTTTGAGTTGAATTAGAACTATTTGAAAACTGAGAGCAACCTGTGGTATGATATCTAAACAATCTTATTTAACTATAGGAAACAGGCCAAAAATGTTGTTTGAAGCCTCAAGAATAAAGATAAAGCTAGAACGATCTAATGGATGCTGTGTTGTGATACCAGAGAAGAGAGTAATTTCATGCATATTGGTGGAAACATAAAAGGACCTCTTCTCAGCAGTGACCATATCATGACATACCTAATACATATTCTTATTTGTGTTTTTCTATATATCCTGCTAGGTGGATAGAGAAATCTGTCAGCATGAGTGAAGACAATGTAAATCTCGGTCAGGGATCAGACAGAGAGGGAGAGGAGTGGTATTTAGTTCTGGCTTGCGTTCCAGAGCTCTGGCTGCAGGCCAGGGCTCCTCATAATCCTTAAGTAGTATGATATTTCTGCTAAAATAATCAGCGGTGAAGTGCAATCAGTACTAGTGCCTCTGGTTCCATTTGTCGGCAGGGTTCAGCACTAATGCCGTGCAGAGAAGAACTGAACAAATTTGTGCTCTTTAAGACCAGCTGTTTGTCACAAGACCTTGCTATATCGTTGGAAGTTTTGCCTAGCTTCTTGGAGGGGAGAAAGAAAACCGACTTACAGAAAAAAACTGCTGTCATGTCAGCAGTCTGATGTGGAGTAACTGCACGGTTGTCTCTCAGATGAACTGCAAAGGTTGAGGAAGCTAGGGTCTTTCTGTTCAACAACTCACAGGTCAAACTCCTCATTTAATCACTGACGTGTGGAAGCTCTGACTGCTTCCTTGCTTGACGCATCTTCTCAACTTGTCAGTTCTGCTGTGGGTCGCAGCACTCCAACTGCTACCAAACCAGGGGAAGAGCTGGAGGAGAGTGAAGGATTGCTTAGGTCAATAGTTACCTATGTTCTGAACAAGAGTCTGAAACTTTTGGCTGCATGTCTGTATTGAATTTAGTCCAGTCCAGAAGAAACAGCAGAAGAAGGATAACTCTTCACCATTGTTGTACTTTCTGCTTTTTTTTAATTTGCATGTATTCTTTTGGTTTAGAACAATCTCTCTCCCTTCTTTGCCTTTTTTTCTGTTAGTTTGAGTCCATCCCAAATCTGCCTGGTTTTCCCCCAGCTGCCAAAACCTAATTTCCAGTGCCGCACCCTCCCAGGTTAATAGCACAATCTGTCCCCTCTACCCCACAAGATTCTCCTTCCTAAACTCAAAGCTGACCTGGTCCCATCTAACCGAATGGCACCCAGAGCCTGTACCTTGTCCTCATGATAAAGTCTTTGCTCTCTTGAGGGAAGGTGAGTTTTGAGGAATGCTGTCCTGCATAATGCACAGCTCCTTAGACATGTACCTTCATGCGGAAAGAACCTGCGGTCCAGAATGGCAGAAGTACTAATTTTTGCAGCCGTCCCCTTCATGCTGTGTTGCCATCACCCTGACTTCTCTCTGAAGGCATCCATTTTAGTTTCTGGTGACATAAAAAGATGAGACTACAACTTAATTTGGGAGAACAAGAGTCTGATTTTTTTTTTAGTTTGTTTGTTTAAAACACAGTATCAGATTTGGCTAGAACAGGACCATCAGTGTAGTGTTGCATGCTTTCTAAGCCGGTTCCCTGCTTGTGAGAAGTGGCTGGGTTGATCACAGTGAAAGAGAAGTTGAGGACAAAGAGCACATGTATGTTCCCATGTGTATCTTTCACATTAGTGAGTCAGTCTGATGTCTACTAGTGTAGAAGGTGGAGTTAGATTTATTAGTGTGGTTTGTGTAAATATCATATGTGCTACAGTTTGCCTGGCTGTTTTTATGCTGATGGAGCAAACACAGCTAAATCAAAGCAGGTTAAACAGTGGCAACATTAAGATACAGTTTGGAGAATATTAACATTTCTCAGATAGCAGCAAAGCTGTTAGCTGAGGAGTGCCACTCAAGCTCTTCTCGGCTCTGAGTGCAAGGGCAACGGAGATCCTTCAGAAGATGCTGATGGAGGCAAGAAAGAGGAGCTGTCCCAGTTATGTCTGTGAGCACTGGGAGAACAACCGGAGATGTTCAGCCTCTGTGCGAAGCAAAGCCTGGCGGTCTTCTCCCAGCCCAGAGTAATGGAGCTGAATGGCACTTAGAGCTGTCAAGGGAATATCAAAGTTTAGGTGGAAGGAAACAAGTGGGTGCCTTTATTTTTATACCTTTTCTATTCTCTCTTGGATTAAAGGTGAAATAAGCATTTGCTTTGAAGAAGCTGTTTGTGAGTTAATCAGACAGATGCTTGGGAGGAAGAGGAAGCTTGTTCGAGCCTACTGTACTAATATGGATGGTAAAAGGGTACAGCACCTGCAGAGCCAAGTTTTAGAGGGGATGAACTGAGTGGTGAAGGTGCCAAAATTCCAAATGGTGGAGTCAGGGCAGACATGGATGGGCTCAGAATACGGGCACTCTTTGGCCATAATGTGTGCTTAATTTTATGGCTGGGAATAGGCCTGATGAGATGAACAGAACTATTTTTAGGTCTAAATTAAGCATGCACATAAGTACTTCATGGTCTTGAAGTAAAACCTAGTCCTTGGTGTAAACTTAAAGGACATTAATGCCAGCAGCATGAAATTGGTATAATTTCTGGTGGGATTTGCATGTAAATTAAGATAAGGGTGACAGGAGGAGGAAACAAAGAAAGGATGGCAGGAAAAGGGAGATGAAACATGCCAGAATAGTAACATACCGAAGGATACAGGTTAGATAAGAAGACCTTCTGATATTGCTAAATTTGTGCTCTGAGAAACTGCACTTTTAGCCCCTCTTATCATTAGGGAAAAAACCTAGCATTCTGACTTCTAGTTAACTGTTTTGATTTAGTATTAACCATTTTTCTTTAGAAATAACAAATGCAGACATTGGAGTATTTATGCTGTTGACTTTGCAAGGTGTTTATTTTGTTAAAAAGAGATGAATGCCAAGAAGCTTTGCATTTATATTAAATACATTCCAGCAGTACAGTGTTTGTTGAAGTATGACAGAGTATCAACCTGGTTTTTTTAAATACTGTTCAGTCCTTAGAGTTAGCATGCAAAATAATGTATTATATTATGATACTTATTCCTATTTGAGGCTGCAGTGCCTTGTAGGTCTGGGGTAAAAGAGGATGGTATATGGTGGTAATCCAAATGAAACTTCTCTTCCTTGAAAGGTTGATTTAAATGAGGATGTCTTTGTTGTATTTTTACATGCATTTTATTGCATTTTTTAAAAAAGAGTTCTGAGAAAACAATTGAGAAATATGGTTACAAAAAGTATGTGGCTAATAGGTCATCATCTGTGTGGTAGCTCAGTTCTCCCATTTTCAACTAAGAATGGAGTTTTCTTAGGCTTTCCTATCCTGAGATTATTATGTATGCCACTAAATGACATGAACACTAAAAGCTAAAAACTCAATTTTTATGTGTTTTGGACTACACACCGTTGTAGTTACGAATGAATCCAATCTTCCTTGTGGTTGCTGAACTATTTTTCATTGTTACAGTTAAGGAGAAAAAATTTGTAATAGTTTGTCAAAAAAGAAGAGACCATTTTGATTCCTGGCAGATGCAAAACTATAATGATAATTGTGTTTAGCAGTCTGTGTTGATAAGGTATAAAAATGCTTCCTGAAGCTGCTGTCCCATATGATGCAATGCATTTATAGTCATCTTAAAGATGGTTGTTTTATTGCTTTATGAAACAAAAAAAATAATTGAAAAAGAGTTGTAGTATAATGGAAATGAGGCATACAAATTCTGGATTTTCATGGCCCTTTTTCCCACACTTCCCACACATAGACACACACACACACACACACACACCCCACAGAGGTTTATAAAAAGGCTTTTTAAAAGTTGTTGTACATATCTAAATGCTACTTATGATGATTTCTTCAAATAGTGTCTTTAAAACCTGCACTATTGGATTCTCTTCCTAAATTTGCATCCTTGGAACTGGTAATGTTGCCACAGAGTTCATTTATCAAAAGATGCAAAAATACCAAAAAAGTAAATGTACCTAAACATGTGGTTTCTGCAGTTCTCTTGTTTTTACAGTTTGCCAGTTACTGCAGAAACATTTTTCCCCATTCAGACATTTGCAAATTGGTTGCATTTTAAACACTTGTTCAAAATGGATTTCCATCTTGAAATTTTTTTTAAGCTTTTTTTTTAATCCTAAAATTTCCTTTCATTTTCAACAAGGTGAAGCGCTGTTGGAAACTCAGTTTCAAAATATTTTTACAAGGACAAATGGAGGACAAAGTTGAATGAAAACTTATGAGAAAAATACTGCTATTTTTGATCATGTTTGTAGATAACAAAACCAAGAAATACTTTTGCCACAGTAAACAGATGCCATTTATTAAATACTTGTTCAAATATAATTAAAAATGTTTTGTAAGGAGTTCTTGGGACTGCTCATTTTGTTTTTCATAGGTCTTTTCATGGGAAACTCTCAGAAGGCTGAGGGTAATCTAGTGTCGTGGTATTTAAACATAGGCAATTATAGGCCTGTCAGTTTCTCATCAGTCTCGCATAAAGTAATGTAACAGCTGAAACCAGGTTCAATTAATGAGGAGCTAAAGCATGGTAGTATAACAAATGCCAATCTATGTGTTTTCATAGACTATATTTTGCAAAATGAAATTGATAGATAGATGCAACTATTGGATTTTGTTACTAAAACTACTAATATGTAATAACAGTAGTGGTAGTAGATGCTGGGTATAACAGGGTTATATGTAAGTTGGCTCCATTTGATATTTTAAGAGATGAAAATGTGGCAAACATTAAGTATCTCTGGCTGGCTGACAGGCCTTAAAATGCAATCATGAATTGTGAATCATCATCTGTTTTTTAGTGGGATGCTGTAAGGATTGTTGCTCATCTCTGCTATCTGACAGGTTTATCAGTGATCAGTCAACTGATGCTAGCTTTTTCAGATGACAACGATTTCTGGGGTGTTATTTAATGAAAAAATCTGGTTGGTAACAGCCTGTGATCACTTGGCGAACTATACCCAAGGAAACAACTCCATGTTAGTAGCCAAATTTGAAATCATCCATCTATGAACAAGAAAGATGACCTTTTTTTTTCAAATGTGAAGGTGTCTCAGCAAGCACTGACTTCAACTGTCATGAAGGTCAGAATAGCTCAGCTGAGTTCTTTTTGTGATAATAGGATTGAAATAGGCCAGTGTGATCCACATGCGCCTGCCCATGAAACAGACACAGGTTAGAAAGAATGTGCATTTTTAAGTTTAGTTACTCAATAGATGGTTTAGCAAGGGTGGTAAAGCAACTTTTAAATCAGGACTGACTTGTTTCAAAGCAATGTATTTAGTGCTATTATGTTTGTTGGACCTGAAATAGTAAGGTCCAATGTAGGAGAAATGTGCTAGATAGGTCATGGTAGGTGATTGGTATGTTTCTTCTGACGTTAAGCTATTAAATATTTGTGTTACTGGCAGTTCTTTTTTAATAGAGTTCCAGCACCTACCTAACTGTTTCTTTTCCTTTCAGAACTCTTCTGTTCCTTAATCAAAGGAACCATCCAGATATCGTCATTCCATGGAACTGAAATACTGGTGAATTAGTCCAGGTTCCCTAAAGGACTGTAAAATGGAGCCAATAATATTCAAAGTTAAAAAGTATCAAACACCCAGTGATTTCTCAGAAAGTTTCAGTCTCCAGCTCGTTGGTTCTCTGCCAGTGCATTCCCTAACCACCATGTCAATGCTGCCTTGGATTGTGGCAGAGATCCGGATGCTCAGTACAAAGTCTTCCAAAGAAGAACCTAGTGTGAGCCAAATCCGACTTTATGTTTCACCAGCGAGTTTGCGATGTGAACCAGACACAGGGAAAATCCAGCAGTGGGATCCTTTGATTTGCTCAAGTTTGTTTGAATACAAGCCACAGCATGTCCACAAACTGATTCACAACAGCCGCGATCCAAGCTACTTTGCTTGTTTGATAAAGGATGGAGCAGCAAATCAGCGAAGTATCTGCTATGTATTTAAAGCTGATGATCAGACAAAAGTAAGTAAAAAGAAAAACAGAACCAAAGCAAGCAACCCTGGAGTTGCTTTTGTGCTGTTTGAAACTTTCACTACATTGTAAGATCTTAAGGTTGTATTTACAATTAGAGACTGGATCTCACTAAAACTTACCGACAAGTGTGACTTTACTTGATGTTAATGGTTCAGTTGAATTTGAACTCCTCAGTATGTGAAGTGAAAGGTATGTAAATCTCCCAGAGGGTCAGAGCCTGAATTTCATCAGCTTAAAAAACACTTTAGTTTGGGCTATGGGCTGAAATCTTGGCCCTCAAGTCAGTGAGAGTTTTTCTGTTGATGTCATTAAGGCTAGGATTTCACCCTTGAGTCACGGTGAACTTTAATCTTACAGTCAGACCTCTCAAATTTCTGTTTTCGTGAGCTGAAATATATGTGACTGGGAAATAGAGATACCTCCTTTCTCGGAAGGAGGAGGGGGTAGGGTGGAACCTCCATATGTAGCATACCTCCAACCACAGGACGCTGTGGAAGCCTCTTCCTAGCTCTGTAATCCACCGAGCCTGGCAGGTGGTGTTGGAGAATGAGAGAGGCCACAGTGCGGTGCTGCGACTCTGTGACATGCAGGCTTGCTGCTGCATGGCATAAGACAGGAGCTGGGTGTCCATGTCTCACACTGTAGGTGAGAGTTGGCTCAGTCTGCATTTCCTAGGAGCAAGTTGTGTCCTTGCTGAAAAGGTGGAAGCATTAAAAATAGTCGATCTCTTCTTTTGTTTGAGAGTAATGCGAGACAATAACTCTCGTGAATGAGTAAGGTGAGTAGGATTTGGCACAAAGCTATTGTGATCTACTGGGGACAAAACAGTGACATATCCTTCACCTCTCGAGTGTAGACTCTAGTTATAATGTTGGAAAAAAGCATCTTGCTACATGCTGCTTTCTTGACCCATAGGAGGTGTCCTGCTGAACCATCTTGGAGGTATTATGTGAATATACACTGCACATGGGATTTATGCCAACCTGCCCAACACCAAAACATTGTACAGTTCCAAATCTGTGGTCTCAAGCTTAGAGCTCAAAACATATGGAAACAGCTTTAGTTAAATCCGCCCAGATAAAAAGGCAGTTCTGGTAAATTAGAAGGCAAATATGTTGTACATCATAAGCATTCAAGTGAGAAATCCTGTCACGTTAAAATGTAGAATACCAAATGTATGTATGTAAGGGAGCAGAAATAAGGAGTAGATGTTTCAGAACTTGGCATTGAATAGAAGTTGGTAAATTGGTAAATGCATTTTGCAGTTTGCTTAAGCACTTATTTTTGCTTGTGATTTTACAGGATTATGGCGAGTACACACCACTGATCATCTCCAGTACATTTGCTTTTGCATTTTTTTTTTGCAACAAAAGATTGAAGTAGTTTTTCCTCATGTTTTATCAAATTCCTAGACATGTTTGAAATAAAAGAGAACAAAATAAGTCTCTAGTTAAATTTGCAGCTGTGTTTACATGTTTTTCGAGACAACACCCAGAATTTTTGGATGCCTATTTTAACTACTTAGCCCCAGATTCACACAGCTATTTGTCCTTTCAAAAATTACCCTCCACCTTGTCTCTTAACTTCCCTTGATTGCAAGGGTTGTTTCTCTTGACTTTTTTGCAGGCTAGGTTCTTAATTAGGAGATAGACATCTAATCAGCATTTGTGGACCTGTGTTTTAACAAAAGGATAATGGAAATGCCAACTGTACTTATCTTCTGAAGTGAAGTTCTGCCTGTTTTATTTAAATTCATTGTAATTTCTGATTAATCTACCTTTTAAGTAAATCCCTTATGCTTTATAGGGTTACTCTGCCCTGAATATTGTCATATAGTGCCTTTTAGCTAATTGGTGTTTGTGTATTTAGCAAGAGGAGTGAACTGATGTTACCTGTTTTGCAGATACCCAACTTGAAAGCATACTGTATACCTTTGTTACAAATTGAGGGAACTCTTTGTTAAAAGCGATTGAGTTGGGGTGAAGAATTTAGCACTATGTTGCTGCAGCTTATGTTCAACTTCAGAAGAAACAAATTTTAGAAATCGGACCTTTGCAGCCTGTGTGACTCAGAAGACTCCTGTGCTGGCACTCTTGCTCCTGAGGACTCTTTTTTCTATTTGCTTCAGCTCTGTAAAGGAGACACAGTAGTCAAGATAGATTTAGTTACAGAGCTTACATGTTCATAACAACTCTTTACCCAGCAATCTTGGACATCTAAACTTGTGTGATAATTGCACTTAATCTATTTTTATTTGAAAAAACCCAACCGGTTACTAATTGAAATAATATTGTAAACTGCAAGAGCCACAGTTCTTTGTATCTGCACAGATAAATCTGTAGTAGGGCTATATTTGACAAAGAGTTCTCAGATTAGATCAGGTCTGACTGAGGATTTGAAGTAGAAGGTACTTTGTGGCTTTGGAAATAGGTTCTGAGTATATCCCCACCTTAGCATAAGTAGAATGAAAGAGGGCAGAAGGATGTCTGTGGGAGAAGTAGACAAGGAAGATTAGTATGTTAAGACAAAAGCAGATGAGTAGAAGACAAAACAGTGAAGGCCTTTGAAGAGGAGGACAAGAAACCTGAACTTCATGAAGGCAGAGGAATAGCACTGGAGGTGGTAGAAAGTACAGAAAATCAGGAATGGTCAGGCTTTTAGCATCAGCATTGCAGGTAGACTACAGTCCATTAACTGTAGTTGTACTCCTTTATATATACAAATTGTATGAGAACATATACTTGATTAATGAGGGATTATCTTACTGTTTAATATGAAAGCATTTTGTTAATGGGAGATGATTTTTTGGTGGGTGATATTTAGCTAAAATCTAGAATTGATGGGGATGTGGGAACGCATGTAATGTTTTTCCTGGATATGAATACAGGGCTGTTAGGTTCGTTTTTGCTCCATTACCAACATACCCACTTTAGAGAAGAAATCAGTAGACAGGTAATTAATACTAAATAATGTCATGATTCTTTGCAAGGAATTCTTTGTTCTGCTTCTCTTTAGAAGTGAAAGAAAAAGCAGTGCCCTATTGTGGTCTTTGTCTTCACTCTGTAGGATATTGTATAATTATTTCCATTGCATCATCATGGCGGTATACGGCTCACTTTCCCTGCTGGTATAGCAGTAAGTAGGGAAGGATGAGGGAAGCTTTCCTGGCAAACTGCTCCTTGGCACATTACTTGAAAACAAGCATGTGCATATGGAGATCATTCCACTCCACTTAGTACTAAAAAGACAGGTTTACACCTCACCTCTGCCTAGTGAGAGCTTCTCTTATGGATTAGAGTTCCCTTTCTAAGCGGATCTGTTGGATATGGGATCTGGAGCCTGCCTTCCTTCTTCATGTATAAACTCAGTAACTTTCCACTAGTTACAGATAGTGGAGTTTCTTATCCCTTCACCCTCATTCTGTGGAGGTTCTGATGGGGCCTCATGAATGAGTAATTTCTGCCTGAGGGTGGAGCTGAGGCATTAATGTGTATTCTTTGTAGGTGCTCAGGAATGGAGCTGGATTCAATTACATTGCCTGCAGGGAGCTTATGAAGACTACTAATAGGTCATAGATGGGGATTATGTGTACTGTGTTGAGTAATGATGGTGGAAGCTGAGGAAAAATCAACTCTCCAGTAAATCTATGCTTGCAGGATCATCATAAGAACGAGCCTTGTTGAACAGCTTGGCCAGAGTGCTTGGGTACTGTAGGAATGCGATGGCTTAAATGAAAACATACATGCTACCAGCCTATGTATCTTCTCAGCAGCAGGTCTGACATTTGCTTATGTTCTACAGAATTGTGATGCTATTGACATCATTGTTGTTGCTGAAAACTATATACATTAAAGATTATTGGCATTTTTGTCCTACACTTGAGATATGGTAGTTCAAAAGTATTTGGAACTGTAGGTGAGGTGTGCTGTTTCCTCCATGATCTCATTCTTCACAAACACAGCTCTCCTTCTGTAGGACACCTTGCTTTAGCATGTCCTTCACTCCAAGGAATGAAAGAGGCAGATAATGAGAAGCTAATGGCATACTGTCACAGCATATCCTTCTCCAGCGGATACAAAGTAGCCAAAACATTACAGAGGAAGAGTAATTTCTGTTCTTATTTTCAGTTTGGAAAAGTAATTCCATGTGCCATTATGTTGATCTTTCTTTGTTGTATCAAATGATTTGTTTTACTTAGGTATGTTTGATCTTATTTGATGACACTTTTGGCTGGCAAATGGAAAACTGGTCACTAGTTTATCTGATAATGCCTTGGGCTAGTTTAGATTTAAGGCAAGTTAAAGCTGTACTGTCCTTTATTATACTTTCATATTTATTGTAAATAAAGAATAACAGTTCTAAACTTAATGATTTCACAGAAGCCTGAGTCAAAGAGGGCATTCAGTGCCTCAGTCTTTTTCATTCAGCAGCAGGTCCGTATTTTCCCTAGTCTTCCTTTTGTCACCTGTGTAGCTACAGAAGCCCTCCTTGTTGCCTTTGACATACCTTGCCAGATTCAACTCCAGGTGGGCTTTGGCTTTCCTAATCATGTCTATGCATGCTTGGACAGTGCCTATATATTTGTCTCAGGTTACCTGTCCCTGCTTCCACCTTCTGTATTCTCCCTTTTTATGTTTTAATTTTGCCACGAGCTCCTTGTTCATCTATGCAGGCATTTTTACCTGGTCATTTGGATGGACTGATCTTGAGCTTGAAGGAGGTAGTCTTTGAAAAACAACCAGCTTTCTTGGACGCTCTTCCCTCCAGGACCTTTATTGCATGGTACTTTTTCAAGTAGATCCTTGACGAGGTCAAAATCTGCTCTTCTGAAGTCCAGGGTTGTGATCTTGCTTTTTGCCCTGCTTTTCAGGATCCTGAACTCCACCATCTCATGGTCACTGCAGCCAAGGGTGCCTTTGACCTTCATATCCCCAACACGCCCTTCCATGTTGGTAAGTATGAGGTCCAGCAGAGCACCTCTTCCTCATCACCGCCTCTGTCGCTTGGGTCGGCAAGTTGTCATCAGTGGTCCCCGGGAACTTCCTGGATTGATTATGCCCTGCTGTGTTGTTCCTCCAGCAGATACTTGGGTGGTTAAAATGCCCCACCAGGTCCAGGCTCTGCGAATGTGAGGCTACTTCTAGCTGTCTGTAGAGAGCTGCCTCCTCCCCCTGTTCTTCCTGGTCACAGGGTAAAATAAATTCTTGTATGCAGAGTAAAAGCCAGCAGACAGCACTGTCACCTTTTTTTAGTGAAGCAGATGCTCAGAATGTTTGAAAGTTTCTCCTTTTTCCTTTCTGTGATATGAATTGGAAGAGGATTTGAGGGAGAGCCTAGAAACTTGTGCCTGATGTCTTTTAAGGAGAAACATTTCTGTGACATTATCAATGACCAATGCAGAACTAGAGTATGAAGAAATGTAAAAAGTTCAGTTCAGGTTTTGAAAGGGTTTAGTTCTTTTTTTTTTTTTTTCCCCCAAGAGTCTAGAGACAAGTTGTCATAACACCCTGTAATATATGCTTGTGTTTACCAGAACTGTTAATGCTATAATGGCAAAACACTGGATAGAACTGTTCTCTTCTATTTTATAGAGAAATATTGCTCATGATCTAAGCAGGATCACAGCTGCACAAGACATGCACAAGTCTGCTTGCTTCTTCTGAATCTTTGTTCTGTAGTGTCATAAATCAGGGACAGCTTGTGGCCCAGGAACCGGGCTTCTGGCAGCTGCAGGAATGTTGCCATGAGAGTTGCAGTGTCCTCAAGGTTGCAGCGGACTGGGACAGCTGCTCGAGACCTGAGCCTGCTCATTGACTTTGCTTGTGCCAAATCTGCCCCATAGCAGACACAGATAAGCCCCATCTCCTTACACTGAGGCACTTTTTAAAATGTAGCACTTACCCTGTTGTTGAGCTGTTTGGTTACAACAGTGATCTCCCCTGTTGTCAGAGGTCTTCATTTTTTTGGTCCACCAATTGCTTTAACAGTTACTATGTTTTTAAACAACCTTCACCTACTTTTATGAGTTGCAATAGCTTATACACTTAAGTAGATCATGCTGTATTACCTGGAATGCAGTACTCTGTTACATGTTGTTTGTAATCTTATTATGTGCTGGAGAAGCTGGTTTCAGATAATCAACACTTTGCTCTCTGTGAGGCTTCACAGAGCTGATGTTGTGAGTGAACTTCACATTATTTATCTATAAAAGGAATGGCAGAGGCCCAGCAAACTCCAGAGCAGTTGTGAGGCTTAGCTTTGTGGCTGAGGATTCTTACACAACTTGTTTTTACATTAGACTCTAAGATATGGCCTCACTAAGTATCTCATTTTTAAAAGCACCATTTCCTTTTCTTAAAAGAATTCAGGCAAGAAAATTTTAAAGATAGAGGTGATCTTCTTCTACCGTATTTTACTGCTTGATGAGTCTAGGGAGATTAAAACGTAGTTGTTCTTTTGCAAAAAGCATAAAACGCTGAAACAAAATGAGGTAACTGGACTTATTTCAGTGCAACTGAGAGCTTAATTTGGCTGTTTTCTGCCTCCTATTCATATGCACCTTTGGGGTTTTTTTATGGAATCTACGTAATTGCAAACTGCTAGCACTGCTTTTTGATTTAGGAAGTCTCTTCTGTCTTCCAAATGGTAACTGGAGAAATTAATGTAAAAAACAGAAGGAAAAAAATCCAACAAAACAAATGAGAAATCAAATACATATTTGTGCACATACATAGTCTGGTATATAAAGTAGGTCAAAGTTTAGCTGTGTAAATCTTAATAGAGTGTCCCATGTAATGCAAACAGCCAGCTGTGCTTTGGACACTCTCACAATTAATCAGGCTTTATGCTTACCCTAAGCCAAGAGCACAACTGTGACTGCACCAGCTCTATCCTGGGATCTGTTCAAAGGATTCATGTATGTGAACTCTTCTTTCAGAGAGATTTAGTGGCCAATGACCCTGTCCTAGCAGCATTATCCCAAGTCTTTATGGGGCTCTTGTCAGACCCTAGAGTGACTTTGTGACATCGTGGCTCAGCTAAGTGCTCCTGTGTTCACCCTCATTTTATAAGAAATATTGTGTGATTTCCCTCAACCTCATGTGTGATTGCCACACAGAAGAAGTCATTTGTGCAATACCAGTGCTGTTTCCTGACTTAAAGTCAGAGATAATGTCTTACCAAGGAAGATTAAATATCTCTTCTGATCCATCCCTTGATGTACATTCTCAGTGTTTTCCCTTGTGCTGGCATTGATGTTTGTCCAGCTCCGTGTCAAGATGCTTTAGGGGCTCAGGTAAAAAAATTTAATTGCATTCTGCTCCAAACCAGCTCAGTGCACCTCACTAGATCACTTTACGTGTTTTGTCAAATTCCAAGTTGACATAAATTTGGAAACTAAAGTGAGACCATAAAGTAATTTGGAACAAATTTTTCCTGGTACTTTCACAAGCAGATGGGGGAAGTAGAGCACAGCATCAGAGGTACTCCAAAGGGATTGGGCTGTGCAGCAGGAAACCTGATGTTGTTTCTTTGTATGTTGGCATAGATCCTAAAAGTAGGGCTATGAAGATGGAGGTGCACAGGGAGACTTGCAGGCTTACTTTATCTCTGTACACAGAGCCACCTAGGCAAAGTGTCACAGACTTTGTGCTGCTAGTATGGTGTGAGAAGAAATCACTGCGTACCTGCCCAGTGAGTCCAAAGATGGAGTAGCCTTGCTCTAAGAAGACATAAACAGCATGGGAACAGTCTGCATGCTGCTAAATATCTTCTTACAGTCTTGTGTCTGCTGCTGTTATGGGAATGGAAATGAGCAATACCACCACCAAGAAATAAGTTAACCCTCTGTGACCAACTTCCTAAACTTTGCAAGAGTTTGGTGATGCTGTAGTCTTCAGATTTGATTGAAAAGCTTGAAGATAACTTAGCGTGGAAGATGAATGTGAAAATTTGAGAATTTGTTGTATCCACACAGTTCTCAAAGTACAATGTAGGTTGTCAGTTGAGAGGCTATGAGAGCACTAAACATGTTAAATTCCCCAGCTTCACAAGCAGTGACAATAACAAAATAGGTAACAGCAAATTTATTCAGCTCACCTTACTGTAGTGTAGTAAAGTCTGCCTTCTGCAAAGATGTTGGATGCAATAAACACAAAGTAAGTGAATGGGTCTCCTCATCGCCTCGCAGCCTAGTCAGACCTACAGCTTCAAACCAACTCACAGCCAGCAGAAAATTCTGGGCAAATAATAAAAAAAAATTATAGTTGCACCTGTGGAAAAGTTCTGAGTGAGAAAGAGAATAAGTCTAGAAACCGAGGTTGCATATACAGAATTAAGAGTTCAGAAAATACTGTTTGATTTATAGCAATATTGAATATTAAGCTGAATGTACGATACTACAAAAAAGAATAATTAAAGATAAAGGAACTCCAATGTATTCCCTGCAATTACCCACTTCTGTGGCTTGCTGAAGTTAATTTAAGACTAGAGGATGTTTGGAAGAATGCTGCCTTATTGACCTCCAAACACAAGTCAGAAAGTCTAATCTAGATTCAGTAGATGGTTTTTATTTTTAATTTAATTAATTAATGATCTTAAGGAATATGAAGTATGCACAGTTGTGATATTTTTAAATTAATTTTGTGGGTACATGGTGCAGTGATAGTTGTATGCAATTTAAAGCCAGGAAGTGTATTTTAGAGGGGAAAAAACCCTACTTTGAAAAAAAACAGTTTTTATAAAAATCAGTCTTACCTAATACAGAGTTAGTTTTTGGTGCACACAGTACAATAACGTATTGAGGACAGTGTAATTTAGTTATTAAAAAAGAACATTCAAAGCAGTACAATCTGTTTCTAAACACGTGGGAAGATAGCTTTTGTCAAATATATGAATAAACAAAGGCCATATCTGTCATGTAGGTTAGTACAATCTCTCCAGACAGACTCAAGAGTGGTTCTGGCACGAATCAAATTATAGGACTGGGTCCTACATCAGTGATCTTTCCTCAAGACTAGTGAAAACAAAACCTTTCTACTTTCTCTGCTTCACAAGTTTCTCTGAAAAGCTTGGGCTTTAGCTCACTTGGAGCTACTTAAACATGGACATTCATGTTCAGGCAATTGTATTTTCTTTTTTTCAGATTCTAATATGGCTCTAATGGACAAATTCAAGCCATCCACATTAAAATATGAAGATGCCAATTCATAAATTATGCTAGTGAGTAAATCACCTTCCTGAAATAGCTACTTATTTTTCCATGCAATCAGCTTTTCATTTAGAGTTTTGCCTGCATTGGGCTGACATTTATGATGTGCCCTCAAGGTCATCAGATGTGGGTTCTTTGGCTGTAGCGGAGCAGAAAACCAAAGCAGAGGAGGCATATATAACCGCTGTATTTACTTTAGCAGCACAATCTCCCATCCTGTTATACGTCAAAGTGAATAACAGTAACAAATCATTGTCATAAAATCAGTGCTTTCCGTTGCCCGGTGTAGACACAGTTGTTCTATATTTCTGGTTTTTTACCCTCTCTGTGGACATCAAGTTATGGGAAGGGCTGTGGGAAATATTTTCCTAAAGAGTGATTTGTGTGCTGGACAAATACAGGCTTAAATGGATATATATGTCTGCCCTAAAGGTTGATCACTGAGGATCTGATACAAGGATTGGGGGGATTATGCCAGTTTATACTTGATTTGTCCTTTGTATGAAACTGCTGGTTGATGTGGACTCCTCCTTTCTTTCCCACCCTCCCCCAACTTTTCCCAGAGTGGCACAGGTTGAGGTCTATTGCTGGTCATAAAAACAGCATCGCTGCTGGTGATTCCTCTTGCATTGGATTAAGTTTGATCCTTCTACATAACTGATTGAATGCTTTTCATTTGCAAGCTTCTTGTTTCAACCTTTAAAAAAACACCACAAAACTAGTTTCACACATGCAGAATGTGCTTAAAAATTGTATTCTTGGTAATCAATGATGTACTGTGGCTTGTTGAGTTGCTTTGTTGCTTATATGCTGTGCTTCTAATCATAACGTAATGAACTTTCACATGAAGAGAGAATAAAAGATGAAATTCATAACTCTTAATTTGAGATTTCTGGAGGCCACATTCAGCACAAAGGTGAAAAATAGAGCTTGCAGCTAATATCTGGTGGTGTGTTTTACATCTAAACTGGTGGCTAACTGAAATGGAGGTGTTTCTTTGAGAGTCTAAAAAGCAAATTGTATGTAAATCTTACTTCTGAGTCTTTGATGCTGAAAACTGGTATGCACTTTAAGTTCAGGCTAGTTCCATCGAAGACAACAGAAATACTTGCAATAATGATATTGAATGTGCTTGTAGATACTTGCTTGATTAGCACCTAAAATACCTAATATATTACTCTGTTTGGTTTTATCTTCAAATTTTTTCCAATGGCAGTTATGTTGTTCATATAGGAAAAAAATGGTTTTCAATTTCTTAGTTAATTAATTTAGAAAAATTTTTAATGAAACAGAAGTACTTTTAAAACCAAATTAAAAGACAAAGTATAACTATAATGCATTAACATATTCCAGATGATTAACATAATTGATTCAACACCACTATTAGGAAAATTGTGTTTCCTTCTTTGATTAAAAATGCAAATGAAAGTATGGCATATGTCTAGGAAGCAATAATGTACTAAAGTCTTAAGAAGAGCAAAGCTCCATTCATCACTTTCGATTCTCTGCTCACTACTAAAACCCAGTTCTAATGTGCATCAAGGAGTGTTGGTCCCTGCAGAGATTTCTAAGTGAAACTGAACTCAGAGGCATTTCTAGAAGTTATGTTAAGATGTTAGGGCTGCTTTAGTAGGGCCTGCAGTCCTGCAGCGATGGGGCACTTTCATTTTCCTGGTTTAAGTGCATATTTCAAAATGGTACAATAGTGGGTAATGATCTACTGGAATGAGGCACTCTGATTCCAAAGCAAGACTGGGATTTAGGAGAGGAAGCTGTTGCTTCTGTGGAGCTCTGTGCAGTATTGCTGCTTCCACAGAGCACTGTACAGCATTTCGGCCAACAACATTTTCATACATAGTCAGGCCCTTAGAAAGTTTCTCTAATTGCAGGAAGTGAACTTCATTGTTCTTAAAAGGGATTAGTCCCCAGAGTGCATAACTCATTTTCTCCCCCCACTCCCTTCACAACAGTTTGGAGATTCACCATGGTTTAAGATGAGGTGTTTAACTGCCACTTAGTGGCTGTCCAGAGCAAATGGACAGCTGTGACAGTTTTCACCTCTACTGCTGCTGCTTTCCACCAGCAGGGGAATTCCTCACCTTATTTTAGAGATACTGAAGGCTTAATCTAAGACTGGCTGAAATCAATCAAAAGACCCTGGTGGGCTTTTGTAAGAATTTCAATACCGTCTATTGCCATTTTACTTTTTTTTCCAAATTGTCCTTTTGAAGTTTGTTTGGGTTCTCCTCTGGGCTGGGGGGGGTGTGGGCGGGTGGGTGGCAATAAATGCCTCTGAAAGTATTGTAATGAGTTGATATTTTACTGTGCAGTGAGCTAGCACAAGAACCAACAGTAAGTAAAGGTGCTGTCTCTAGAACTGAAATACTAGGGTTCCTGGAGTTTATTCTTAGGTATTAAAATTCACAAAAAAAGACATATGCTTAACTGGGGTTAAGTGTTTGGCATCAGCTGATGTTCTGGGATGTCTCAATTCCCCTCAGCAGAGTATCTGATAGATGTGTAAACATTAGCTCTCAGTCATGTTCTGAGCTTGATATAATATGCTTGTATCTGCATAAGGACCAAAGTTTCTCTTCTACAAGCTTGCAGGACTTCAGAATATTCTTTACATATATATTATTAACTCCATAATGAACTAGCTACATCCAGAGGACAATAAACCTCAGAGTGTATGCACTGATTGTATGCAGGCTTCCTTTGTGCTAGGAGGAGGTTTTCAGTGGGCAGTCTGCAGGTAGTTTGCGTACTGCAGAAGGCATGCTTCAAATATTTCTTTAAAATGAAGTCTTCCCCCTCCCGCCTCCCTCTGTTTTCAATTTTTGTGTTTTAGTAAACTATCCATATGCAAGCAAGGATTGGAAGAGTCAGAAAAGTTCCCAGGATCGTCAAACAAACAAAACACAAGTTTCTGATTTATAGGTACATTTCTTGTCCAAGTTACAGAATACAAGCTGTCAAGGTCTCGGGATAAATCCCTTCACACAACTTGAGACTCCACACTTCCAACAAGCCATATAAAAGCTACGTATGTGACAAATTTTCCTTGCCCAGATAACCCTCAGTGATCTGAATTTTACACACACACACACGCACAGGCATGTCAGTGTGTTCTAGAAGGCTTGATACCAGCTTGACACAGCTCAACTGCACCTGAATTAGTCCTGAGGTAGTCTCAACTGGAGTTCAGTCCAACTGGATTGTGGGTGAAATCAAAGCACATGTATGGGGATGATATTATGGATCTACAATGACAGAATGTTATACTTGGGGGTTTTTGGGGGAGGGGTGTTTGGTGTTTTTGTTTTTTTAGCTTTTGCTGTTTGGCTGTATACTACAGCTTTTTGCATGTTAGAAACAAACTGGGAAAATGAATTAAAGCTGGCCTACATTCTACTCATAAATTATGATTGAAACCAACAGGAGACTTGAGAATTTATTACATCCTGGGGTAAAAGACCCTGCTCAGCTAAGTTCTGAGGTTTACTTATTTATTTGGGTCTTTGTGCCTGTGAACATATTCAAATATGTGAGCTCAGACTCACAAGTCGCAGTGATATCTGAACTTACCAGATCATCTGAGTGAAGAGTTCAGCTGTCCAGCCCATCCGTCGAGCTGTCTGCAGGTTTCTCCTGGAATTCCAGAATTCCTTGTTGCTATGGAAATACCCAGGAAGGAGGAAATGGCAGAATTGGCCCTTGATTTTTTTTTGTAACTTCATTTATTTATTTATTTATTTATTTATTTATTTATTTAATTTCTGTAGTGTACCACATATTAAATAATATTTTGGGCTTTATTCCTGAAAATATGTAGACATTTCCCAAATTTTACCTACTCCAAGAATCTTATGTGAAATGACGCAGCTATCTAGCATTCTTAGTGATAAGACATGGTTAAAAAGAAATCTGTCGTGAGCGAATGCGTTTGGTCTGCATGGATCCCTGGTTGTAGGATAGCTGACTCAGCGCACGGAGGCTTCCATTGTTCTGGCAGAGGAGCGGAAGCGCAGTCAGCACATGTGGCCGAAATGTGCAGTGGTGTCTTACAGTAATATATCCTGAGGCCTTTGAAGCGATGCAGCTTTATCAAAACCATAAAAAAGCATAAGGACAAATCCTATTGCAATATTTTAAAAGTCTCTGTATTGTGTGTTGTATTTCATGAATGTTTTCCAGCGTGTTTTTAGGAGTCAAATGGAATTGGCTTTAAATAACTAAATGTGGAGTGTTGTTTGTGATGAAACCAGGAGCTGCAAACTTTTGAATGGAAAGCTAACTGAATCATGGGGAAGGTGTTTTTTTCAGATCGGTAGAGGCAGTGTTTGATTCTTGGTTTTAAAGATAGTTTATTGCCATTTTGTGGCTTTTGCTGTAATTGAAAGACAGTATGACTTAACCAAAAATATATAAAATCACAAGAGCAAAAGAGTCCACATCATTGCCAAAGATACACATGATGGGTTAATAAGCCCTAAGAAGAGGGTAGGAAAGGGAGAGATAAGAAACAGTAAGTTAAAAGTGTGTGCGAGGGAACATTGCTGATAAAATTTTCCAATTTCAAGACAGCTGAGAAGGAATATAATCAACAGCACAACATGGTAAAATAAAAATCGCAGATAATTTAATAAAAAGGCAGATATATATGCACCATACAAAATTACCATACATGCATATTATTATATTAGTAGGTTCCAGTGGCATTCTCAATTCCACGTTAGACAGGAAATACCTAGGGAAAGACGGCGCTGCAGCTTGTAATCAAATGAAAGGCTGGTGATGAGAAGTGGTGCAGAGCGAGGGCCGGGCAGGTTGATGAGTGTACCTCTTAATTGGCAGTAAGGGGCTGCTGAGTTCCTGCTGCAGTTCTCGCCCCAGGGTTTCACTCAAGAGCACCGGAGCAGGGACGCTTATGATATGAGGGCAACATGGCAGAAATTAAAATTTCTTCAACTTGATTTTGGAAAAGAACAGGACAATATGCTATTTGTTTCCTTTTTTTGTTATCTACGTTTAAGATGCATGAGGATATAATAGCAACTTGGTCTGTGATTTTAGTGGAGGCAGGATTGGATCCTTCTCAAATGAATAGTTTTTACACCCAGACGCTCATTGTATGTAAATTGCAATATAGCTCCATTGACTGAAGGTAAGTTCTGGACCTTATGTACCTGCTGAGACATAAACCTGAACTTATAGTTTTTATCGTTAAGCTCTTTCCAGCAAACCCGAGATTATTATGGGTTGGGGTGGAATGTTTAACACTTAAAGTTTTATTCTAACTGTTGCTTTTTTTCAGTTTACTGAAATAGATGTTGCTTTAGAGTATCTGAACTACAGTAAAAGTCCAGTAGAATCTGTGTACTGTCTATGGGGATTGTGGCTAAATTCAGTTATGAGAAATCAGTGTGCTTTTTACATATATTAGTGCTGTTAGAAATATATTTATTAAGTTATTAAGTAAGTTGTAGAGAACTGAGAAGACTGGCTTCTTTTCATGGCTCTCCATACTGTGGAACGCTATACTTTCCTAGTCTCCTACTGTTTCCACTGAAGTACACAAAATAATACATTTAGGGCAGTGGGACTATTTTTGTGTTTATAGTTAATTATGTGAAAAAAGAGCTAGGCTATAACTCTGTAAAATTATGCATACAAAATGGCTTATTTTATATTATCCATTACTAGAGTGTTCTAATAGGATAAAGTGCATATGGACATCTTAACTAACATGAAGTTGCATGTAATGGAAATAGGCATTCATAGTATATGTGTCTCCCATGGCACATGGGGAATCGATAAATTTTATAATTATGTTTTGATTTTAATCAGTCAAGTGAGAGTTGTCATTTTCTGTTCTTAGTCTGGTTTTCCTCAACACTTTCTAGACTTTTTTTGCTATGTAACTTATCCATTATTGGAAGTAGAAGTGCTTAGTATTTAATTTTTTTTTCCAGTGTGAGGTAGTGCTTCTCCACAAAGGAAATGAGACATATTTTAAAATGAAGTGTCTTTCTTCCCATCTGAGTAACTTGGGTTAACCATACAAGTTTCAAGATCAAGGAACACTTTAAGTATAACCTTTAATAAATTGCATTTCAGAAAATACTTCTTAAACTTGAGAGTTTTTTTTCTCCTGAGACCTTTCAGTGCTTGCTGCAAGGAAGCAGTGGGAGGCTGGAGGAAAAGGGCGCGAAGTCCTTCCATGACTATATATCTAGTGCCAGTGGACATTAATCCCCATTTAACTGTTACATCCTTCATGTCCCATTGTCAGGGGGATTTTTAAAATAAGCAGTCTTGCATCATTAATATTTTATGGTTTATCCAGTTGTGCTAGAGTGTGTGTGCAGGTGCATATCATCCCTGTAGCGGCTGCTGCTTTATCCTCCAGATCCACCTCAGCAGCCTGGAGAGCTCAGCTAGTTGCCCCTCAGCTTGGTGACACTGAGAAGACCAAGAAATATTGCCCTGCAGGGAGAAAAACTAGGTTTCCAACTGTTTCAACCACAGTCAAGACCTAGTTTATGATCTCAACGGCTCGACCTCTTTGGCACTGTACACTGGGAGCATCTCCATTTGTTTTGAGCTCTGTAATCTGCTTCTGCAGTTTGCCAGTTTGCTCTGCTTGTGCTCCACTCTTCCTGCTCCAGTTTCATAGCTGCCAGAAAACCCCCCATCGCAAAACAGAATAAATGCGTGAAACCTCTGATGTCTCTATGTGGCAATTCTCTGCTATGCACTGAGTTTCCCATGTTGCTCATTTGCCACATTGTCCTTGTGGGTTTTTTGCATCCAACTATTCAGATCGAAGTGATCTCCTCACAAGTCTGCCTGGACTTATCTGCAGATTTAGGTTGTGGTTTTTTGCTCGTTTGTAGAGATCTGATCGGTTGATCACAATTGGATCACTCAGCAGTGCACTTTTGATCTTGGTCAAATGCAGACATATGATCATGCTTGAGCAGAATTAGTCAGAACCCACGGCAAAGTTCCTGACAGCTTTAAGCTTTTTTTTTTTGCTGTCTGTGGGAAGATGAAAAATACTTAATCCAGCATAAATCTTGCCAATCCAAAGTTTACTCATCAATGTTTTTGGAAGTGTTTGAAGTGGCAGATGACTTCAGTCCAGATGAGTGTTTTGCATCAGATGGCCTTAATGTTTATGAATGGGCACTAGGACCCTAAAGCTAGATTGTGTTTGTTGTTATACTGATTATATATAGCCTTGGTTACCTCTCTTTCTTTCTCTGTAATGTTGCTTTCCCTCTGGATTTTTTGTGTACCTGGATTTTTTGGATACCTTTGGCATGCATCATGTTTGTTTGGTCAGATACTGTACGTCTAGAAGTGTCCTCTTATCAGCTTCTCCTCCTGTAGCCAACTTGAGGTGTTGAAGGTAAAGCTACTTTTCTCTGGTTTTAGATTCTCTGTAACATTCATCCTCATGCAAAGAGAGGTCCCTTATGGGATGATGGGTTCTGCATTCCATAAGTAGTATTTTCTCCAGTTCCTTGTTTGATTAAGGACTTCACCAAAACCTTTCTACTCTGAACTTTCTGAATAAAATGCTAAGAGATGATCTGTTTCATTCAAGATATCTTACTGGTCAGCCCAGCATCTGCTATTGCCCAGAACTGCCGTATAATAGGGCATAAGAAAACAGTCAACTTTCTCTGGATAGACCTTTTCCAAGGAAAAAAAAGGTGTCTGAACACTTCTTTGTCCAAAACAGACGCACAGGGAAGAATCTTAAGATAACGGTAGCAACTAGGAAAGCTACTTCAACCTCATGATGCCTTTTACCATCTAATACTCTCATGACCTCACTCTAGTTGATCTAACCTTGCCTGCAGGACAGTGCTTGCCCAAGGAGGACTTCATTCCACTGTCTGCTGAGCAACATGGCCCTCGGGCTCTGTGCTTCTCTCCTACATGGTGTGGGATCACCTTTCCCTTCACAGATCCCTCCTTCCCTCATTCCTCTCGTTGAGATCCAGGATCCCAAATGAGCCCATGGTAACCTCTTAATGCTCTGACACTCTGTTGGAGAGATACTGCTGGAAGGGAAGAGGACAGATAACCCATCACCAACGCCGCTTTTCATTCCTGAGCGGCAAATGCTAATGTCACTTGAATCAAAGCATTTCAGCAGTTACAATTTTGTGGCTGAAAAGACAATCATATAAAAACTAAAACCACAGGAGAGGTTGGAAAGGGCTCCACTGCTGAGTGAGTGCCCAGCACTCTGGTGAGGAATTATTCTCTTCTGTCTGCCACGTGGGAAGTGAGTTGCATGTTATCTCTGGGTACCGGTCCAATGTCTTGTGGTTTTCGTATTTGCTGCTGGTTAGCAGATAGCCAAAACACTTCAGTCTACACTTTTAACTCACTAACAGTACAAAGAAAGTTACTCAAAATATTGTCATTTCTGTTTCCACTGAGTATCTGGAAACCTCCAAGAAAGTCATCCCATTTTCTTTGGTGAGAGCTGGATTTCATCTTTAATGTGGATGTGCAGCTCAGGGCAGTGATCCCCTATGCACTTTGCTTTAAGGGTACAGCCACTGCTGGTCAGTGGTTAGCTGGCAGGTCTTGCTATTGTCTCTCATCAGGGGGCTGATGCAGATCTTGTTTGGTAAGGTAGTTTGGTTTTGTGATTAATCTTTTATTTTTTATTGAGAAAAAATGAGTTTGCTCATTGTGGGCAGAGGGGATAATTCATGAGAAGAATAGCTGCTAAAACGTGTTTAAGTACAATTCAGAGGAAAAAGCTTCAAAAGGGAATGGGGTCTGCTGTAAAACCACCATCAGAGTTAACACAAAAGCAACAGGAGAGGCCAGTTCTCAGGTAAAACAGTTGTGGCTATACCCTTAATGCAACTTCTTGTGAGACTTCATTCAGCGATGACATACTGTGAAGACTCTCAAAAATATTTACAGCCATTAAGCCTAAAGAAAGCTGAAATGAGAGAATGAGTTAGAAAATACTCCTCTTTTGAATTAAAAGGTTGACTGCAGTCTCCTTTCTTCTTAATATTTCCTTATATCTCACATCTCTCTCCTTATCTCCAAATGGTTTCTTTAGATACAGAGAGCTTTGTTGGAGGAGAAATTATGGGGGTATTTGAGTGTGTGTAAATTTATGAAGGACATCTGTAAAACTGAAAGATCATCTTTCTTACGATGTAAGCTTTAAGTTGTGTCTTTGAAGTATTTTAATTGCTACTATTTTAAAAACAGCTACAAATATCTTGCTAATATTTTCCATGATGACATGGAACAGTTCATAGGAATGAGGGGTTTGTTTTGTTTTTTAAAAGATAATACACTTAGATAAGGTGGTGTCAAGTGCTACTTACTGTTTATGCAATACAGATGTCATTCTCTGGCCCTGAATTTTTCCATTTACCCAAAATGGAGATACAGTATTTTTGGAGAGACAGTTATTTGCACAAGCCAAACTTAAAATAGAAAAATACAGAGGTTCTGTTTTTAGAAAGTTGAACATCCTGAAAAATGAATGCAGTTATTGTTCCTACTACATTGCTAAATCTCTCCTTTTTTGGAAGGTGAGCAACACTGACCTTTTAATTTACCCTGAAGGATTTAATGTATTACCAAACATTTTTATATCTGAACACTTAAGCCTAGTTGCCAGCTGTTTCCCAAATGCCAGTGAGTGTGCCCACTCCTTCTTCCTTCAAGACTGGAAGATACCATCTCCATTCAACAGATGAACTAAAGCAGAGCGAGTGGTGAAGTAGCATGCCTGAAAGTCATGTTAACGGCAGAAGTTGGAATTCATTTGCTGTTATGCTATTTCCTAATTCAGTGTCTTCACCACAAGACCACTCTTCCTCCCAGTCTATAGAAGCATGCAGAAGATTTCAGAGTGCATTTAAAATCATACAACCATCACTATAACAATTGCATGCATCAGGTTTAGAAGCTAAATAGTGTGAAGTAACACACTGGGGATGGCTCTTTGAGCTAGTTGCAGTCAGGGCAAGAAGCCAGATCTCCTGACTGACATCAGTGTTTAATGCAAACTCAGAGGAGATATGTGTATTGTTAGTTTAAAACTGCGGAAGGATGCCAGTCAGGAAGGGGGAGCTGGAAAAACCCCCAAGTAGGCAGGATCTCCTCAGAGAAAGGGAAGAAATAATTATTTAGAAATAGTATTGTTCACAGTCAGTGTTAGAGAAATGCAACTCTAATGCTACCACCAAATAGTGGATATATTGGACAATTTTAAGCAGCACATAATGAGGAACATTCTGCCTTGCTCTTGCCCTCAGTTGCTCTATGAAATAAAAGCAGACCCAGTTCCATACTCCAAGTGATAATATTTCTAGTGTTCTTGTACGGTGCCTAATTTAAAGCCCTGAGAACAGATATCATTTATTCATGTATGTGCTCTATACATCATGAACAGTAGCAGCAGTGACAATTTCTTCCCTCTATCATGCCAATAAACCTTTAGAGACCACCACCAGAGTGAGTGTCAGTCATATTTAGTAATTTATTGGGCTTATGGCTAAGAGTATCCATGCAATCAAACTGTCCATGGCCACCATTGTAATGACAGAACGAGCCGTTGCCCATCGTTGTGAATCATCTGTACTTTAACCCGTAGAACGAATAGAAAATGGATCTCTGTTCTCCTTTTATGAAAATGTGCAATGTATTTGTTACGGTTTTAATTCCAGAAACTGTAGTGTAGGTTGTAAGTTGATTAAACACCAGGTCCAGGCAGGCTTTGGGCTCTCCAACCATGAGAAGGTCACCGTAAGTAAGTCGCATGCTGGTTTATTAGCTCATATTGGTTAGTATTTTGTGGCTCCCTGGCAAATGTTGCTCAGGAAAAGGATTTCAAATTCCCACATCAAATTTCTTCCCCTGATTATCTGTGTGTCTAAGCAAGCCAACAAAACTGGTCAAGACTTAATTTTACAGATGGGTAAACTAGTATTTAGCTAGAAAGTGCTAACGTCCAGTGGCAGCATGTTTCCCCAGTCCCACCGCTGCCAGCTCAGCTGGGCCCTGGTGCTGCCAGGCCAGGCCAGGACTAGATATGCACTGGCATGCATCAGCTCACACATCCACCACAGTCAGATACCTCCATTCTTGGACTATCAGCAATGCGTTTGGCTGTGACAGAGACATCCCGCTTCACTGGCGCAATTCTTTGTTTCCTGCCACCTTTTCTGGGTAGGTGTTACTGTTCTGTGTCAGTTTGTTGTTTTTTGATTCTCTGTTCCTCAGGAGGAAGTGGATGGAACTGTCGTGCTTAGGTACTGCAGATGCCGCTGGTATGACCTGAGAAGAACTGCTTTTGCGTTGCCCCCTCAGCCCACCATGCCCCATTATCACACACACAGCTAGCACTACAGCACTTGCCAGCGCAGCGTTACGAGGTGGTACAGCTCTCTTGGCGGCTGCCTTGTTTGCTTTGTGTGAAGCAAACCCAGGGCTGCAAGATCATGCAGTCTGGGGCAGGGGCCAAAACTTCCCCTTTTCTGCCTCAGTGAGCTGTGAGATTGGCTCTGCTTCTCCCCAGCCTGTGTGCGTGGCTGTCACTCTTGTGCTCCGGTGGACATTTAATAATTTAGACGAGTGCGGCAACGTTGGCTCTAAACCCGGAGATTATTCCTTCAGCCCTGAGCGTGCAAGTACATGCAGGACACTCTCCCAGTGGGGTCCTGTCTCCGTGAGAGTGTCTTTGGGCAAAGCGAAGAGCTGAATTTGGCACTTGGACATCCAGCTTTGAGCAGCTGAATTTTATTGGGAAGAAGTGCAGAGCAGACCCCTATGCTTTCCTGTTACGATTTTGCAAATCTAGTTCTTCACTTTGTTTCTATGAGGTGATGGAAAATGAAGAGCTTTTTGTTTTGGGCCCAATGAGTTATTTCCTGTGAAATCCAAGCCTTTTTTTCCTAGTTCTGTGCCCTTCCTCCAAACTGAAGAAAATGAGTTGTTTTCAGGCAGCTGTACAGCCACTGAGTAGGGATGTGTGTTCACAGGCAGTCCAGCCGGAGTGACAGCAGGAATGAACACCTCTCCTGTCTGGGTGGCAGGTAGCATCCCTTGACCTGCTGGAAACATGCATACTATTGACTTGTGCTGTACTGTTTTTTTGATTGTCTTCTTCTAGCAGCTTATTTCTGGAAGTAGAGCTGCTAGTGGGTGATGTCAAATGCTATTAGCTACCATGAATAGCGAGCCTGACTGGAAGTGTCACATTTCACAGTGGTTTCAAACATGATTTTTCGCTTGATCTTTTAATGTTAAGCGTGACTTCGATGCCAGCATATTCCCAGAAAGTTACAGGGACTGCGTGGGATTTTTTTTGATAGTCGCGAATCCCGTCTTTTGCGCTGAATTACGTGAAAGGGCAACGCAGTGAGGTAGCAGGCGGTTGTCTGCGTTTTCGGGCGAGCTGCCGGAGGGCGAGCGCGCTCCCTTCCCGCTTTGCCGGGGGCGGGCGGCCGCAGCCCGGCGCGGGGCGCCCCGGCGGAGGCGGAGCGCGGCGGAGGCGGGACGCGGCCCCGGCCCCGGCCCCCGGCCCGGCCCTTCCGTTCCCTTCCCGCCCCGCAGCAGCAGCCGGCGCCGCCGCGGGGAGCTGCCCCAGTGCTGCGAGCTCACGGTCCCGGCGGCCGGTGCTCGGAGGCGGCCGCGGGGAAACTTTGTGAGGCCGGGCGGGCTGGCTCCCCTCCCGGCGCATGAGGCGGCGGGTGCGGCAGCCGGGAGAGGCGGAGAGGAGCGGCCGGAGCCGGGGATCGCCGCCGGTCGCCGCGCCGGAGCTCGTAGGATGTCACCATTGTTCAGCTGGGTGGCTAAGGTAGGCGGCGCCGCGCCCGCCGTCCTCCGCTCTCGGGAAATAAAGTCCAGCCTAAGAATTTGCAGATGTTCCCATTTCATTTCAAGGCAAGTCAACCATCTCTGAGAAGGGAGCAGAGCCCTGCTGTATTGTTCAGCCAGGGAAAAGGAGAAGCACTCGAAGTGAACAGTAAAGGCAAACTGATATAACTCATGGCTTGGGTTGAGGGGTTAAAAATGAAGCTGCAATTCTGGCCGGCTGTTCTACCTTGCTGCGGATCTGTAGAAGGGGAGGTCTGTAATTAAAACTGCACAGAAGGTGTGGTTTTACTGCCCGCTCAAGTCTAACGCTTCTTATGTGCTCTGGAGAATGTGTAACAGCACTCCCACAGTTTGTTTTAGACTTTTTTCCTGGTTTTTGTCATACTCTTAAGTTTCTGAAGAGCAATAAGTTAGAATTTAATGGGAGACTTACTTGTTTAAGTATGACAATGTGTGTATTGTGCTGACTTCTACTTCTGTGTGTCTAGGGCTTCAGTATGATTTTCCACTGTAGCTGTGAAACTACATGTGGATGCAAAGCAGTAGAGATGGTTAAAGAAATCTAGAATGTAGTTTTTCGCTGATGTTTCAAAAAAAATTTTTTTTCCCAAGTAACAGTCATTCTGAATTTAGAATGAGCTATATATGCTATTCTGTTTTGAGGCACAGTAGAAAGTGTGGAAGAGGACGAGTGAGTGAAACAGCTGTACGACAGCCAAGAATTGGAGGTTCCTTGGAGGAATTATCTGGGGAAAAAAGAGACTTTATCTTGAAGTTTAGCCTAGCCTACTAGGCAGACCACATAAAACCTGGTTCTCCCTTCTGTTTTGCCAGGTGTAAATGGTTAGTTACTTAATTACTGTTATGCATCCCTCTCCCTGAATATGTAACAGGTGAAATACCTACCCTGGGAAGATAGTAAGAGGGAAGCGCTTGATATGTGACTGTGTTACCATTGTTCAGATTCTCAGATAGAAGGATGTGCTCTGTTCTGTCTTAAAAGGACCCTGCTTGATTTTAGCCATGCCCTGAAAAATAGAAATGTGTCCTTTCCTCTTCCCACTTGGCTTTTTTTTTTCTGTTTAAAGAGCTACCAGGTGGAGTGTTTGTTAAAGTAGTTCCCTCTCCTGTCATCACTGTGGCTTTGTCTCGTGGGTGATGTACAGTGTGATTTGCCATGTTATCCAAGGGAATGATACTGGCTGGTTTCCATGCTGGCTTTTACAAACATGCCAGTCTCCTATACAGGTGGCTGCTGTGAAAAATGAGTGATGCTGTTGAGTAAATGCTTCAGGCATGCCACCAAGGGGTGGCCCATTTCCCCCCTCGTTCACTTGTCAGCTGGACAAAGCAGCTAGTCAGAGGGGAGTTAGTCTTGGAAGAGGTACAAGGTAGAAATTGTAGCACACAGACTCGGCCACGTTTTTACTGAGAGTAACAGAAGCTCTTGCAGAAACACACTTCTAACTCTACTTTCAGGAGTGCTTTCTCGGCTTTCAGAACTAATTATTGCAATGCTGGTTGCTCGCAAGTGTTTAGTTTTATTCTTTTAATGGCCGTTAATCATCTGTGTTAATTTGGGAGGGAAAGCAAAGCAGTGTATTTAGAAATATAAAATGAGGCTTGTTAACAGAGGAAGCTTTCCTGCCTGCCAAAGTCTGATCAGTAAAAATGTAGGAGCTACTGCTGTAGGCTTTCAACACAAATGCAAGCCTTTCCAGTTTTTATAAGATGGTGGCCCATCCCAGAATGGGGAACGACTGCAGGACACGGGGGGGAACTGCCCTCCTTGAAACAAAGCTGTCCCCCTGCATCTATTACTTAAAAATGGGTAACCCCCCCATCCAGCAATATGAGCGCTTAGTGTCACCACACAAGTCCCCAGCCTGCAGATATTTATAAGTGAAGTAATTTACTCCCATATGCTATAAAATTGGTCCCTAGTGTTTGTATAAACATTACCTTTTAATATGTCTTCATTACAGGTTTTCACGTTCTGTTTTACCCAGCTTGTCTCCCACCTACACACAGGCTCCTTGGGGTTGAGTTTTGTGGTGCTGCCAGGCCAGGTCGTGGGGCCCATTCTGGGCTGGAGGATAAAGCCCTGCTTGAGTCTTACGTGAGTTGGTGTTGCCCACATTGGTCCTATGGATGCTGGCTAAACCACTTGATTGATGACTCTGTGGATACTGAATTCTTAAGTACTGACTTGCTTTAGTCTTCTAAAATTATTTAAATAAAAAAGAATAGTTATACCTGTTTTTCCTGCACGGTTTTATACAAAGTCAGACAACTGATTTCAGGGAAACCTTTGACTAAGCACCTTAAAACACAATTTGTTGAAAGTGTAAACTAACTTAGCACTGTTGTGGGTAGACAATACAGTGACTTTTGTAAATACATGGAGATATCTATATTCAGTTTAGTTCACTGCAATAACTGTTACTAAAAGTAAACAAATCATTTTGGAGTCAAAACATCAAAGCTTTTAGTCTGCAAATTAAAAAAATTGGTTAAAATGCAGATTTTTACTGATTTATGGTGTACTTGCACACCGTTAATTCATTAGTAGGAGATAATAGTACAGTTGTTAAGATACTTGTTAAGAGTAATTTTATTTCTGTTTCCATCATATTTAATACAGCTTTAGTTTAAGTAAAAAATAAAAGTTGTGTTTGTTGTCTACAACTGACTTCATTTTATAATGCAGGTTTCTATTCAGAAGCAGCTTGACAGAAACCAGAATTAAAGGATTGATTGCTGAAGAAATAGAAAATAAGAAACAGTTCTTAGTGTAATAAATTGTATAAATAGAAAATTTGAGTAAGTGTATCCTCAGATTCTCAGCTAGTTAAGCAATTTATACATAGTGTGTCTTTCTAGTTACAAAAAAAGAGTACTGTGTATAATATAAAAGCTGTGTTTAGCTTCAGCTTATTTTGTGTAAAGGATTATAAACCAACAAGGAACCAGTAAAGAAAATAACTAAGGTAAAATGCAAAGCAAGGTTACATTATTTAAATCAAGGTTTCTTCTGTAATGATTTTGCTGGTATGGATCAGTCAACCCTGGTCAGTTGCCTCCAACCTGCAGGACAGCAGGTGGGAAAGAAATGCTCCCAGTTCCCTCCTGAGGAACCAAGAGCAGCAGGGTTTCTTGCTGCAGCCTGAGGAACCTGCGAGAATGGGCCACCAGCACTGGCAGAAAAGTTTGGGTTTACAATGTAGCTGTCCCCAGCTAGCTTGGCTAATCTTGGACCTTGGACTGATTGTTTGGATTTCTTCTGCTCTGAAAGTCAGATTTTAGGATATATTCACAACAGATGCTCTGAAATTCCCAATAGCAAAACAAGAAGTAGGTGGTGGGTTTTTTTGGTTTGTTTTGTTTTGTTCCCCGCAAGGACTACTGAGTCAGAATTGCCTGTGAGCTTTCTTCAGTTTGGGAAGCTGTCAAGGCATCAAAAAAGAAAGTTTCTGCACTATTCAGTGCAGCAAGGCTTGGTTACTTGGCTTGTGCCATGAAACATTACTGAAGTAGTAATTATAATAATATTGGAAATGCCATGTATTTTTCTTGGAATCCTAATATAACTTAATATGCTGTGTTTGAATTGATCTTGCTGATGTTTTGCCATTATTTCTACTATTTTCTAAATAATAGAGTACCTAGTAGACCTCTGAGGGAAAATGCATGGGAGTAACAATCTACTTCTTAGTTTAGGTCAGAAGCTACAAATGAATTTGCCTTCTGGAATAGAATGAGAAGGAATGACAGACTGAAAATCAGGAAGCCCAAGAAATCTCTTCCTCCTTTTTTTTGTTGTCCTTTTTAAGAGTGTTCTGAAAGGGCGATCTTAGCTTTTTTCCTAGTTTGTTTTAGGGTTTATCACACTCATTTATGAGGAAGTTTTGTTCCAGCTGTACTGACATGCCTCTTTCTTTTATTCCCCACAGCTTCCAGCAAAGTTGAGCACCTTTGGGTGTCTTTAATCCCTCACAGTGAATGTCTTGCATTTTAGCCAAATGAATTGGGATTTGGTCACTTAAAGAGCCCTCATAACCAGGCATTTTAACACTGTCTAAAACCCAATAAACCTTGATGTTTATTAAGCCTGTCTCACTTAATTCTAAGATGGTAAATTATTTGGGGAGGTGAATAAACAGTGATGGTATCCTACAGTGTACAACCCTTGTTTGTGCTAATGCATTTACCCCCAATAACCTTTTTTATAAATGAATTTGAATACTTGGATATTGTATCAAAAATCAGAGAGTTAATAGAGAACTAGCATCAGGGAAGAATTGGGAATCATTGGGGAGGGAAGGCTAAAATGCCACAGCTTCGCCTGTAGACGAATCTCCTTGAAGCCACTGAGGCTGTGAGTAGGGCTGGAGGGACAGACCCTCGCTTGTCTCTCAGGCCGGATGCCAGCAACGCAGCAAAGAGAAAGTTCAGATTTCTGCCGGTGTTGGGTTTTGGTGCCCGAATTCGCACAATGCTCCTGTCAGAGAACACTGGATTGCTGCTCAGTGTGTTTCTCCAGGTCAATTTTTTGTTTAGGGAAAAAATGTTTTTATCAATTGACAGCTTTCAGATAAATGCAGATTATCACAAAATGCCGAGCACTTGAAATGCTGTTTTCTGCATACAGTTTTCTGTATGCCAGTCACTCCCCACCTTCCCCTGCGGGGGTCTGGGCAATGACTGAGGAATATGCGCTCAGCATTTGAAATGAAGTCAGTCCTGTGGTGAAACCCCTCTGTTACTCAGCAGTTACGTTCCCTTTGGAGTTGTTCATTTTTATTCTTTGTCCTTCCGTTTCTTTTTCTGCACCCCAGGCCTGAATTGCACCCGCTCTGCTTAGCCATCCCTGATTAGATGGGAGATGGACAGAATGCGGTCTGACTCACGCTGCTTTTAAGTGGCTGGGCAGATGTAGTAGGGCAGTGTCCTCTGGATTTGTAAGGTACATTACAGGTGCTTAGTAAGGAGTAGGGCTTTCCATAGTGAAATTCCTGGCCATGTAGATTGCAGCTTACCAAGGTTTTTTCTTGAATCATTTATGCCTTTCTGAATTAATTTCTTATGAGTATGTACTTTCAGGTTCATGTCAACCTTCAGATTTAACAACAAGCCAAGCCCGATGAGGTATCTGAGCTTGCTGTTTTGTGCAGGTCCTGTCCTCTGCAATTCAAAACAGAACTTTTACGCTCCAGTCAAAAACTGTTTGCTTTCCTTTGCTGAAAAGCTCTCTGGAAATTGGTGCTATTAGCTGTCTTCATGTGGTTAACAAGTTTTGGGCCGAACCAATAGCAAAAATACTGGTAAATCCTTCAGGATCAGGGAAAACTCCATGTCCCATCACAGATGGACGGTACAACTAAGGGTTTGTTTAGGTTTTTGCCATATATACAAATATTGGGCACCGCAGTTTAACTTTATTTGCTTTACATTTGATACTGTTTCACATCATAGCCTGCTTTTTTGAAATGCCACTATAATGAAACAGTGTTTTATGTGCATTGGGGGTGTTTACAAGAACACAAAAGCAGCAGTTTGGCTCTGGGTTCCCCACGTAGAAATATCTTTAAGGGAAAAGTCAGGCAAAGCACCTCTTTCTTCAGAGATCAGCTCACAGAGCTGCAAGATAATTCCTGTTTGTAATTTCCCATCATCCTGAATGTAGAAGCTGCAGCATATCTAAGAAACCTCTGCTTTAAGGGGATGTTGGAACATTTTTACTGTGCCAACTAATAAATGCTTTAAAGATTTTAAAATAAAATGGTTTAAAAGACTTCTTAAAGTTGAAGGAGCTGAAGTTGTGTATAGTGTACAGAGGTTGATTTAGCAAGTAAATCTTCAATAGAAACACTGTTAATTGAATTACAGCTTGGCTGTAATTTTTTTTTTTTAATGAGAAACCTTTACAGCCTAACTGTTCAAGCTGTAATACTCATAGATGGCAATGACTGAAGGAAAAAAAAAATCTCAGCTTTGGTTTTGTTAATATTTTACATATCAGTAAAGATATACAAAATATGTCAAGAGACATGTCCAAATAAGAGCTTGCTTACTAATTTGTATGGGGAGGTAAGGCAGTAAGAGCTGGGAAGAGCAACTGGAACTCAGAAAGTGGAAGCTGAGGCAAAAAATGACATTAACCACTGTGTATTGGTTTTATCACCGAGTTATTTGTACTGAGTTGTGTCTGAATTGTTTTTGGTTATTCTTACTTTTTAACCAAGTTACAATAACAAATCCTGAGATGAATTAATGCATAATTATAAAATTTTAATAGGAGAGATTTGGAGTAAAATCTTTCTGAAAAACATTATTTGCTTGCTGAGAAGCAAGAGGGAGGTTCAGGCACCTTTACCCTGTGGAGGTAGACTAGAGCATAACAACTGGGTTTCTGCTACCTGTTTTCTCTTGTGTCTGCAAGTTCCTGAAAGCCCAGACCAGTATTCCTGAATCAGCAGCCAGGTGTGTGAAAGCTGCAGTTATTAGCCTGGATGAAATGATCTGTAGGTTGCAACTACGTTAGTAAGTAGCATACAGCAGCAGATTGTTCAAGGGAAACTTCTTGGGCTGAGGACAGGTTGTGTACCTGGTTCAGGGAAGTGGGGTTTACTTTGGACTAGCTGTAATTTGGTGCTGTGAACCAAATGCCTGTTTGCAGTGAAATGCATCACAAAATGAAGGTGTAGTTCTATTTAAATGGATGTCAGTTCAGGTACTTTGAGACAGCTCCACAATATAGTCCGTTGCACAAGAAATGGATTGGGAGAATCCACTCTCACACACATTCCTGGTCCAAATTAAAATAGTGAAGTAGTCGCACCTATATAATACTTGAGAATCCACTTAGAGAAGCTGGACAAACAGCATACACACAGCTTTCCAGTAGACAGCTCTGATGTGGAATGGGGGCCCATCAGAGAATTTTTGTTTTATTGGGATGTTGACCTTTTGGCTACTGCTTCGTGCGAATTTCAGGCCTGAAGGGTTGTCCAGAGTTTCTGTGAGCTAGACTTCTGTCTGTCACTAACTGAAGCACTGTGAAGAAAGACTAAAAACATGCATTGCCTTCCATTCTCAGGGCAGTTGGCATGTAAGCACATGTGTTGATGGTCACATTTAAAAAACAAAACAAAATTCATCTTGGCTGAAACATGTGGAAGCTTCTTCCCAACTCAGAAGTTGCTGGCTTTGAATGTGTGAATGCTTCTCTTTGTGCCTTTTCAGCATCATCACTGTAATCAAAAACATATGTTTTTTCCAGGGGCAAACCTTTGATATGCAGTAACCAAACAGGATTTTCAGGTACAGATATCCTGTGAAATCGTGGGTTTGGGGAGAAGAGACTACTTGCGCATAGTTATGCAGGCACACTCACAGCTACTGAAAATGGCAAAACTGAGCTAGACTAAATAGCTCCTTTCTTTTTCAGTCAAGCATTTTGAGGGTTTTGTGTGTTTATTTCAAGGAGCTCTGTAACCAGATATCTTACTTTTATTAGACCTTGACAGTTGCCTCTGTACATTTACTGGACCACTGGTCTGCAGCTATAGTACCAACGAGGTGAGCTCACTGAAGCCGTTGTCATGGAAATTTGGATGGTTAACACTAAATGTTTCATGCTGGTTTTGTTTCTTTGGATCTTTATATAGCTTCCAATCTCCTCAAATGCAAGCCATGGAAAAGGAGATTTGTAGAAGTGCTTTGGAGTTTTAGACGATTATGTACAAGAAGCCTGTCTTTAAAACTCTGGTGGTAGTTATCCAGAACCTGAACCAAAAATACGTGCTGAAATTTCAGATTTTGGGTAAGTCCTGCTGGAATATAACCTGTAGGATTTAGCATTCTGTAGAAGCGATTGACATTTTCATTTGACATACAGTCATTGGAGGCTGACTTTTTTAGACTTAAGAAAAATGTTCTTTTATATGCGACCAGAGTACATGAAAATGATGCTGTGTTATGTCTATAAAGTGCAGAATCATATCCAAAATTATTTATTATAGGTTGTTATAATTCAGGCAGCATTTTTTTCTCTGGTATTTCTAAAGATTCAATAATGCTTTCATGTATGTTTAAAAAACAACAAAAAAAGGCCCAGTCTACTTGTATAGTGTGACTGAAATAGCAGCAGTCCCTAGTGCTGACATAATTTTTTGGGGGAAGAAGTTGGCATTAAAAGGAGTCTTTCCTTGAAATCTTTTTTTCCTTCCCTTCTTACTGCTTTCCTTCAGCTAGTCTGTTAGGGTGTCCTATAGAGCATCATCCTTGTATCCCCCTCCAGCTTCTCATGGAGGTCCTGTAAGTCTGTGACATCTGTGTTTTGGAAATGTTGGATATTCATCACTCCCTTTTGGGCTTCCTCAGTGAGTAAGTGTTTAAATATAGAATACTTGGGAAATATTGTGAAGGTCAGAATTCAGTCATTCTGAAAGGGGTGTGACAGTGTGAACTATCCGGCTTAGCTGCAATTCAGTGTTTGGTAGTTGTCTGTCTGATTTACCATTTTCTAAAGAAGGACAGCCTCAACTTGGGGGGGAGAGTGGAAGAACAAAAAGGAATAATGGAAAATTGACTGTTGGAAGAGACTGGGTAGGCTTAAAATGGCAATTTCATAACCCTGAAAAGAGAACAGATTCTGAATTTTTGTTTGTGTATTGTTATAATTTGCAGCTGAATAAAGTATGATGTGGGTCAAATTTTATGTTTATTAAGTGGTAATACAAATAAATGGTAGGAGCTCCAGAAATGCTCATGATCACGGGCCAACATGTATTATTGAAAGTCTTAGTATAGATTCTTACTGGTTTCTTTTTTTATTGATTACAGTTCTCCATATATTGCACTATCATGCAGACACTTTGTTTGGAAAGGCACTGAGGTTAGGTCTGTTTGGTGATTTCTAATTTTTTGTTTCCCATCGGTACAGCTATTTTGCTCTGACTATAGTGATGGAAAAGCATCATTACTTTTTTAGCAAATATCTTGAGAATATCTTCCGTTTTCAATCAATCTGGGAGTGTGTCTTTTCCATGCTGTGGTTTTTTTTTTTTTTTTCTTTTTTTCTTGCATTGCTTTCCTACATAGGAATAAGAAGATTTTTGAGACTGAGACTCAAATTAATGAAGTTCCCTGAATTTCTTCTCTTGTTGCTCATCAATTACGTCATTAGTATTTCCAAACTCCTGTCAGGCATCGTGTAGGACTTGGATACTGGTTGCTGTTATTATGGCATTTATTTAAATAAACCAGGTGATGCAGGTAAATGATCTGACTGCAGCTTTAGAGAATTTTTGATAATACTGTAGCATGGCTAATGGGAAAGGAACAGAAGGATGAATTTCAGCTGTTACTCTTTAGTTACTAGGGTTTTCCTAGATGAGCACTGCTTCTGAGATCAATTAGCAGTGCCTGCATAGGCCAGGTTATAGTGCTGAACTGAGATGACCAAAATAAAGTTGTTGGCACAGGCTGCGGATCTAGAGATCTGCCATTGTAGATCTGTAGCGAATTTGGTACTGAACATAAACATGAGAATTTTTGTGAGCAGGGAGAACCATCATGGCATTTTTGTAATCTGGAGGCACTGCTAAAACTTCTGTTCTGGCTTCTTTTTCTTAGGTATTTTTGGGTGGTACCTTGGCTTTGCTCTGGGATGGCTTTCAGGAGTGATAGCCCCATTTGTCTTGATGGCGCTTTTTATCTATGTTTTGACAACTGTTCTCCATTTAGGACTGTATGTGCAGCTTTATCTAAAAAGGACAGTGACATCTTGGGGTTTGTGTTGGGACATGCAAATTCACTGTTGACTGTCAGTGCAAGGAGCATGCTTGGCTGCCCTGTAGCAGTTAAAGTGAGGACAGAACAGCCAGTGAAGATGCCAACATTTAAGTGAAGAAATGACATCTGGTTAAGATGTTAAGGCAAAAGCCCAGCTAGAACGCAACCTGGCCACTGTTGTGAGAGACAACAAAAAATGCTTTTACAAGTATATTAATGACAAAAGGAGAGCCAAGGAGAATGTCCATCCTTTATTGGATGCGGGGGGGAACGTTGCCACCGAGGACGAGGACAAGGCTGAGGTACTCAACGCCTTCTTTGCCTCAGTCTTTAATAGTCAGAGCAGTTATCCTCAGGG
>VZTQ01002926.1:0-49247 GCA_013400755.1 Pelecanoides urinatrix | reverse complement strand
GAGCGTGTCCAGAGAAGGGCAACGAAGCTGGTGAAGGGCCTGGAGCACAAGTCTTATGAGGAGCGGCTGAGGGAACTGGGGTTGTTTAGCCTGGAGAAGAGGAGGCTGAGGGGAGGCCTTATCGTGCCCTACAACTACCTGAAAGGAGGTTGTAGCGAGGTGGGGGTTGGTCTCTTCTGCCAAGTAACAAGCGATAGGACGAGAGGAAACGGCTTCAAGTTGTGCCAAGGGAGGTTTAGATTGGACATTAGGAAAAAATTCTTTACTGCAAGAGTGGTCAGGCCTTGGAACAGGCTGCCCAGGGAAGTGGTGGAGTCACCATCCCTGGAGGTATTTAAAAGATGTGTAGATGAGGCGCTTAGGGACATGGTTTAGTGGGCATGGGGGTGTTGGGTTGACGGTTGGACTCGATGACCTTAGAGGTCTTTTCCAACCTTAGTGATTCTATGATTCTATTGATTCTAAGATGACCAAAAGCATGAACAAGTGAAGCAGTACTGTGTAGGATGGTATTGCAGGACTGCCAGACATAGGGTAGTTAGTCTGTAACCCTGCTCTGCAGGTGATGCATTCCTACCATCCATGATAGCATTTGCAGTGAAAAGCTGTCTTGCAGGCAGTCTGTAAGTGAACGGCACATTTTCCACACTGATTGTCTTTCTCTGAATACATTGTTAAATAACTTTTTCAGATATGTAGTATCCCATCTGTTTTTCCTTCCTCTCTTCACTTTTTTAGCATGCTTATGTAGTTAGTGCAGACATACTGGGTCTCTTACAGTGACTTTCAGAGGCACTGTAAAGATTTATGGAATGACCGCTCTACGAAAGCATCTTTTTACTAGCTCTTTCTTTTTTTTTTTTTGTAAGATTTTTGTCAAATCTGGATCTGAGAAGAAGAACAGAAAAGTTGAACTTTTCACCTACTGTAAAATTTTAAGACAGCTTTATCTTTTAACAGAAGGGAAGCAGGGTCTAATTCATCTATCATCAGCAGGAATTGGAAGGACTGACTTTTTAAGAGAATGATCCTTGACTCTTTAGAGGAAAAACTGGTAAAATTCCCTAATGTGACCTGACTATATCTTAATGGAGGGGATCTTGAGTAAACAGCTTGATCTTCCCTTTGCTCCCGACAACATCGCATTGATAGCTTCCAGGAAATGCAAAATACCCTTAGGAAAGCAATGTGTTTTGGACTGTCCTTGATAACAACTATTTCCAAGAGAGTTAAAACATGACCTATCCTATTGTAGCTAAATTTCTTCATTCAAATTACATTATAAATGTTTTAGTGTAAGCAGTTCTTAGTAAGCTTTCTGTGAGTCATTTGTTTCAAAATACAGTCTAATTCTGTAGGTTGCTAACAATTTCCTATATGCTTCTTATGTAATAAGGGTCTTGCTAGAAGTTGAGGGCTATTTAGGTGTACTCTTTGTATTGTTCTTCCTTCTTTTCCATTACATTGAATGCATTGTACATGAGGAATGCCTGGTAAAAATCAGTAGCATTAAACTTTAAATTTTTTGAACTTTAAATTAACCTTTGTCAGTATTACATAATGTGTAGATAATCCTAAGAAGATCATTCATGTAGGAATCAAAGGAGGGCAAACACCTTGTGTTCAAAGGAAGTTAATTTTCATAAATAAATACATTGTTATTTTGCGTGGTTTACAATGTATTTTAGAAAAAAAAAAAGAATACAAACAACTAGTATCAACCACAGGTATGGATTTCATAGACGTATGCAGTTAATTGACAAGTTTGAATAATCCTATTAGACCTTCTGATGAGAAGCCATCACTAGAAGGCATATCTTACAAAAAAACCACCATAATCCAAAAAGCTCCTAGACGTGAGTAACCATTTGTTTTACATCTGAAAAGGAACTAGACTAGTGAACTAAATTCTAACTGCCTTTCTTAAGTGGGAGTCAGGGTAGTTTTCATGGGATGTTTAACTATTACTTTCCCATCCTGTTCTTCTGTGAGTTTACCTGAGGCAGCTGAAATCTACTACTACGTGACAAAGCAGCAAATATGTGCTTGTCCATGAGCAAATCATTTCACCAGCATTTTATACCAGTCAGGCAGAATCAGCTGGAAAAAGCTGATGAGCTTCTGCACTCCGGTTTCCTTGGGGCCTTTGTAAGTTTAATGTTTGAGTAAGATTCTTCCCATGAAAAATGTCATCCATCTGTCCACCCCCCTACCCGCCCCAGCAGTTCTGGGGAAAAGGACCATGAGGTTGACCCTTCCTATAGGAAATCTTACTGTGTTGTCAGAGTAAGGGAAATAGTGTTTTACTCTATTGCAGATAGAGCTAACTTATACGTCCTGTCAATCAAAAGCATTCATAGGATGATTTCCCCCCTGTAAAAACTTTAAAATAAATTTAGGGGGGAGGAGGATTTTGGCAGACTTTTGGATCAGCTGTCTAAGAAGGTTTTATCAGAAATAATTTCAGTTGTAACGAGTTGTAATACACATCACAACTTGACCTTTCCTCCCTTCTTATTTGGAGTTGGATATTGCTAAAAAGGACAGAGCAACTTAAGGCTTCATATCATTTGAAAAGAAGTTATAACTTCTGTTTAGCTAGCCACTATTTTGACAGTTATACCAATTTTGATAACTGTGACAGAAGCCGGAGAGCGAAGGAGACCATGAGAGAGCCTATCACCTATTGTACAATTGGAATTTAATCTGATAAATATCTTGTTTTCCCAAAAATGTTCTTAGTAACTCATTTCCTTAAATCCCATTATTGCCTTTCAGTTTAAAAAAAACCCCAAACCAAAAAAACTCCAAAAGAACTAACACCACCACCACCACCCCAAACCCAAGAATAAAACTCCTTATCCTGAAAGCTTTCAAATACTGTTGCTGTCTTTTTCCATTTATAACTATCTAAGAATAGGATTCCTCTTATTTCCCAGCCCTAGCCTCCAACTCGGCCCCAGGCCTGTCTCAACCTTGTGAAGGGAACTGCTTGAAATCCGCTCCCTTCCCTCCCACCCCACCCCCCTCACAAAAAAAAAAAGGTTTTAATCTCTGTTGATAATAAATTAGCAGAAATGTTTTTAGCTATTACTTTACAACAGTTATTGCCTCCTTGTTTGATAGCCATATTATAAAATGTGATCCAGGAATTCTGCAGGTATAATCAGCAACCAGTGTTATGTCTTCAAGTGCTGTTTTAATTTGTGAAATTGTGTGAAAAGAAAACTTTGAAACAAAAGATGGACAAGATAACACTGTGAAGATGTTAATGTGCTTTTGAAATATCTGCTGACTTGCATTATTTCACATTTGTTGCTTAAAAGTTTATGGTACTGACTGAAGGAGCTGATGAAGCACTACAAGATGAAAAGAAAGTGTTTGTATTGCTAGGACAGAAGGGGGCTAGGGAAAAATGAATTAATGAACACCATATGATAAGCCCTCCAGGTATAGAGCGGAATACACTAATAGGCTTCCCAGAAGTAGCTTTTGTAGGAATACCCCCTTCAGAGCCAGTCAGGTGCCGCTGCATTCAGAGCTGCACTAAAAGCCCACGGAGGCCTTCTGTCAGCTGCAGTTTGTTTCTGGATCATGCATTTTCATGGGAAGGGGTCCAAAAGTAACCAGCAATCTGGGATATGGTGGTTTATTTATGGAGAGTAGCCAGGTTTTGTTGTATTTTGGGCTTCAAGTAAGGTATGTCTTGAGAGCATGTGAAAGAAAAACTTGAAGTGTATAAGCAACATGATGCATCTCTCTTGGGGAGGAAGCACCACCACAAAATAGAGCAGTCCAACTTCACTAGAACACCGAGTACAATTATGTTCTATTTCTGAGCTTGTTTACAATAATCTATAAACAGATTCTGCAAATACTGTTTTTTCAGAAAGGAAAGAAAACCTTTTTGTGCCTCTTTAAATTGCATAGATTGCTCTCCAACTCACATGACTTTGCAAAAAGTGTAACCTTTTCCATCTAGCTGAGGAGTCATGAGGAAGGTTCTCAAGCTGAGATTTGTCTGTAATATTAAAAGGAATGTGATATTGTGAAAGTGGCATACAGTACTCCGGCATCAGTGTGCACTATTTAGCAATCTTCTGGAGGCAGCACTCAACATACGTGGGAAGTGTAGTCACCTTTATGGCTTTTTATGATAACGTGTAAACTGTAGGAGTACATGTTGGCTACATGGAGCTCTGCTCTCGCTGCTTACTGTGTCAAAGTCATCTCAGAGGACACTAGTGTCACTCATGCACCATGCTCCAACTCAAAAAGAAGTTGATTTAACCAGATGACTCTTTTTTGCCCCATACAGAATATCCTTTGAGTTTTAGCGCACTCTTGTTCATCAGCTCCTTACATATGTCCCTGCAAAATTTCAGTCTTAGCCCCATCACCCTCACTTATCCCATTCTCTGTATAATGCCCATTCAAACCTCACTAAGAAAACGGTGCTCGCAAGTAGACACACGTACGATCACTTTTCCTTTCACAGTTCTATGGCAATATTATTCAGCCATTGAGCTTTCCCTTATCAAGGTTAAATGACATCTCTGTCTTGCCTTTGTGGGTCTGGTTTCACAGTCCTTCCCAAGCAGCACACCTGCGATGTGGTTAGCCCTGCTGGCTGCTAGCCTGGCTACCCTTCCCAGCCCTCTGGTTTTGCTCTGACTTGTTCTCCTTTCTCAAAAGATATCCACAAGTTCTCTGGTTAATTGAGACACCTAGTGCATTTTAGGTACTGTAGAGAGAAATGAGCTAGACCAAGTCATGCAGATGGTGAAGCTGCTGAGAGTGGCACAGTTCATAGTTTTATGAGCGGTGAGGATACAGCAGCAGTTTGGGATCATATGTGTTGAGGCATGAAGTCATTGGATCAAAGGTGAACTGTCTGTCCTTGCATCTACCGATCTTAAGTACTTAGAGAGCCGGTGGTAAGAATCTCACTTTAGCTGTACCTGTGGTGCATTCATTATGCACAGAAAAACAGACCAAACTGATGGGAGCTTGCAAATGGTCATCATCCAGGGACTGGAGGAACTATAAACTTTCTGCCTCTCTTTCTGAATTAAATCTTGGTTTGAAAGTGGATTTATGGGAGGAATAAAAGTCAACATAGCCAAGGAAGAAAGCTAATAATTGAAGTGCTCCATAGAACTGTTGATTGGAAAGTCAGTGAGGTGTAGAAGGCTGTAGAGTTGTCTCCAAGCAAGATAATAGAAGAAAAAACCCTGTGAAGACACTTGAGATAAGACCTGAATATAAAAGGTCTTTCACTAAAATGGAAATTAACTGGAAAAGTTTGTTACTCTCTTCTACCTTGAATTTCTACTAATGATGAAGAATAAGGAAATTCTGTCACTTTTAAAACTTCTTTTTTTACTTCAGTGAGAGAATAAAGACCATGGTTTTGTGCTAGAAGTTTTTAGTTTATTCTTTGGTTAAACTAGTGGGCAAGACTTCTCACAAAAGACATCTCAGCTAGTTGTGTCTTACCCTTCTTCTTCTGGCAGCTGAAGGTTTCCTGTTGGGAAGAAGAGGTTGTGGGGTGCTTGTTGATGGGGTTACTTGGAACTCAGCTGGATGTGGCCCCCAGCGTCTCATCTAAGTTTGCAGCTGGATCTAACTTGAAAGTTTTTCTTGCTTTATGTGGGGGGCTGCACCGTCAGAGGTCGTTTCCAAATTAAATTATTCTATGATTCTGAAAGGAGAAATTGTGCAGTATCTCGATTTAAAACAAAAAAAAATCCCACTGAAATCTATAAATTAAAATGCTTTAGATCTAAAAATGCGAAACTTTAAATCCATTGAGTAGAGAGTACTGTTCAAAAAAGTTAGTTGATTATTAGTGTGGTTTCAAGGAGTGATAAGGACAGGAAGCATTGATCTCTGTTTTATTACTGCACAGCTGTTTTGTTAGAAGTGTGCTGAAAACAGACCAACTGCTTTTTAGTACATATCAAACTACCGAAATCAAAGATTTTATGCAGTCTTTTAAAAATGCAAATAAATACTTTGCTGTATCATCTTTTTATATATGTTGTGTATGTCTCAAATGATTTTCCTTTCTTCTGTTCTACTACTTTTACAAAGTATTCCATGATTATAAATACCTTACGGGTGACAAAAATATTGCTATCTGTCCTGAACAACTAGATGACTTCTCCCAGAATTTATAGCTGTGGACCCTATTTTTTCCTGTAGCAGCACTCACACAGTAAAATAGAGAAGGAAAGGTATTAACAGCAAACAGTATGTTAGACTTCTTGACATATTTTATTGAGCCTGCTATGGTCAGAAAAAAAAGCAAGTAAAAGCACTTAAAAATAATTCAGATGTCCTCATACTTGAGTAGGCAGGCAAAACTCACTTAATCAAAACATCTACTTGTTTCAAGAGCTTTGTGAAAGATTTTTAAGGCTCTATTCTAGCCAGGGTGGTGTGAGACCTTCTGAGGTTCGGCTGAAGATCTTACCCTAATTGCTTTCAGTCTCCAATAATTTATGGAGTCTATTGTATGAGACCAGTTCCTGACAACACAGATCTGTCTTATATTAGACAAAAACACCTACTCGCTTGAAATAGTTAAGCCTCTGCTTGAGCCTTTCACTGACCTGAAGCCTTATGAAGGCTGGTAGGTTTATACTGTAGGTATAAACACTGCATAGCATCTAAAATCATAAATCATCCCACTTTTTGGTTTTTTCCTCCTAGTCCTGGTCAGGATGTGTTAACAGTTTTTTCTGTGGCATGCTTTGCTTTCGTACCCACTATGTATTAAAGAAACAGGGAATCTTTTTTAGTCTGGTCTTGTTTACCAAAAGGCAGCTGTTGCATTCAGCTGTTACTGGGCTTTTTTCATTAAAATAGTTTCTCAAATCCACTCGCAGGCTAAAGACATTGACATCTTACTGCATGCTTGTATGTACACTTACAGGGTGACTTCTGGTTGCATGGGGAAAAAATGCAACTGCAGTTCCTCTTTCTGTGAAGGGAAAGAGCTGTTCCTTGTTCTTCAGATGCAGCAAACCTGTGCGTGCTTAAAAATTATTGCCTTCTCTCATGACTTGGTGCACGGTGTAGCAGCTAGCTGTAGCTGTTTGTCTGGTAACAGACTAACATGCATTAGGAAGTTCTAGATGTCGGTCTGTGTTTTGCTTGATTACCCAAGAGTCAACTCACAAGAATACTCAGCATTTCAATTCCCTTCTTTGTCTCTGCAAAATAAACATTCTCATAATATAGAAATAACATGGTGTACTTAAAAACAAAACAAAACAAAACAAAAAAAAAACAACAACAAAACACCCACAACAGGTCAATGATAGTTTTAACAGTTATAGATAAATCTTCTTTTCCTGTATCTAATTCAGACACTCTAAATGCAAAAACTTTTCCTAATACATTTCAGTTCTGTCTTCTGTTCACCAGTCCTGTTTCGCCCAGAGAGAGTGATGAAAAGGTAGTGTTCTGTGTTTGGTAAAGTTTCATCGTTGCTTACACTGTTGTTCTATACTTAGTTTTGTGGTTTTAGGGAAATAATTTTAGGTCATCAGCAGTTGTTTTTCTGATTACAGAAATTATCTTTATCCACTAATTACATATTTATACTGAGAAACAAGTCAGAAAACACTTAAGAATAGAAGTATGCTAGAAAAGAGAATTTGTGCAGCAGGAACAAATCATACGTGTGTTCAACAGTCCTCCTCCACTGTCGTAGCAAGTTCAGATTAGTAGACACAATCACCTGTAGGTCTGTATAGGAGATGTTGGTATCTAAGTCACAAAGCTGAGATAGGATGGGACCTCTTGAGGTCATCTGCTTCAGCCCCTTGCTTAAAGCAGGGTCACCTAGAGCAGGTTGCTCAGGGCCGTGTCCAGTCAGAGTTTGCATATCTACGAGGATGGAGACTCTGCAACCTCTCGGCAACCTGGGCCAGCATGTGGCCACCCTTACAATAAAAAAGACTTTTTCTTATGTACAGAAAGAACCCCACAACCTTTAAAAAACTCCAATTAACATTAACTTAATTCAGGAGCAACTTGATCCTTGCAGCTTTTTGATATAAATTGAAGAGCCATAAAACCTGATTGCATTTGCATCTTAATTAATTGCTGGAGGTTTGCAAGAGACGTGGTTACTGTTTGCCCAGTGGCATGCTTCTTAATCTGGAAAAATTCCATCTGTGGTTAATAAACATTTGCCAGGATAGAGCCTACATTGTTTATTTTAATAATTTGAAATAATTATAAATATATTTATATATGTATTTACATTTCACAGATTTTTTTTTTCTTTCTCTTTTTTTAACTAATGTTTACTTGATTTGCATGTACTCAGCATCCAGGTCTGTTTGCTGGGGGAGTGAAGGTCAGAGGACACGCAGGAGCGTGTGGATTCTTTGTTTCCAGATACTTGCATAAAAGGCCTGGAATGCTACAAGTAGATGAAAAGAGCACAAATCTTGATCAGGCCAAGAACGGTTCCAGGAAATATGTATTTTGTTTTTTTCTCATTCGTCATGGCATCTTGTCTTTACTAATGAAAAGAGATTAATGTTTAACTTACATAAGGGTCACAGGAAAGTGAGGTGGTGATTTGCTGCTTCTGCTAGAGCAATACTGCATCAACAGATTTATTGGAAGCAATAAAATGATATTAACAGGCTGTGAATTTTTTTAGGTTAATAAGCAGGAACAGAGTAGTCAGTGTTTTTCAGTAAGTGTAACACAGAAGCCAGCTGTTACTTATAAATGACATAATTCAAGCCTTAGCATGTGTGAAAATAAATAAATAAATACTCCGCTTGGTTTTCATCAACAGGCCTGCTAGGTCTCCCCAAACATTAAGTTTATTAACTACTGCAAAGTCATTCTGTGTGATGTAGTGTCTTTCTCTAACTACTGTCTGTATGTAAAGTCCAGCCACAGCAATTTTGTCAATGTCCAAGGTGTTTGATAACAAAAAACGTTGAAGAAATCAAATTCAATAACTGTGCATCTGTAATGGATCCCTAATGTCTTGTCTGGACTTTAGCTCAGCTATAACCCTTGCAGCACCTGCACTGCTGGAAACTCTCCTTCCAGTCATCAGCACAGGTGGTGCTGGGGGAGCTTAACCCTGACTGAGATGGTGGCACAGTTGGCCTGGGTGAGGGCTGATGTTCCCGGCTTTGACGACGTGAGCATTCTCCAGGAAATACTTCATTCCTTTGCTGTCACCTCTGCAGCCTCAGCAAAAGTGGAGATGGGATTGCAGGTCTCTGCGTGTATTCTGGGCAACTCAGAAGTAAAATTACCTATAGCTGGTGAGTCCAGACACTCCCACAAGAATAAAACACGCTTATTAGAAAATGCTAAAGCATTTGCAGCTTGAAATATGGGTAGAATAAAGTTTTATGTTTCACTGTCATCCTGATATGTTATGGGACTAAAAATTGTTTATTTGAAGGAGTATTAGGTAAATAAAACTGAAGTGAACCTTGAGCTCACTGTGGAGCAAATGCATATCGTTTGAGGTAATAAATCATAGAATCATAGAATCACTAAGGTTGGAAAAGACCTCTAAGGTCATCGAGTCCAACCATCAACCCAACACCCCCATGCCCACTAAACCATGCCCCTAAGCGCCTCATCTACACGTCTTTTAAATACTTCCAGGGATGGGGACTCCACCACTGCCCTGGGCAGCCTGTTCCAAGGCCTGACCACTCTTGCAGTAAAGAATTTTTTCCTAAAGTCCAATCTAAACCTCCCTTGGTGTAATTTGAGTCCGGTTCCTCTCGTCCTATCACTTGTTACTTGGGAAAAGAAAGATTCGTTATACCCTTATGTTCTTCTTGTATATGATTAAAACATTAGTCACAACACTGCCTGAGCCCAAGGCTTTCTGACTGGTTCGTGACACAGCTGAGAACAGACTTCTGAAGTCATGACCCTGCTTTTCTTACCTCTCCCCCATTGTCTTTGCTGGGTGACTAGCTGATGACTCATGCCTTGCCCTCAAGGGTGAAGTAATACTTCCTGAGTTGTTTTATTTATTTATTTTGTAATCTGTTACTAGCTATATGTTCACTAGCTATATATTCACTAGCTATATGTTTGTGTGTATATCTATCTATCTATATCTATACATCTGTGTTTCCTTGTTTATAAAAAGAATCCTACTGAGGTCTTTATGAGCACCCAGAATATAACTGTTCAGTTCTCACTGTTCGACCATTTTTTTCCTCTAAGTCTTTTGCTGTTTCGTGCGTTGGTTTATCTATATTATTGCATTATGCTTAAGCCATTAGATAACCTTAGAAATGTCTGGAAAAGGCAGAGATTGTGTCTCCACAGCATTGTTTAGGTTCAGGGATGCCTTTTCTCATAGGGGAGATGGCTTTTCTAGGCTACTGTTTTAGCCTGCTGCTCCCAGACTTCCTTCTGTACTATCTGCAGCCAAATACTTGTAAGTAAGCTCCGATCGATGCTTGGCAGAGGAAATTTGTTTTGTCAGGAAACTGGCACACTTAGCATGGATTTTTCTCAAAATAATTTGGGAGAATTAAAATGTTGGCAGAATTATCTGTTGTAATTGTAGATGGCGGCCCCGCATTTGTCATTATGGCAGCAGCACATGTCACAGAAGAACCTTAATCTCCTAGGCCAGTCAAAGCAGTGGGATGTAAGCAAGCTTCGGCCTCGTGGCAGCTTAGCAGATAGCACATGCATGTTCCTACCTTATAATCATATCGGAAACTGTGACTGTTTACTGTTACTTACAATATATCAGATAGCATTTTGGGTTTTGTTTATAATTACAACATCTGTGGGCTGTAGCAGACTGCTCTCTTATACAAATGCCCTGCAAGTGATGCTGTATATGGAAGTAATATTATTCAAGAGTGTCATCTAGGATGCTAGAATAAAAATGAACATCTAAAATAATGAATGTGTTTCTTTAAAAAACACAGCTACTTACAGTTAAAAAAAACCCCAAACACCAAACTGCCATAACAATGTAATAATGCTATTATGAAGTTGAAAGCAAATTTGCAAGAGACTCATTAATGTACATGACATGAATGCTTGAGTAAGAGAAGGGAGTGAAATATAACAGAGATTAAATAACTTTCCCAATTAATTAATCTGTGGCTTCTCTTACGCTTTCTGAAGTATTTTTATCTTTCATTTTGAGTTTGAATTTGTCACATTATACTGGTTCCTCTAGTGCAAAAGTTTTACTGAAAACATACAGCATTACAAGAGACGAAGCTGTTCTGACAACTTGTTGATGATGGTGGACTCCTGGCAGCGAAACAAATGAGCAATTCAGCTAATCAGTGTTTGACTTCTATAATGTGTCTATTGGACAAATACAAGATCAACTCGACTGATCTTTCAGAAAACAAAACCAAATTAGTCACTCCAGAAAAATGCAGGGAGCACTTCTTAGTGTTGCAACTTGTTTGTCATAAAGCACTAAATGCTAATGTTGTGTATTTTTTTTTCCCCTCCTGTAGGTGCCGGAGATTATAAGCTCTATTCGACAAGCAGGAAAAATTGCTCGTCAAGAAGAGTTTCAGAATAATCTCTCAGACGTTGAAGACCCTTTTGCCAAAAAATTTGAGGTGCTGTTCTGTGGACGAGTGACAGTAGCACATAAAAATGCACCTCCAGCACTCATAGATGAATGCATAGAGAAATTTAATCGTGCAAGTTGTACAAAAAATTCAGATTTCAACTCATCATCCCAACAACATGAAACTGCCAATAACTTCGGAGGCTTCTCTTTCAGCAACAAATTTCGGTCTGTTTTCCAGCCCTTGGTCAGTGAAGAGGAGGAGAAAAGGCCAATTAGGAAATCATTTTCTCAGCCTGGGCTTCGTTCCTTTGCTTTTAAGAAGGATTTGCAAGAGGGAAGCCATAGGAGTAACAGCTTTGTCAGGTCTTTTGAAGAAGATGCAATTTCACTGAACCTTAAAAGTCAACTTATCTATGGACACAGTGTTGTGCAGCCAACAGACATTGCAGAAAACCGGACAATGTTGTTTACGGTAAAGCAAGATTTGCAGCTGTTGATGGCATTTTCACATGTCAGAATTTGGAGTGGCAAACACCAAAGCAGATGTTCTGATAGATGGCAGTTACTTCTTTAATAACTTAATTGCAATTACAGAATTTAACTTGTGTATTTCTCTAGAAAGCATTACCAGTCAGTGTAAATTGTTTAATGTAGTCAAAATTAGTTTACATTAAATAGTTTAAAACAGCACTACCTGAAACATTGGGCTTCTAAAGACAGCTTTCAGAAAGCTACAGCAAGTTAGTAGGTAGTTTTACAATTGCAAAATTATATGTACAGTTACACTAACTAGTAACAGAAGAAATAAATTTCCACGTGAATGAGTTACCTGTAGCTAGAGCAGAAGGACTAAAGCATGACTGTGGGCTAGTGGACTTTATATCCCATGAGAAGCAGCGTAATTCGTGGTGTTCCTGCTGCCAACATGTCTGTGTAATGATGGAATAGTGTAGGAACTTCCTAGGCTCCTCCACTCCTGTCCTACTTTTGTGTGGCTAGCAATGCCCTTGCCTTGATAGGTGAGCAGCAAAAGTATTTTTCAAGACCTGAGAAACAAGTAAGAAATGTGTTAGTTGCTCCTCTTACAATCCTCATGATAGATAAGTAATATAACATATTTTATATATCTTATGATCATAATGCAAACCTGGAGCTGATATTGCAATGCATGGCTGTCATGGGTCATCTTGGATCTGTCAGCTCCTGTTGGGGCTGGGAGTTTTTAAGGACAGTAACAGAGCGGAGTGGGTGCAGTTACATCAGTTTTTTCAGAGAGGGGAAAGAGAAGTGCTGCTTTAAGAAGGATTGTCAAAGTGTTATGTCTGTAAAAAGTAACACACGGAAAGAGGTGTAGTTAGCTGTACCTGATTTAAAACTTCTGTTTAGTTGTGGCAGGCTGGCATCAAAGAGAGAAGTGGAAGAAGGCAGAGGGAAATTTCGTGCTCCAGTAAAAACAATTCCATGTTTACCTTCTTCCCCTGAGCATGTATTTCCCACAGAAAATATAGACGCCCTTTATAATAAGGCCTAATTTTTAAACAAATCCTGACTCCATTATTAATTCCTGGCACATGTTTTAGAGATAGGGAGATTACAGATGGACTGCTTAGGTCCAGATCTTCTTACTCCAGTGAGTGCATTTTTAATTTATATTGAATAGATGCAACAGTTCTCAAAGACACATGCAGCTTCAGCCTGAATATAATGTCAGTCACCTGCTGACAAGCTCATTTCCAAATTGTGGGGCTCTGCTGATCAGGCTTTCTATCTTGGGTTGCTTTTTGCCTAGGAAAATACTGTTTAACGTGCACAGTTGTATTCTTTTGCCATTCAGCCAGTCTAAATTCAGCTGAATATAAGGAAGTGAAGTAACTGTGGTTTGTGCCTCCAGTATCCACAAGCTAGCGGCTTGTGGCAGAGCTGACTTTGTTGGTTAGCTGTCCCCTGTGTTCAGCAGGCTCTAAGTAACGGTATGCATACAGCATGCACCTTTGCTCGTCAGTTTGTGTATGGCTACATATGAAATGCTTAGAAGTAACTTATATCTAGAGGAAAATAAATGTTTCTATTTTCTCAGTTGAAGTTCTTACCTAGATTTTCCCCAGGACTGCAGCAGAGGTTGGTGTATGAAGTGTGGAAAAATGTTCGCATGAGTTATCCGCTGACTCTTTTGACCTGGTTCAGACAGTCCTGATTTTAATATCTCTTCCTGAAGAACTACTTTCCTAGGCAATTTCTTAGGTTTTCAGGTTTCTTTATTATTTTTGGGCTGTTCTCCTGGCTGTATTTGGGGGGGATGTATTGGGTTTTTTTTCCCCTTGTTCATTTGGCTTCAAATGATCCCTGCTGCCCTGGACCAAGTGTGAAAGGAGTATGTGGAGCAGAGTGAAGGAGGAGCCTCTCACTGCAGGGAGGGGAAGGCAGGAGGAGGCTGTTGAGTAGATGATGGAAGAAATAACCCCATAAACACATGTGAGGTCAGCCCTGGGGACAATACAAGGAAACCAGCAGGAAGTTGGGGAAAATTGTTGTGACTGGTTGAAGTGAAAGAAGAGATGGAAGGTGAATGCACAGGACCATTTTTAGACACACAGAGGTGGCACATCTCACTTGATTCATTTACACACAGAATTCCCTCTTTCCCCTTCCTTAAGAAATTACAGGTATATTGGTTCTGCTGATCTTTTTAAGTGCATCTTTTGGGATTTGGTAGTAGTTGAAGCTTCAGCAGGTTTGTTTAAGTCATGCTCAGATTCCACCCATCTTCCCTAAAATCTAATACAAGACTTGTCCTTAGCAAACTTTCTGTTGTGCTAGAAACTATGAGGAATTTAAATTTTATCTGTTAAAACATCACAAAGATGTTGCCAGAAGCTGTAAAATTGAAAACAATAGTTTCATCTTAAAAATGCCCTTTGCCCATCAAAAGTTAGCGTCAGGTTTTGGACAAGTGGCCTACAGATTAAATTGAGTTAGAAAATATATTCCAGTAAGCTCATTTTTATAGTTTGAGTTAAAGCCTTTGAATTAAATGCTATGTGTGTCTTAAATAAATTAATAAAATCCTAAAAAATAATTAGGTGGAATACAGGTAGAGGCACACACTTGGATTTACATTTTAGGACAATTTCGTTAAGTATCTTTTGGGAATGCGGTATGTGCCAAACCTGCAGAAAATAAGAAAAGGGAGTGTGAGTATATTTTCTCAGTGCAAATTAAGTTACTTGTGGTATAATATTACTCTCATCTAATTAAACACTATTCTCAGTCTCTTGTCTCAAATATGAAGCTAAATCTCAGTTCAGTGGTGTGCAGAGCTCTGAATGCCAAATCAATGTTGTTTCAGTATTCTCTCTCTCTCTGGTAATAATAAACTACTTGGTCTAAATATATAAGTAGAAAAAAAATTGAGATTTATGTCCAGGAAGCATTTTTAGTATGAGACAGAAGGAAGTGTAACAAGTGTTACTTGTTATCATCTTGCTATTTATTTTGCTCTTTTTAGATTGGGCAGTCTGAAGTTTACCTTATCAGTCCTGACACAAAAAAAGTAGCAATTGAAAAAAGCTTTAAAGAAATATCCTTTTGTTCTCAGGTAAGATTGCAGTGTATTCTTTCTCTCTTCTTTTGTTTAAATATTCTCCACTTGTGAATGCTCATGTACTTCTTTCTCCTAGCATTTCAAATGGATTCTCATCCCAGCTGTTTCAGTAATTGCTATTGACAAGTTGCTAGTTAATCAGTAATTTTGTAAAACTGTCATTCTTTTCTCAAGCTTTGCATTGTAATTTCTGAGGTAAAGACTCACTTCTGTGTGTGGTGGATGAGTAATACAAGCTAGAAGGAACACACTGGTCAGTTCTAGTTTGAAATTTCAGCGGGCATGATTCACAGTTGTGCAAATCTGGGATTCACCGAGACATATTTTTCAAGTAGTGATAATGAAAGGAGATGAACGATCTGTAAGAGTTCTCTGAAAAATACTTCAAAAATACTTTTTTTTTCAAGATTATAAATTGTGTGTGTGTAAAAGAAGAGAATACTCTGCTACATAGAGGTAGTGTGTGTGATAAACTGAGGGCAAGCATATTTCAGAGTCTCCTCATTCACTATTAGTCCCTGTTACTTATCCCACAGAGTGTGCTTCCCTGTCCTTCACTTATTTTTGGGGCTCTGATTTTGATTTTGCATGGATTATGTGAGGGTGCAATTTATCTAATGACTTACTTCGAGTGGTGATGTTTTGAAAGAGATGCAGCTTACACATGTTAAGATGCAGTAATGGCATTGCGTAGGTTACACGGGCATGTGATTCACACTCAGCTACTGCAGCAGCTCGGCGGCGTGAGGGCAGAACAGTTACCGTCACGTCAAGGACATTGGACTGCTCCGGCAATTACGGCACTCCTGTATGGGCAGCTGCACTAACTGCTGGCAGGTCCTGTGTACAGGAGCAGAGGATTCTCCTTTGAGAGTTACTCAAGTATCAACCTGCAGACTGAAATGACTGTTCATAAAGACATTTCATAGACCAGTTGCTTTTGTTAGCTAACCAGTGTCATGATGCAGGGATTTGTCTTTCACTAGCCATTTTCTGTTCTGCAGGGCATTATTTGTATTTAGTTTGTCTGTGTACCAGATTTGATTCAGTTTAAGTGAATGGGGAAATTGAATTTAATTCATTAAACTAGGATAGAGTCCTTAGAGAACACTTAATTCCTTTAAAACGTGTTATAGATTATTTTAGTTTAAAACCCTGAGAAATTATCCTGAACTATAATTATATAAATAAACTTACATTTATTGAGGAATGGATAGTTTAACTAGTTTAACTAAAAATTCACCCTGAATTAAGCCAATGCAATGCTGTTTGTACTGTGGGGCTTGGGTGGGAGTATGACCTGGTATACCAGGATGTGAATTGTGCCACTCTTTCTTGCACTAGGAACTATTTTGCACTTGGCTTACTTGCTTAATGCAGGTCTACTCAGTGCATCACAGGCTCTCGTCTTAATGATATTGGGGCAAAACTTTTTTTTTTTGCAGTAGGTTTATTTACCCATTTTTAAATATAAGGAATATGATTTGCTATTATTTGCTTCTAGCTTTTTTGGATATTTTTTTTTTCCATAAATGACTTTGTTTTTTAATTTGATGAGGATAGCTTTCATCACTAAATATACACGTACCTATTCTGAAAATTTCAGAGTAAACGTAAGTAGTTTGCATGCTGTCAGATCAAGAGCTTTGAAGAGAACTCCTTGACCACAGAAAAATCTTTATCACCGTATTCCCTTAGGCCATCTCCTTAGGCAGGAGCTAGTTAGGTAGACTTTGTGACTTGCCCTGAAGGTCAGCAGACAGTTGTGCTTCTCAGAGCAGTAGGAATGAGATTCTGATTGGCTTCTCCCTTCCTGTCTGAAGAATGTGCTACTGGGCAGATATTATGTCAGTTGGGCAAATATTGGTATTGGGGTACAGAGGGCTTTTCCCCCAAGTATGCACATTTCAAAAGACTTGATGGAACGACCTTATGGACTCATCTTGATCATGCAAGAACTGCAATAATCTTTTCTTAGAGGCACTGGAGTTAAATTATAAGGGAGATTGGAATCAGTACTTAATTTCCAGAGTGCCCAATCCATCAGTGAGATATTATAATGGCAGAAAGAAGTATGTGGTCCTGGGGCAGTATCTGAATTAGCTAATCTGAAACAGCTAAGACCGTTTGCAGTTTTGTGTGCAGGGCCGTGATCCCAGGTGGGCTTCCTCCACAGTAGCAGCTGGGTTTTCAGGAGAAGAAATGGGCTTTCAGAAGAAGAAACATGGTCTGGGGGGTTAGAGAGGGGGTGTTCTGAACAAATCTCTGTGGATGATGGAGAGAGACAGAGCCTGTGGGTTGCATCAGCCTGTTCTTGCTTTATCACATAGCTGCCTCCTAAAATGCTTAGCCTGGACATCCAATGGAGCTAGAGTTGGAGAAGCTGCAGGCTTCACATCATTTGAATAGTCCTTCTGATCTTTTTGTTCTCATGGCATATTAGTGCCTGATGTTTGTGTAATAACGCCTTTGTTATCTATGTGTAATTGTCACATTCCAACAAACCAGGTATCTCCATATATGTTAAATTATTTTCCTTCATTCAGCTGGCATGCTCTGAAGATTTATTGTTAGTATTTTGTTTTGTTTTTATTAGTATTTTGTTCAGATTGCTTAAGGATATCTGATGCTATAACATGTTCTTTTTTGGGACACCTGGCCATTTTGTTTTATAGAAGTATTCACTTTTTATGCCTTTTAAATGCTTTTTTTTTTAATGTTTTCTTCATGATAAAAAGACAAGGAGATATTCAGTGATTCTTGCCGTGTTAACAAGGAAAAGCAAAAAAAGACAACAAAAAAGTCCTGCTTGGCATCTTCAGATTGTTTAAATTTCACTGAAATTTCTGATGTACTATGATTGATCATTATGGTTTTCGATACAACAGTTTATTGCTTCTCTTTACCTGACTTTAATGTTGTTGTGCCACGACAGCTAGAAGGTAGTAAAATGGTGCTGAGTGTAATTGAATTCCTGTAAACAGGCTCTACCACTGTGCATGTAATTCATCATCATAAGGGTTTGTTTTTTTTTTTTTTTACTAAGAACGTTGCACTGGGATCATCTAACTCTATTCATCTGAACATCTTTTCATAAAAGAAAAAAATTCCCAGCAATTAAAAAACCTTCTTAGCATTTTACCAGGATGTACTGTTTATCTACTGTTGCAAGTAGATTGTGCCTGAATTTGCATGCCTTTTAGGAGAAATAAATGCTTCCATGAGTGATCTTTAAGTAATATATTTAACCATTTTCATTTTTTAACTAGCCAAGCTTTTCTTTAGGTGAAAAAAAAAAAAATATCCATTTTTCACTATTGCTTTGATTTGTTCTTACAAAGGTAAAGCAATTGATGACTGCTTAAGCAAAAGAGAAGAAAAACAGAGCGAGCTTTTTTCCCCATGCTATTTCCGATATTGAGTAAAATACATCTTGAATAGTGTTTCTTCATCCTTGTAAGTGTTTTCCAATGGATCTGTTATAATTCAGTTATTAGGGAAAAAAAACACAAAACCAACAAACATCCTCTGACTTAAGTAAAATTTAAAATATTAATGAAGTAATAGGTTCTATAACAGAATAGATTTTTAATGGCCAGATGACTTCAATGTAGCTGAACAGAGATATGCAACCTATCTGTAATGCTGTTGGGCCTTTCATGCTTTTGTTACTGGAAAAAATACAGGTACAAAATATTGAAAGTAAATATGACTGCTTCATTACTGTTGTTTTTGTGCTAGGGAATTAGACATGTGGATCACTTTGGGTTCATCTGCAGAGAGTCTTCAGAAAATGGAGGCTTCCACTTTGTTTGCTACGTGTTTCAGTGTACAGATGAAGCACTGGTAAGTGAAAGAAAAGAAGAGCCTAACAGAATATTAGGCCCTAAAAGTCTTCTATTGCTCTGTATTTTACTAAATGTCTTCAAATCCTGCTCCACTCAGAAATACAATTATTTCAAAAATGTAACTAACATAGCAGTCTGCAAAGGAACTTTTAATTTGTTTTAAAAGCAGAAGTTTAAATCCCCTTTAAAATCCAATAAAAATTTCTTTCAATGCACAAACTAAGTTAGACTGCATGCCTCTTTTTTGGAACAGTTTTTTTTAATAGTGTACTTGTTAAGAAAATCAGGACTACACTACTGTGCTCTAGGTCAGGCCAGTGTGTCACAACTGCAGTAAACTTTTTTTATCACAGACAAGAAAAGATTTCTAGACAGAGGTAATATATTTTATTAGACCACAGTAATAAAATTGAGTGGCCTGGAAGAGATACAACTTCACGATGAGTTTTGTCTTGCTTGTGTGTTTGTGCGCAGAAGGGGCACGGGAACAGCTTTTCTTTCCAAGCATAAGCACATTCCCAAACAAGTGTCAGTATCATTCTAAAAGACCGTTGTGTTTGTGTTAAGGAAAACAGAAGCTCAGTGGAGGAGTGAAATTCTGTTCTTTTGCACTCTGTTCTTTTCAGGTTGATGAAATCATGATGACATTGAAACAGGCTTTCACCGTAGCTGCTGTGCAACAAACTTCCAAGGCACAGCCCCAGCTCTGTGAAGGATGTCCTATGCAAAGCTTGCATAAACTCTGTGAAAAGATAGAAGGTGAGGTTTAAAGAATTTTCTGATCGAATGTTTTTTCTAACAGTTTTACTGGGGGACAATCTTACAGGTGAAACTCTAAGGGAATGAATGCTTAAAAAGAGCTTGGGACTTGGGGTGGAGGGTTTAAAGCCAGTCTTTTTGTTTAGAGGACTGAAATGTAAAGTTATCTGTAAGGTAGTAAGAATTTTCTAACAAAAGTTACACTCCTTGTATTTTAGTTGAATTTTTTTAAACTGATTAAGAGTCTAAATATTACTGAATTGCAGCTAGCTTGGCTTTATTAACCATATAAACAGAGGATTGTAGGTAAGGAACTTCTCAAGAATACATGCTGCAATAGCTATGACCTGCTGTCCCATTGAATCCACTTAAATACTGGCATTACAGTACCACTAAACATGAACCAGACAGTGAGCTTCTAATATGCATGTTTGTGGTGTTGATCTATGTCCTTCATGAAAATGCAGCAGTTAGAATTGTAGTTGTTGCCCAGAAAACAAGTTCAAGACAAAAAAAAAAATCTCTTTGCATTTCAGCAAATTTCAGTTAGGTTTTGTTCATTTAAGCAATGTTTGGGGTGAATAAAGGGCAACAGCAGCTTGACAGATCACGTGACAGTAGCCTGTTGGACTAAAACCTATCTAGTATTAATTTGATGAAACTGGAGAACTTCCAGAATTACTTTTCACTCTATTTTGGTCTTCAGCTAGCTATAATTTTTGAGAAATTTCTTAAAGGCAAATGATTCTTAATGCCTTTAATCATGCCATCTGGTTAATCATGTCGTCTGCTCCTGAAGGAGAAATGCCATGATCAGAAACTGAAGTACAAAATACTGTTGATGATTTGCTGTTTTTCCACAGAAATAGAGGAAAGGAATTTAATCCAGGATGAGAGCAGAAAAAAATAATCTGAATGAGAGGGTAGTCTGCTTTAGACTGTCAGTAAATGTTTTCAGCAAGAGGCAAAGCAAGAACTTCACTAACATGCAATGAATCTTTTGCAGAAGAGGCCAAGGCATACAAATTGGAGAAAATAAATGGAAATTATATTTATACCACAAGCAGTACTGCCTAAAACACCAACAAAGCAGTCTGTTAAAATGTAGTAGATTGTGGGTTTATTTTATCTTGTGTGATAATGGAATCTTAGCTAAGAGTATAATCCTGGTCTATGCTCAGTAAATCTCCTCATTGCAGAGTTCATGTCCCTCATTTTAAAGACATGAATTCAGTAGTAGCTTTAAATTAACCTAGAGATCTTTCTAATTTCATAAATCTAAATTTCTTCTAATTTCATAAATCTTTCTATTTATTAAATGGGTCAGCTCAAATAACTGACGAGCTTTGGCTTAAATTGTGTGCATATTCATGTGATTGATTAATTCTGACAAGTTTGACTCTGTGATTTGTTCTTTTTTGTTCCTCTTGGTAGGGTTACACCCTTCTAAGACTAAACTAGAACTGCAAAAGCATCTCACAACACTAAATAACCAGGAGCAGGCCTCTGTTTTTGAAGAGGTTAAGGTAAGCTCTTTATTTCCTACAAGATTATAAAGCAATTTATATTTTTGGCTAACATAAGTGTGAAGCACCAAAGTTATTTTCATTTTTTTGTGAATTATTCATTATCTTTATTTAATAGACTGTTAATCACCTTATGCTTTAATTTCAATATCATTCTTTTTCTAAAGCTGTTAAAAACTTGTCTTTTGATGAAAATGGCTTATTTTACTTGTTTTTCTTCCCCTAATACTACTTGTTTTCCATGGAAATGTTGACTTCTCACGGAGTAAAGCTGCACACATTTTTGTGGGTGAAGGCAGTAACTTGTACTTGTTACAAAGTAACAAACTGTTACTTTGACCAAAACAAATTACTGTAACATTCCCAGATCAGAAAATTTCGTGCCTAAAATTTATCCTAGATCTTAATACTTGTCAAACTAACTAAAAAAGTTTAACTTTCTATCTTCTGCATGAAATCCATTTTAGCACAGAGGAAAGCATAGCTTTTCACAGATGATGAACATTGTAGGAAATGTCATTGGGCTTAGCACACTATTGAAAATTAGGAAATTTCAGACTTCTTTAAAAATAACATTTCCTTCCTCTCTTGAGTCATTTCAGTTTCTTTGTGTGTTTCCATGTGGCGGTTTATCATCCAGTACCAAATTTGGAAGTTACTTCCATGAGCGATTCCATAAGCTAAGTAATTTCTTAGTATGCAGCAGCTAGCTCGCACTGTTGTCTTTTAGTATTCTGCACACATTTTAATGGTCTAAAGCTTCTAGTAGTCACAGGGAAGTGTTAATTGCTTCTGGTGAGAGCCTGCAAACGATTAACTTGGTAAAACCAAGGGTAAAGTACGTCTCTCTTGCCTATCTTTTTCAGCTGATTTTTTGAGTTGGACTACTTGAAATTTTAGTTGTTGCATTCTTACAGCTCCATATATTGTAACCATGATTTGCATTCTTAGATAACTGTCTTTCTAAGGATATTTTTATTCATCTGATGTGCTACCCTGGCATTAGGTAATTCATACTGTGTCCTCTGCGTTACATCAATAGGCTTAAAACAGTATATGCTTTTCAAAAGCTAGGTTTCTGGGATTAAATTCTATAATAAATTGTTTTAAAAACATTTTCTCTTACAATAGTTCAGATCCAAATAGAACGCAGCAGAGACAAATATGTTCACCTTGTGCACTAATTTTTAAAATACCTATGTCATTTCCCAAAAAAAGAAATGTCCAATGAGGAGGATTTCTAGGAGAAGGGTTGTGCGTCATAACTGCAAGACAGTACTTCATGTGTGCTACAAACTCAGGAAATACAGTGTTTTGGTTTTCTTTACATCAAAAGCAAATTGGCAAAAATATTTTTTTAAAGTCTTTATTTGCTTGTGGCAATTTGATACCTCTACAGTTGTCCTTTATCTTTCATGTAAATTTTGTCATGTATGAAGTGAGGTCAAGTGTTTCTCTGGCTGTGTTGCTGCTTTACGTGGGACACTGGTGTCCTCTGGTGGACTGGAGTGGTAGCATTAACCAAGTTAAACTTGTTCTTACACTAACGACGTATTGCGGGACAAAATGAAAAGAGTAAATATTTGCTAACTGTTACACAAATGTATAATTACTGTGCATGTGGTGTTTTCAATTAAAGAAATTAAGACCAAGAAATGATCAAAAAGAGAATGAGTTGGTTATCTCTGTTTTGAGAAACATGTATGAAGAAAAACAGAAGGACCATGTTCATGTTGGAGAAGCAAAACAGGTAAGTAACCATTCAGTTTTAGTTCGTGTGAGGAGGAGCCAGGAAAAAGTCTTCCATTCCATTTTCATATCTTTCCAAAGGCAAATTTCCATCACTGGCATTTTGGCACTTCAAACTGTAGGCAGTGGTGAACACTGGTTTTGCTTATGATTCATAGGCTATTGTCATGCACCAAAATAGGCATATCTCAGATTTTGAGGTACCCGGTACAGTCTGATTTCAGGCCTAGGAGGCAGAGATGCAAACAAGGTAGACCACTAATTTGGTTGTTTCTTTCTTCTCACTACAGTGAAAATTCAATGTATGCAAGAGAATTTATAACGAATTTGTAATTGCTTTCAACTGATCTGTGGCATTCGCCATCCCACTGTCTGTCTGTGTGAGTCAGTGTCCTGAAAACACATTGGATTTGATCCTTGATAAAGACTGTTACATTTACTCGATAGCTGGAAGTTATTTCTTGTGTGCAAACCACCATTTGAAGTGGCCTTAAGGAGGAGTAGCTGAGGAGAGTTGCTGCAGAAACATCAGCAGAGACTCTCATCCATTTCCAAAGAGCTGAGCTATGTTTCATTCTGTATCAGGTTGCATCAGTGCTGTTTAACTGGCTATGTATGCAGCACAGTTAAGATTTTTTCAAAAGGGAATAATGATTTTGGATGCCTTGGTTTGTGACCAACTAACTTGAGACCTCCACCTGAGGAGGTCTGTATTTAAAAGAGGATCAGCACCCATTCTCTGCAAACTTTCAGTTCCAATTATTTGACCCTTTTAAAAATCTTGTCCCACTACTGCTGGCCAGTAATTGTGATGACTACTGTGGGCCATTTGTGATGTAAACTAGCGAATGAATATATGGAGAATAATTAGACCCCTGAAGAAATTGGGGAAATAGCAGCAAGCCTTCATTTATTACTTGTTCACTTGGTTCATTGCTTCCCCTTTTATGGCTTACTGGCTAATTATTGACCTTCCTGAGAAAGCAGGAAGAAAACTGCATATTTTGTTCTCTGATTTCTTGTTTTGGGCATCTCTCCAGAAATACATCTTTAAGAAAAAAACATTGTAGTTATGGCATGACAGGGAGAAACATTGCCTGAGGTCCTCTATCATCATACCTGAAATATTTTTATTTGGTCTAATGCCAGCTGATTATCAACTAGTTGTCAGTCACGAATGGCTTGGAAATAGGGATATACGAAGCAAAGTAATATCTTAATATGTCTTCAGTGTCATTTGAAAATTCCTAAGGCCTGCTGCAGTCTGTGTGCTCAGTTCCTGGAACCAAAATTGGTTAATCTGGCACTTGCAAAGATGCCAGTGCTCTAAGAACAGAATTGACTTGCCCTCAGTCCATCGTTTGTCTTAGCATAACATTTTATATTTAATCTGATAATTTATCTCCAGAGCTGTGTAATAGCAGATACCTTTGAACGTGTACTCTGGCAGTGTTATTTGTCTCGACAATCATTAACCCATGACATCCTGATGTCCCTGTTCCCTTCTTTTCTGCATAGGTATTCACTTTCATGCTTTTCATCACTTTATTTTTTTAATATTTAAATCAGGGGAGGAAAAAAATGAAATGTGATACTTAGATTGTTTTATATCTTCCTGGCCCTTAGCCCCATTTTAATATAATGAAGACACTTGAGAGTTCTTATTAATTATGAGCTTCATCAATTTTGATGAATTTCTTTGCTGAAGAAAAGTAAATCCATCAGAAATCTCTAATCTGTTACTCTTAAACATTTAGAATTTGTACAAATGTACTTTGGCATTAAAGCAAATTTGTCAACACAGCCATAAATCCCTGTCAAAATGGCAATTCTTCTGACGCATGCTACTACACTCAACACATTACCTTTAATAGATTTCCTGGTCTTATGTTAGGATAGTTTGTTATACTTCAATATAAGTATCAGTAGAGAAAAAGGCATGAAAAGCCAAGGACACCAGGAAAAGTATTGATTCAGGTTACAGAAGTCTTCAGACTGTTCACTGAGATTCTGCTCCATGCTGTTGAGTATTTCACATTTATGTTCTTAAACACTTGCAGACTTCACAGCCCCCTGCTGAGAATGCTGTAAATGAGGTGCCCAGCAGTGCTCCAAGATTCAGATTAGATATGTTAAAGAACAAAGCAAAAAAATCTCTGACAGAATCATTTGAAAGTATTTTATCACGTGTAAGTATCTTGATGTTTATTGCCTCTGAACATAATTTCATTGTTTTATTTATTTGAATGATAGAAAAGTCGTATTTGTTATCCTTCCAGGTTGTAGCCCAGTGGTTATTAAAGGCACAGTGACAAAAATATTTAAGTGTACGTGTTAGAAGGAGACAAAACAAAGCAGGGCTTTGGTAGAGAGAATACCAAGTCCTGGAAGAAGTGAACTAATTGCTAGATAAGAAATAGCGTATATAGACATTTAAAAAAATTAATATGAAGTTGAGCATGAGAACTTACAAAAAGCAACCATTGTTTTATTTCTCTTTCTGATTTGGAAAATTTAAAAAGTAATTATAATTGTTCACTTCTCTTTATGTAGAAGGAAGTTATTAGGGAACTGATTAAGCATTCCTAATGAGACAGTATTTATTAGTGACACAGAACTGATGAATAATGGGGCATCTGAACTTTTAAAGGCTAGAGATTATTTGAAGGTGAGGAGCATAAAGAACTTCAGAAGGCACTAAGAATATGAAAGCATTTATGCAATATCGCATCAGGTAAAATTCTTTGTAAACAGTGTCTGGCAATACCTATTAGTGGGAAAAACTTGAGCTCCTATGTAATAGTGAACCCCAAGAAAAACATGTTGGGAAAATGTTTATCATGAACAGATGGCTGCAAATATCTGCTGAAAGTACACAGTAGCAGTTAAGAAAACAAATCAGATATCAAGTTTAAGCACTACTTAAACCTACAGAGTGTCTTCTCATTCAAATATTATTTGTTTTGCTCCTCATGTAAAATGTCTAAGGAAAATAATAAGAGACTTGGAAAGACTTCTGCTTGACAAAGGACTAAAAAAATCAGACCTTTTCTCTCTTTAAAAAAAAAAAAAAAAAGAGTTGTGACAGAATGCCAAACAACAAATATTAAGGAACAAAAACTGGGCATTCTCATTTCTCATCAGCAAACAGTTAAATTGAAGCAAGATCTAGTACAGTTTATTGGCTCATAGGCATGCAACTTGTAGTGACAAAACTAGGCTCTCAAAGCTTATTTCAGACATCGTATTTAACCTGTTTCCATGATAGAAATGATGGCAATAGCATGTTCTCCCTGTTATAATTATGCATACAGAGAGGATTTTTAGTTTAATCTCCCTTCATTGCTTCCCAGCCAGCATTTCTGGAATTCACCCCCATAAAATCCTGCTGTGGATGTGTTTAGGATGTGAAACATAATGTTAGCATTGTTACACTAACTACAGTAGTTACTGTTCTAATTTTTGCCAGTTTGTCCTGACTGGCATAAGGTCTCTTCATGTAAGCACACCTATATATTGGTTGCATTTTCACTGTGATGGCTGTTTTGATGAGAATTCTTGATTTTGAGCAGATCTGAGGCAAAACATTTATTCTGACCTTCAAGGAGAGAATAGTCACTATTGTGAATAACGATAACATTTTCTATTTTACCTGGAATAACAGTTCACAGAGAACATAAGCCTTAACTTCAGAACACAAAAAAATGATACCAGTTAAGGTTAGGAAGATACAAGTTCCATAGCACATAAGAATCCATCAGTAGGTTTCTTGATATTTCTCTTGGTTACATAAAAACATTAGTCAAACAAATTATACAAAAATATTGTTGAACAGATTATACAAAAATATTTATGCTTTCTGATTTGTAGGCATTGAAATGATAATACCAGAAATTATGTTTTGCTGTGTATTAAATTTATATGGTTTTAAGTCCTTTATAATAGACAGCCTTTTCATTTCTTTGGTAAGAAGTACCTAGTGTGAAAATTTCCTGCTTGAAACACAGAAGGTACTTTTAACAGTAGTTATAGTACATGTGTGCAGTATGTGATTATGGATGTATCACGGAAAGCACATCATTGCCCATCAGAATTCCTTAATTCCACAGGATCCTTTAAAATGTCGGTGACTGTCTTGAATGAAGCCTCTGTTTTTCACAGGGACAAAGGCTGTTCTTAGGCATTTCAGGAAATTAATTGATGCTGTCTTTGAAAATTACAGATTCTGACTATGCTACACAAATCTCTTGTTGGTATGCCTGATATATTATAATCCTAATTGCTGGTGTGCTTTATCTCTACAGGGCAGTAAAGCCAGAGGTCCGCTGGACAGTTCTGGTGCTGTAGATTTGGACAGCTCCATGACCGGTACCTTAAGCAGCACAAGTAAAGTAAGTAAAGCCTGAGGTGAATGTACATATTTAGAAACTTCAGATAATATTCCTCGAAACAACTAGTGAGATGTGAAATGCTGTTACCAATTGCTCATATAACTGTCCTCTTCTAATATCTTGCATTTTGTTTTGATTATTTTTTGGGAGTAGACAAGCTAACTGATAGTGTGAGAAAAGAAATAAACCTCAGAACAGCCGAACAGTATGATAAAAAGAGTATCACGGGGTAGAGGGAGAGTAGGTATGTCCTCTTCTTCCTACCTGTAAGAGTCCTGCTGCCACTTGCTGATCCATAGGGAGTGTCTTTATTCCTGTGCCGAATCCCTCTGAGAGTGACGGGGCTGCATTCATTGCAGGCAGCCTCTTGGAGCAGCCACTGCCTTTCCTTTTTTTTTCTTTTCCCAGCTTTAAGCAATAGTTAAGTTTTTTAGAATTTGCAAGTTGGTTACCCAAATCATTTTTCATATATGTAACATGTTAGAATTTGTGAGAGTCCTCTAAGAGACAACTTGAACAAAGTAATTTCCCAGTTTACTCTGGTAATGGAGATTCAGGCTAAGAAATAGCAGTCACATGTCGATACAATGGTGATACAATGCTGTTATCTGTAGAGTTTCACTCAAGATTTCCATACTTTTTGACAAGACGGGACTCATGGTAAATCTATGCTTCTGTTCTCCAAAAGTTTCAAGTTGCTTTCAGGCCTTTTGTTCTGTTCCCCATGCTATGAAAAAGAACAGTGCAATTGGGGCTCCATTTGAATTAGAAATGCCTTATACTGTATATAAACATATATGTATATAAACATATATTTTGTATGTATGTATCTTATTGTGTGAGTCTATGTGAAATAAAATGTTATATAACATCATCTGAATCTTGCAACAATGTGCAGCAAAACAAATGCAATAATTACCATGCTGCTGACCCTGATCTGGTTGGTTTCAGCCCTGAAAGTACATACTGTGAATGCAGGATTGCATTCATAAGAAACAATACTAAAACAAGAAGTGAAGTAATTTCCCCCTTTGCGTGGTTAGAAGCTTTTAGTCTGAATAAAACAATATAAACAAACAGCATAGAAGAATCCAGTCTTCTTCCCTGGAGGCAGCCTAGCACTCTGCAGACTTGGATACAGCTATTGATTCTGCTCTAGTGCCTAGTCACCTACAGACTCCTGACTTCAGGTAATCAAGAGTCTGCTCTTTCTGCTTATGTTTTTGAAAGAACAGCCAACTCTGCAGGAAACACATGAGGTGGGGAATGAAGAAAAATGCATGGGTTTGGACTGAAACAGGCATCTAGTCATAGGATTAAAGTCCTTTGTCTGAATCTTCAGGTAGACAAGAGGAATATTATATCGTTAGATGAGGTGCTAAGTATACAGTACTCTGAATGCCACTCTTTTCATTGCTGTCACTGTTACCCAAACCTGACCCATCTGTTCTGTTCTGACTCCATTTCTTCTGACTTGTACTCGACGTGCTGTAAAATACAATTACTCTCAAAATTACCTTTTTTCTGGAAAATGGAGACTGTGATTTGTTGACCTAAATGATTAATAATGAAGACATCAAAGATTCTTTCTTTGAGTTATCATGATAAAAATATGCAAGTTTGAAGCAGGTCTGTGGGATGTGAATAATGACATGGAACTGCAACCTCAAAGGCTGTTTTTAAACCCATATATTGATAATCTTATTTTTCACACTGCTAGGAACCACCATTGTGTGAAAAGGACAGAGACAGACTTCCTATGCTTCCCACAGAAAATGCTGTCAAGACCAGTGGATCAGTGGGTGATCTCTTCAGCGACGCAGATGATGCTCCTATTGAGCAGTCTGTTATATTACCTCAGCAAAGCTTTCGGAGGCGAGCAAACACACTGAGTCATTTGCCAACAGAAAGCCAGGAATCTCTGGTACCTGTTGAAACATCACCGTCTGTTCCCCAGAGGAAACTTATGAGGTATCACTCAGTGAGCACAGAGACTCCTCACAAAAGAAAGTAAGACTTATTAAAAGCAGACTATGATTTCATTTGTTGAGGGCATATTTGGGGATGATAATTGCATACCAGGTATGTTCTCTTAATGGATAAGAAATGTATCACAGCAGTGTGTCACTCTTTGGAGGCTTGTAGGTATCCTGTTTAAAAACACTTTTAGCCCTGTGTGCTCCACAGGTCAGAGAAAACATGAGATGTGTAGTTCCATGGTATATGTCACAAAACCGTGTAAGCACAATGTAGGATTGCTCCCAAGAGTTTTGATTATATTTTTGCAAGCAATATTCAGTAATTTTTGTTGTTTTGATCTGCCAGCAGTACAAATAAATCTACTTCTTGTTGTCTATTTATAGAGAAAAATCCGCTAGCATTTGTGATGCTGGAAACCTTGCTAGTTGGTGAATTCATGTGTGACTTTAAAAAAAACTGACATAAATTGCCTAATCATTGATAGAGGTGAGGCTCCTGTCTAGCTTTTCAATGAGCCTATGTAGATTTTACTTGCAAAAACAAGCTACTGCTTGCCTTCATGCTAATATTCTTCAAGCTGTCCTCCTTCAAAAGCCTGCCTCTACATCTCTACAGTCTCCTCTTAACTTTATGGCCGTTTTTTCCCCTCCCTCTATCTGACTTTTTCCAATTACTATGGAAACATTTCTGTCTGTAGGCTTCTGTTTTACTGCCAAAACTGCTTGTTTACACAAGTTAGGCGGTAGGAAATCTGTATGTGTTCCAGCTCATTTTTCCCTGCAGGAGGCAGGGCAGTAAACAAACATGCCTGAAATAGGTGATGACAGTCAAAAAAAGAGAATTATAGTTTTTGAAGGGAAACATAACCTGGGTTGCCTTTTTGTCCCTTCTTTGAACCTTTTTAATTCTAAAATACTAGAATGTTTTTGTAGTGCAGTTTAGGACTTGTGTTATCATCTTCATGAGAGTTGCCTGATGCTTGTAGCTGCTTGTTCAATCAGTTCCTATCTTACTATAGGAATGCAGCTAGAAATTAAGTATATTTTTCATTTCCTTGGTTATTTCTATTTGGGTTTGTTCATGTAATTTTTAGTAAGATCTGCGTGTGCCTGCTACTTCACATAACTCAAACCAAAAAGAAATCACTGTTCTTCCCTTTCATAGCAAACGTACAGAACCAGGGGAAGTGGAAAACTTAGAAGAAAAGTATACTTAAAGTTTTCAAAAATCACTGGAATGATAGACTTTTAACAAGTCTTGCATGTTTTATGAGTGTTTTTGAACAGCTTACCTCAATTCATAAATTGTTTCCAAAGTGTAAATAAATTCAGTTCTTCATGTAGGATTTCACTTCTCATCCATTAGAACTCTTGATCATATGCCTGACTTTATCATAGAAACCAAGGGGAAGCATATATGAGGGAGAAAAGGGGTGTGTCATTGACAGTTTTTTAGGAGTTTAAATTTAGTCATACACTGAAATGCCTTGCTGAAGCGTGTAAGTGTGTATTTGGGAGTTTGCTGATTGGGTTAAAATGCTCAGACTCTTACAGTTACTGCATTAACTGTGAAAAACATAGGAATTGGCTCATTTGTATATGCCAGATCCCTTTTGAAGACTAGAGAAGGGATTTCACTTCGCGCACCCCCCTCGCCCACGAACNCCCCCCCCCCCCCCCCCCTCTTCTTTCCTCTCTCACTGTGTTTTGTTCTTTGTGCTACCTCAACTCCATCGCACTGGTTGGAATCCCACTATACGGTTTGAACGCATCTGTCGGCGAACCTAAAAGTTCTTCTGGTCAACTTGCACGTTCTCCTACTCTAGCTCGTCTTAATCCCTCGGCCTCTTCACCCAACTTTTTTAAATATCTAAGGCATAATTCAAGTGGAGAACAAAGTGGGCATTTTGCACAAAAGAGGTGAGCTAGCACCTGTACATAGTTTGGGATAGGGTTTGTTTTACCATGTAATAAATATGAAGCTCTATAGTGTAAAGAATTAAAATAATTTAATATAGACCAAAGGTGGTAGATTTTCATGGAAGAGGGAACTCTCTAACTGCTCTGCTAGTGAACGTAGAGCTGCTACTTATATAATTTTTTTGTTTTAATAAGTAAAATTCTTTCATGACACATGAACAGATGACTTTCTTTAGAGCCAGTTGCTCCAAAGCAACTTGTTATGCAGCAGACAGCAGCACTGCTTGAATTGTCTGAGGGATAAGTTGCCAAGAACCTGTGATCCAGCTCACTCTGTCCCTCCTGAATCATTCGGTTCTGTTCTGCTTTGTTCATGGTAACACAGAAACATATTAATATTCTTTTGTGGCTGACACTAAAGGCAAATTGACTAAGTTAACTAAATGGGGCAAGAAATAACAGGGCTGTGGAAAGCCGATACAAAAAAACCCCACGAACAACCAAAACCCACAAACAAAATAAAAAAACCACACACCCCACTTCCCCCAAAACCAAAAACCAAGAACAAACAAACAAAAAACCCCAACCCACCAGCTCTTGTATTTGTCTTGGATATTTTGAGCAGTATTAAATGATACTTTTCTGTGCTTCCTTTCTTAGAACAAAAATACATATAGAGAACATTGAGAAAAGGACGTTAACCCATCATTTCCCTGAGAACCTGAAACAAGTAGCTCCCTTAAAATCTTAACCATGAAAACCCCTTCTTAACCCCTTGAGCTAAAACTGCTTATTTTATCTCAAAAGGCTAATGAGACCAAATGTCCTTGGAAGCACTGTCAACAGTCACTGGCCATTGGCAAACAATTTTTATTGCTGTGGCTGTTTAGTGTTTGGTTTTGTTCCCTTGGGTGAAGGTTTCCTGTTTCCCAAGATGCTGATTCTTCTGAGAAAATACTCAACTGAGAACCTTGTTTCACCAGTTCCTTCAGTTGTATTTGCTGAGTATTAACTAGCATTTCTCTTAATTTAGCTTCGCCTCAGAAGTATGGTATAGGTCAGGGGAGGAAACGTGAGTCTACCGTGTCCTCTCTACTCTTCATTTTAGTAAGACTTACTTGAATCCTGAAGGTTAAATTCTCAAAAGCAGATTGTTCCAAGTAGATTTGGTAATGATTTTGCACACACAGTAGCAATTTCTCCTTCCTTTTCCCTGTCATTTAAGGATATACCATATTGAACTTCTAAGCGACAAGACTGAAAACGGAAATTGATATGGATATCAAATGGGTTAATGAATTTAAATCAATAAAGTCAAACTGCCCAAGTTGATTGTATTCTGTAAGTGAAATTACCGTGTAATTGTGATGGATTTACAATGCGATTGTAAGTGAAACCTGTTTGCAGGGCACACCATGCTACAGCCTTATCTTCTTCGTGCTTAGTACCAGCCACTAAAGAACAACTTCCCTTCATACTAGTGATTATCCCAGAGTATGCCCCCATCCCATTCACATCTTCAGGTGAGAGAGCTAAATACCAACTAGATATATCATTATGGTTTTTAAGAAGCAGTTCTTTCTTAAACTTAGTTTTTCAGGAGTAAATTCTCCTACTCACGCGTTTTTGTGTACTTGTCTGAGAAAAGGTCTTCTAGTATCATCAGCCAAGTAATTTTCTACGTTTTCATTCCATGCAGAAACTTCTCGTTATCTGAGTTGTTCTCACTTCCTTCTATTAACCTTCTTCTGAGTATGTTGGGGCCTTGTTATTTTAAAAGAGCAGAATTATGTTGACCAGAAGACTGTTGATGAAATTTGATTAGTGCTCCTGTCTGTTGCATAAATAGAGCCACAATCCTAAATGATCAGTCAGAAGGCTCAGCTTTTAACTTCCAAGTTTAAGTATCACGCTTGTCTGAATAAAACCCTGTTAATGCTTTACAAAATGGTAAAAGACTTTTTGCCAAAGTCTTATTTTTCATTAGCTAGCACAATGATTATCAGTGTCGGCTTTTCCTAACCTTTTCTCCCAGACTTAGTCAATCATTGAAACTGATATTTAAGTAAATGTGCAATGATAAAGTTGGTGTCAGTTCTTACTAGATTAAAGGAATTTACTTGAAACACTCACTAAAAATCTTGGGATATAGCAAAGAATAATAACTTTACTGGAAGTACATATATTTATATTGGAACATTCTAGTTTGCCCAAACAAATACGTATTTCAAAGTAGCACTTTGTTAGCAGTTTCGGTTTTGACTTTGGTTTCCTTGATATTCAGGCCCTCAGGATTTAGCTGCTTTTTGTTTGAAACTTAGCAGTATGTATTATCTTTATTCTGTGGATTTATACATCTTTGTTCTAAACTATACTTTTTCCAACTGCACTCTCAGCATCTCCTACCGTACTGCCTTAAGGAAAAAGCTTCATTCTTCCTCTTCTGTGCCAAATTTCTTAAAATTTCTGGCTCCTGTAGATGAAAATAACACCTCTGACTTTAGGAGCACAACAAGGTAGGGTTCTCTCTTAAAGCATGGAGGTAAAACTTATTTTCAAAGGTTTCTTTGTCTGAAATATTTCAAATGCTTCTCGCACTTGCAAAACCTGATTTGTGCAACAGTTCACTTGCATGTATTCTGCATTTGATTGCTGTCAAAAGGATGGAGCTATCCCAGACTCCTCTCCCGTTAAGATTGCAGAACTTAGCCATTTTGATGTCGTAATCGTCATGCAACTCCCATCTATGTACTTCTGTGATTATTCCTGCCAAATGACTGTAATAGCAGTTTTCAGTTAAGAGATGATACATGGTTCATCCTAAGCAATGTCAGTGTCCTCAAATTGGAAGGAGAGGATGGCCTGTAAAATGCTCCTCACAGTTGCTGCCAGAGCTATTTGAAGTTCATTTATCTCTTTCAGCTTCCACAAAGACTCATGCAACCATTTAGTCAATGGCTGGAATAAAGCAATGAATAGTTTAAAGATGTAACGGGTGAAAGTTATTAGTGGGATTTTTAATAGGAAAACAGCATTGCTGTTCACTATTTCATTTAATATTCTGAATAAAAACCTCTGTATGTAGTTTGTGGATTGCATCAAAGGAGTAATATCACAGATGGTGACTTGTGAACACAAAGGTTAAAAGTTTTGCTCCAAATCTGTGTTGTGAAGGAATATATTACATACCCAGTTCACAGAAGGTTGGCAGTTTAGTTGGTGTTTATAAAGCTCCTTGATGTGTGCTGATAAAAGGCACCAGCAGTTCTTTGTGTCTCCTATAAATAATTGCTAGATTTTGTGGATGGCATTTAAATAGCAGAATGGTAAAGGTACATTATGGTGTATGTGTCTTTAATGCATTGTGTTTAATACACTGCTGCAAAGAAAGCTGAAAATTAATTAAAACTGGAGAAAGCAGATTGCACAGAGCTGCCAGCCCCTTTTGGTGAACCTAAGTGATGTTTGCAGCCTGTATAAGCCTGCTGCCACAGAGCAAGCTTCACCTACCTAACACTAAGAGCTTGACCCAGCATCTGCACAGCACACTGCACTCCTTAGTTGGTGGTTCGTGTTATGGTATTCACTGAAGGATGTGTCACTAGCAGATTCAGGTAACCTACTCACAAGCCATTCTGTATTCCACAATTTTAGCGACTATGAATCCAAACACAGCCAGCAGGCCATTGGTGCGGACAGCCCTGTAAGGACTCGACGGCATTCATGGAGGCAACAGATATTCCTGCGAGTGGCAACCCCTCAGAAAGCGTGTGATTCTCCCAGCCGATATGATGGTAAAATCTGAGTTTATTTGTCCCTATGAACGTTGTTAGTGGATGTAGCCTGTGAAGTGTGGATCATTTTGTCTACCGAGCAGACATATTTGCCCGGTGCTCTGTTTGTACTGGCTTTGCATTTTCCTACCTACTTTTTGGTCAAGCCAAGCTCATCAGCTGCTGAGTTTTTATTTTTGAGCTTCGTATGTAATATGGTTCCGATCGTGTCAAATTAATTAACCAGAGAAGAAATTATTTTTATGTGTACTATTTTAATGAGTTCTGGGAAAAAAATTTATTGCCAAGTATTACTCTGAAGAAAAGGTGATGCCCCTATTTCATCTTTCCATGCTGGAGTATAGAACTATGGACTGGAAAAATGCAGGCCTAGCAGAAGGAATTGAATTTCTTTTGTGACCTCAGTTGAGTTCTGCAGTGTGTACTTTATACCAGACTGAATTTGACCTCATGTATGCTGCTGCAGTCTGTGACATTTGCCATTTGAGCCATAGTTAACCCCTGTTCTCATATTTATTTCCTGAAATTCTGTAGAGCTAAAGAACCGCAGACTAGAAAAAAATCACTGCACGTGAGCATGCAGGTGCATCATTTTATGCTTCTCACTTTATGTCAGCCAGATAGTACAGCACATGCTGAGGCCAAGAACACCTCAGAGAAGCTTGTGTCTGTAGATGATGGCCTCTGGCTCACTAAAGTTTGAATTTCACAGCTTGAGTTCTGCAAGCTCTACCTTCTGACTGATCTCTTGGGCCATTGTATAAGAAATAAGAAGAAGTATAAGGGAACAGGAGGGAACAGTAAATTATACTAAATGTAGTAAAACGTAACGTCACTGAGACGTTGATGTCACTGAGACATTTTTCTTCCATCTTAGAGAGACCTTGATTAACTGGATACAGCACGTAACAAAAGTGCTTCTGTCATTAAAGCATTGCTTGCAACGTAATTTGACTCACGATGGGGTAAGCTGTGTATAGGCATAGATGCCTCTCAAATTCAGTGTACTTCAAAACGAAGTGATCTCAAGAGCGTGTTGTGTAAACACACATGTGAGATGCTCTTCTATACTTCAAGGCATATGAAGGAGCTGTTCAACCTCAGCTGTTCAGGGAAGTTTTTGCAGGTTTGATGCATTTTTTTTTTGTGTGACAGGAAATAGTCTTACTTGTTTTTGAAAGCCACAAAACCTTCCCATATTAAATAGGAATAATAATTCCCTAAATTCCCTAAATTCCCTAAATTGTCTATCCAAGCATTTCCTCTGACACATAATAGCTGCAAGATACCATCTTAATAACCTACAGCTGGATAAGCAGAATAGTTGGAGAAAAAAGTGTGGCCAAAGTGGAAAACAGGAAGTGCTGTTAATAGGAGGAGCAATTTAAAATATCTGGCCCTTTTCTTCATTCTTGTTTTCTTTTCTGGTTTTGTTCCAATGTACATATTCAATTTATGAACAGAGGGAGAAAACTCAGAGTTAGGAGGGTTTTTTTATTTATAACAAATATTGGGTTTTTCCATTTGGATTTTCATGCATCTCCTGGAACGTTTCTGGCAGTAAAGGATACTCATGATCCAGTCTCTGTAGCCTTTAAGAGAGCTGCTGTACAGGTGATCTTAAGTTGGACTCACCACCACAATTAACTTAGTAACCTCTGTAGTTCCAAAGTAAATGTAACTAGCTATCATTCATCATCTTGTTCCTCTTTCTTGCATGTTCTCTCAAGGAGAAGCAGCACATGCAGTGGCATTTATTGATTTGATGAGTTTTTGATAAGTTACCTATATTACTTTTTTTTTTTTTTTTTTAAAGAAGTCTTTCTTGCTCTTTTTAGACTGATTTCCTTTGGAAACAGAATTTATGCAAACAGCTGATGTATCACCAAAAGATCAATTTCAGCCAAATTGCAGAGGGCAAAGAAGGTTTTAAAGATAACATGTTTTGTCATGTTCTGCAAAAGTAAGTACTAAGAGAGGGAAACAAGGGAACATTCATGAGTTTCCCTTTATAGACTGTGACTCCACTGACCAGTTTCTCCATTCAAGTGCAATAGCCCACACACCACTCCAGGCTACTCTGCAGGACAGCAGTAAGAAAAAAGGCTAGGGATTTTTTAAAAGTTAGTAAGTCAGCCAACCAAGAGATCTCTGTGAATCAAAGATGATTAAGTTTTTCAAGCTTAGTATAGGCTGCTTTACTAAACTTTGTATTAAACATAAAATCCACCAGTGTGCCTGAACTACGCATTGCTTTGACCACGTGTGGGCAGGCACTGTCAAGAAAATGAAACTGCTCTGTGGCTGTAACTTCTTTGGGTTGTAATTAGTAAATATGCATGTCTAAGGTGTCTCAAGAAATAGAGACAATGTTAAGCTTCATACACACAGAAAGATCTAGGTCCTGACATTTGTGATTCCATTTTTACAGGCAAGCGGTGAGCTGAATCTCCAGATGCATCATGTTCATTGCCACTCTCTGTGTGGTTAACACAGCAGGATATGAAGGTGTATTTACTAAAAGTTTTTAAAAAAAAACAAACCCCAACAAAAAACCAAAACCCAAAACTAAACAAAAAACCCCAAACAAACAAAAAAACCAAACCAAAACAAAAAAACCCAGACAACTTCTGGATAGCTTTTGCAGAAATTTTGAGCTTAATCTTAGACATTCTGAACTTGAGAGATGTCTAGTGTCCTGAGTTCCTGCATGAAGCTAACAGCACTTTGAGTCCCACTGTCTTGCACTTCTGGATCCTTTACTTAGTGGGTGCTGCCACTTTCTCCTTTCCCCGCTATTCTCCCCTGCTTCTGTATATAACTTTATGATGAAGCACATCGGAGAGGCATTATGCAATTTGCTGCCTGGCAGGACAGCCAGGTGATCTCTGGTGAGCCTGAAGATGAGGCTGATCTCCAGTCTGGAGGTCTAGAAAGGATTTTCTGCATAGGTGAAATGATCTGTAGAGATTTTTACTGCTTCTAGCTGGTAGCTGGAGGTTTGCTGGGTTGAATTATGCTAGTTCTATTGTAGCAAGCTGCAGTTCAAATGTACAACCTCGTCTCCTGCTGTTTGCCGCTTCCCACGGAATGGTTGTGCTGCTGCGGGTGGTGTGGAGCACTGGGGGACAGTGTTTCTCTCACCACCACCTTGAGACACACTCAGTGTGACTCTTGTTCTCTGATATTTTTCTTTTTTATTTATTTGTGGGGGTGGAATGAGTGTTGTATCCTGCAAAGTGGAAGGATGAAAAAAGAGGAGCACAGGTCACTTACAAAATGGATCACACTTTGATCTGTTAGAATACTGTATTTCTTTTGAAAGAAGGTTTTAAGGTTTTCATTAATCTCTTTTTCTAAAGCTTTTTTTGGCCTGTTTTCTATATATGAGTACACAAAATTCACTCTGGCTCTCCCACTAACTGTCTTAAACATTCTAAGTAATAAAAGTGTTTTTTCAGTTCTTTGATTTTTACCTTTATACCTGCTCACCCTACTTGCAGCCAGATCTTCATACTTCTATAGAGTCTCTCTAACAAAAGCCACATTCTGTGGCCATGCAAATGGTTTAGGACTTCCTCGTTCTCTGTCTTTGCTGGTAAAAATGTAAAGGAACAACTTGGTGATCATTTTAAACCAGCTGAAGTATGGGCTTACTCAAAAAAGGTGATTAGTTTTCAGTTGGATCAGTTTTCTAGTCCCACTCACAGTATTACACAAGCACTAGAGCAGGCGCAGGCAGGCAGGGACGTGTGTCTGGAGGCTGAGGGTGGGTGCTCTTACCCTGCTTAGGAGCAGGACACACTTAGATCGGTGCAGAGTGATCATGAAACTTCACCCTGCACTGCAGTGCCGCAGGAGGTTTGCATACTTCTATTCAGCATCTACAAATCTCTGTGCAGTGGACTACTTTCACTATAATTTTCATATATTGATTGCTCAGAATTGGTCATAGTGGGAGAACTGTTTTGCAGATTGTCAGAAACTCCCAGCAGAGTTAAGTCAAGTGCTAGATTTAAAGGGGGCATGAATAGTTTTCTGAAGTAAATGGTGGGAAAGTGATGGTGCTTGTCGTGAGCTTTCTTGCTGTGGGGGGTGTGTTGGCAGTAGACAGCAATATTTTTATAACAGCTGTGTAAGTTTTAGGTTGGAGAATGAGTGATTTGTTTTAAGGTGGGCAGTGGGGTGGAATTACATGTTGAACAGTGAAAGAAATTGCAATTCAGAGGAATGACATGCTTGGTATTGTCTAGCAGTACTCAGAAAATAGATTCAGATGAAAAAAGGAACTTTAGCCAGAATAACTGCATAGTATTTTACAACTTGAACTGCAGAAGAAAATTCTTTTAGGAAGTACATATCTCTGTCCAGGAAAAAAAACTTGATTCATTCATTAAAATGAATTGGATTTCAGTCTCTGGCAGACAGAGACAGCAAACTGTTAAATCCTAAGTGCTGAAGAAAAGTTTGGATTTCAAGAACTGTTATTCTTAAAACCAATTGTAGTTAGCACCTATCTATCTGCTTTGGGGTGAGGGTTATATCTCTTCCATTATTTAAGCAAAAATATTTTTTAAATCATTTTGTAGTAATATTGCAAATGCTGTAAACTGTTGCTTTAGCATTCTGTACTTAGAATGTTTATGTGATGTAAATTATTTGTAATGTGTCCTCCAATACTGTTTTAATGGTTCTTTTAGCAACAAAATTATTATTAATTAACTAATGACTAGTTTTGTAAATGCTGTAATAAAGCCAGTTGGTTAGAGTTGATTACTCAGTTCTCTCCCTCTCAGAGCAAATATATGCTCATAATCTTGATTTGCAGGATAGGAGCTTGACTATAAGCAGTAAGTACCACATATAATCTGTGATGGCTTCTGTGCCCATTGAAATATCAGGTCATTCATTTCTCAAGGCTTGACAATATTAGTAAATGGGGTGAATTTGGAGGTAGTGATTACTTTTTAAGAAGCTCTTGACTTTAAAAGAAAAATCAAACTCTAAAGCATCTCTCAGAGCTGATTTTAATCAACTGTATTGAAATACACAGTTTTTCAAGAATTCCTCATTCAGCCATTGCCTTAAGTTGTATGTCAGACTAGGAGAACTTGTTGCTTCTTGTGATTCCGTATCTGAAGCTTTCTGGTAACAGAAGGCTCCTGGTCATGTTATCACATTTGGTTATGAAGTCAAATATTCCACTCATCTGTGTAAAATAGTAGGAATATTATATTCTTGGTTATAGAAGTTTGAAGTTCCTCTTTAATTTTGAATCATGTATGAAAGAAGGTGTTGCACTACCTGAATGGAAGACCTGAAGAGAACTAAGGATGTTGTGAAAGTCCTTTCTTTTGGGTAATTTAATCTTACATGACTGTGAAGATTCTCTTGTTTGTTTGCTAAGCTGAATTTTGTAATGTTTGAAAGTCAAAAAAACCAAAAGTGTAATGCAGAAAATAAAATGCTTAATGGAATTCTTCCATTCACATTCTCACCATATCTTGCCTGACTTCTTAACCCTGGAGAGCAGATGTGACTGAGCCATGAGAGAGCCATGTGTAAACAACTCCATAGTGAGAATGGCGGTAATGCATTATATTTGAGCCTCCTCCCTATTAGCTTCCTGTAAAAATAAAACAAGCCCTTCTTTTCTGCATGAAGAGTTGCAGTTTCTAGTCCAAGATGAATCTTGTTATCTTGGTTTTGGTATTTGAGGTTGGTTAGACTAAGTGCTTGTGAAAGAATATTTTTAAAATTAAGGCTTTAAGGTGGGTTTGTCCCACTTCTATTGTTTTTTACTTTGTGTGTGTGGTTTCTCTTAGTGGGTTTCCTTTTTTAATTCTTGTTTTTGGAAAGCCTTGTTTAATACTGAGATTGATTGAATAAAAAAATGTTGATCAATTAAATTTTTTTCTAGTCAATTACAAATGAAATTTCCTAAAAAATAAGGTTTAAGGCAACATTTTAATAACTCACTGTTGGAATACTTTAACGTCCTCCCACAGGTCCGAGCAAATGCTCTATATTCATTGTAGCTTCTTCTGGAGCTAATGAAATTTCTTGTTTCTATCACTACCCGTCAAATATTTTCTGTTTTAATTACTACTGCAGTCATTCACCAGCTTTTAATTTACAAACATTCTTTAGTGTGGTCCCTGGTATACATACCGTGATACTTTCTTCATAATCTTTTGTACTTTGTTTTGTGTGTCATCTTTGCACATGAGGGTTTTGTGTATTGCATTTGTTGATCCTTTCGGAGTGCAGGGATACTCTGCATCTTAGGATTGAAGCACTGCCACGTGAAGCCAAAGAGCTAAGTATAAATGACTGGATCTGCTGTACAAATTCCATCTCAGTCCATTGTTCCTATTGGCCTTGTCCTTTCTTGGGTAGTATAAGTGGTGGGAGCATCAGAGCAGTGCTTTTGAGGTACGAATGGATGCCCTAGTACATTTATGCAACATTTCCATCTGCTTCATGAGAGTTTCATCTGCAGTTCATTACCTTGCACAAGTTCTCACAGGAAACTGGTGGCTTTCCAAATGAAGTACACTGTTTCTCAAGAATACTTGGTTTGAACCCACAGACTTGTAAATCACATTGTGCAGAAGAGTAATTCTGAAGGGTAGTCCAAGTATGAACTTCAAACAGAAAATAACCTGTGTGTTGATAAAATATAATAATAATTACCGAGTCAACTTGCCCAATCCTGAACCTTAAAGAGTAGCAGTGTGGTAGGCTCGTAGAAGTATCAGATATGGAGGTAGAATTTTATATGGAAGCTGCAGGGAAGGAAGCAACATATTTGAAAAGAGTACAGATCAAACATGGATTAGGGGTCAGCAAAAGCTGACGAGGTTGGCAGATGAACAGGGAAGCAGTCTTTCAGTGTGTGCTGAAGTGTTCAGATCCTGCTTAAGTGCACTTACTAATCTCATAAAAGTTTTGAAGGCTGCGCATTACTTGGATTTTACACATGACAGTTTGATTCAGTGGAGCATGAGCTCCCAGTTATGTTCAGTTGAATTGCTCTACTATTTATCTTTGCTTTCTTTGCTGTCTTCCAGATGGTTTATGCATAATAATGAAATACTCAGTTTCTTGTTACAGTATTTCTGCTCTTGTCTGGTTTGGATCTGGAAGCCAAATGGCATGTCTGTCAATTACCTTGTTGTATATTCATGGACACAGTTAGTGAAAAACCACGTCTGGTTTTTTGCTTTGCTTTGAGGGATTACCTGCACATTCAACCTTCCCCACCTCCTTTACCAGCCAAACAGCTGATGCAACTCTGCAAACTTTAGACAAGCCACCTGAGCAGTTAAACAGGTTCATTTTGGTTTCTATACATCCTGCCACATGCCAACATGGAGATGGGAGGGAAGACTGGTTGTGAATGTGTTGCACTTTATCAGAGTAGACTTTAGACTTTCTGTTGAATGTCTACAAGTGGTAAGAAGGAAGAAAGGATAGAAAAGGATCTGCCATTTGGAAGGCAAAATCAAGCCTAGGACTCTTCTGCAGAAGAATTAGAGGTAGGGTTGATAATCATAATTGTTCAGCCTATAGAATTTTGTAACCTTTCTGTTTTCTTTTATAGCCTTAAGCATTGTGAGTTAAATTTCTCTTAGTGAATACTGGTCTTATCAGGTTAGTCAGTAATAGACGAGAAGTTTTCAGCCTAAATGGAAGCAGGACTATGGACTTGAGTAATCAATGCTTTGCAGTGGTTCAAGTGTTGCCACACTAAGTTTGATTACTGGAGGATGAGAAGCGAGTAACATCTCCGATAAATTAGAAGGTGATATTTTGTTAAGTTGGTACTTGAAGACCAATCCACAAAATTTGCACCGAGAAAGTAGAATGTGCATGTTAAAAACAGGAAGATTTTAGGTCCTTCTTGCTTTAGGAATGCAATGTGTTTAATCCATTTCCTTGCATTGTGTTTTGGCAGCTGGTTTTTTTTTTGCAAGTGAGTAACCATAAACTTTCTCTGTAGATAGTCTGATATTTTCTAACACATACATGCATATATACATGCATAAAACCAGAATACATATCTGACTCTAAAGGAGATCCATAAACCACTAAGAGGATGTATAAGGTGAAAAAAGACTTGTTTCCCCCAGGATGTACATGCATTCTATATTGGATGCTATAAGAATGTAATAAGAAGTGAATAGACTACAGATAGTGTACAGATAGTGGATAAGGGTGTACCTATCTGGATCATTTTTAGTTTTTGCATTAATGTTTGGTGATCATTTTAGTTAATTCCTCTTTCTTATGGTGATGTTACTTTGTGCATATAATGCAGCCTTAGAGAAAATGAAAAACTTTCCTTCAAGATGGTATTTTTTTTAAAGTTTATTATTTTATTCAAGCAAATTAAGGCAGTTCTACCAGCATTATCCTTAAAAGCATTTCCTGTATAATGTTCTTTAATATGCACTAAGAAAAATCGGCATGAAAGCTACTATGTGTACAGAACATTGTTGACAGTATAATGTGTACATCAAAAACAACAATCAAAATAATTTTCCTTTAATTGTCAGCACAAGTTGAGGATTATCAAGTGTGTGTCCCTTCTTTACCTGATGATATTTACCTAAACCTCTTTTATAATTGCAGCTCTTAGCCCACCAAAGTCTTTCCATTTACCTGTAAAGAAAAAAATTAATGTTTCCCAGTTTCTTTTAGGGGATATAATATAATTTTTTCATTATATTGATATTTTTCATAACCAGCTGTACTTTTGAATGCTTCTGTCAGTGTTTCCTATTTCTCTTTGCAACAAATGGTGATTGCCATTAAAGTGTCATATATTTGTCCTTTGCCTAATTCACATTCCCGGGAAGTTCATTGTTCTCCAAAATGCTGTAGATACTCAAAGTGGGGGTATCCACACTTACATCCAGAGTTTGTGAAGGTTTAATTTGTGCTGCTAGCTGAAAATGTTGCATTTGGTTTTATATGTATATTTTAGCCCTTGAATTTAACTGTGGTAACAAACAAATAAATGTTGTATAAGAAAACAGGAGGTTTTGGACCCACCCTATTTGTCTCCTCCTCTTTGAGAGGAAAAGATTGACAGTGGCAAAACTTAGAAAAGCCAAAGCCAACAGCTGTGAAGGTTTCCATTCTTATTTGGTCATCTGAGCCTAGTTGTGTGAGTGCCTTTCAACAAACAAGAAAAGAATAGCTGCATATGAACCGTGTGAGTCAATATATGGTAGCTTTCCGAGCAGATTCTGAAGGGGTGAAAACCTTGCTATTTTGTTAGTTTGTAGAGATGATATAATTTGTGTGTGTGTTTAATTCAAAATCTTTATCACTATGCTAGCCAATAATAAAGAAATGGACCACTGAGCTACCATGCAGAATAATTGTTTCAGGAGTGTCTCTTCTCCAGGAGCTGTTTGAAATAGCATGCACAGAGGTACTTGTTCTTGGCTGGAGAGTCCAGGGAGTGGTTTTTGTTGCACTGATTTTAAAGCATTTTCTCACATGCATGACTGGTCAGCTTGTCCTCGGGGAGATATTTCACAGCTATTCTGTTTGGCTGATGGAGAATTGCTGTTGTGATGGCTTTCCATTTGTGATTTGGTAGGAAGAAATGGGTGTTTTTGACCATTCATTTTAAAGGTGGTGAATTGAGTAATTTTTCTTCTAGACACAGGTTATATCAAAGACTATTGAGCCTGTATAAAACAATGAAATTAAGTGATACTGCAGCAGACATTAAGAAAACAAAGTATAAGAACTTACGTTTCTTATGTTGAGAACTTGTTTAAGCACAATGTTGTTTACCCTTTCTCCAAAAAGAAGAGATTTTTCAATTTGCCTGAGATATATTTAATGTTAACTTTCCTTTGTAGTGTTTTCACTCTTCTTAGAATTACCTTGTATACTTGACAAAAAGACACATTTTGTGGTAGACCAGCTGAAGCCAAAAGAAAAAGTGCAGAAGGTTATGACATGGTTAAAAATTAGAAGTGAGAGCAAACATATCTTACGTGCCTGTCTCCCTTTCTGCATGTTTACTTTAAAAACTGGTAATCATCCCATTGTATGGCCTTAGGTGGTGTTGTGTTTGTGCAGCTAAGGGTGTGTGGTTTTTTTGTTTAAACACAGTTTAGAGATTATTCTTTAAATCATGTGGGTGCTATATTTGATTTGATCTGCTATTTGAATCATGCCAGGTTTCAGCTGTAAGTTGTATTTTTGCAATTTCTCAAACTTGCCTTTTCCTTTTTAGTTCTGTCCTTGTAAAGCTGTAATTAGCAAGACATGGTCTTGGTGTATGGTACAATGTTTTTATCAGGTTATAGAAAAAAAATGTTCCAGGCCTTGGCCTGTATGATTCTTATTCAGAAGCAGCTTGTAAATCTGCTTGAAATTGTCATTTGGGAAACCTTGCTTGGTATTGCTACCTCCTATATGTGTATGTGTATATGTGTGTGTATGTATACGTGTAGATATGTATGTGTATATATATGCAATCTTTGAAAGTGTGTCCCTTCATTCACTTATTCATGAAATCTAAGTAGTTCACAACAGCTTCTCTCTTTTAAAGATTACTCTGAATTGGGAGAACTTCCACCGAGATCCCCATTGGAACCAGTGTGTGAAGATGGACCCTTTGGGCCAGTGAAAGAAGAAAGGAAACGGACACCCCACGAGCTTCGCGAGTTGTGGAAGAAAGCCATTATTCAGCAGATACTGCTCCTTAGAATGGAGAAAGAAAACCAGAAGTTACAAGGTTGGTGAAGTTCTTGATTATACCCTACTGCAATACAAGTTCACTTTTTGGTTTGCTCTGTGGCCTTGGCAGTGGATTGGACCAAGCCTTAACGAAACATTTTAGGAATATACAGGTAAATCAGTTTAGCAGCAACTCCCTCAGCTCTCATTAGTGTAGGTTACAATTGACACTTACTTTTTTTATCACTTCACATTATTATTTGTTTACTTGATCTTAATTGGTACTCTCTTAGTTTTACCGTGGTTGGGGTTTTTCAGTCTGGTGTCTAGAATTTCTTACAAGAATTCAGCACAATCATTATCATGAACTGAATTCTTTTCTACATTCGCATCCATAGGTTATTGTCTAAGTATTGGCCATTGCAAAGTTCTGTTTAGCCAGTCTTGAAGTTGCATTGAATTTCTTAAGGAGCTGGTTGTGGACTTCTGTGGGTGCCTGCCTGTGTACACACACTGTGCAAGCAAGGTTTGTATGGAGTAGTAATGACTTAGATCAGTCAGAAGGTTGATGAGAAGGAGCTTGAGAAACTGGAATTTGCAGTTGTTCTTAACCAAAAGTTTTCTGCGGCTGAATGTGTAGCTGCAACAAATCCATGATGGCAATTTTTACACATGAAATGCAGCTGGTTAAGAATACACATTTTATTGTAGCAGCTGCATACAGAATTACAAGTGATTGCCCTTGAGAGCTGCTCCTTTGAAGATATGAATGATGAGGACAGAAATGTTTATCTGGCTGATTTTAGATGTTTGGGAAGGGAAGTAGGCACCTGGATCCTCAAGGGGTGAGGTACCTGGCATGAAAATGGCAATTCTTCTTTGCCTTTGTGTAAACTTGAGAAAGAATAGTCATCCAGGAAGTACAACTGTGTAGGGAAAGGGCCCAGCGGTGTGAAGAGGTCAGTACACCAAACATGAAGTCCTTCTTTAAACTTGGGCTGAGATTCCTGACTGGAAGGAGAAAAGGCCTCTCTTGGACATTGGATATTGCCTCCCAGAACACTTAGCCCACCTATAGGCTATTTGCTCCTAGTGGTATAGCTCTCCTATTTCAACCCTGATATCTGAAGAACACCTGATACCCAAATTTCCTAAGAACCCCACAGGTGACAGGCGTGATCCCAGCAAATGTACTTTTTCAGAAAAGTCTGAAAAGACTGAAAAGTTGCCAAGGACCAGAAAACATTTGTTTGAAAAGGCGGAACATTGAAAGATTTCTCTGAGCTTGTTTTCATATAAGCTGAAACTTGAATTCCATTTTTAAGTTATCTTCATACAATACCACCTGTGTTTTAAGTTTTTTTTAATATTCTGATACATAAATATGTTGTATTTGATCTGAAGAAAATGTGAAGAAGTTGACAGTTTAGATACACAGAATCACTTTCAGTGTGGACACACAGCTACAATAAAACCATCAGGAAAAATAAAAAGCAACAAGAAACCAGGAATAAGAAAAACCTAAGGAGTAAAATTAAGCTGTAGCTGTCTGTATCAGGATGGGTAAAACATGTGTCAGTACACATACAGCCAAAGTCATGGTTTAAAAGGAAATACACTACTTTGAAGTGAAAAGTCAAAAACTAAATAAACTAACTTGGAAAATATCAAAATGAAATACTATGAGGTCCAGATCTTGCAAACATTTAGGTAACATCATAACTCACATGAATAACCTCACTGAATGGAATCATTCACGTGTGATGAACTATAGGATAAGGAGGTAAGGTGGACACTTCCCAAATATAAACAGTTCTTTTCTTTTTCCATTCTTAAAATCTAGAATCTTGTTTTAGCCAGTGGGAGTACAGAACAAGCTAATCCTTTGCGACTCTCAGAATTTGGTAATCTAAAAAACCTTAATTGCAGACACAATCTTAGAACCAGATGAGCTTAGTGTGTTGGCTATTTTAGAGTCATTATGGGCCATGTAAATTTCAGGTGATTTTTAACTGTTTAGTAAATTTATATAAACAAGTTGAACATACAAACAAGGAAGAGTTAAACTAACAAAAGATAACATCCTTTTAACATAGATAGTCTCAAGACTGTAATGCATAGGAGTGTGATTTTGTGAGTTCATACTGTGAAAACATCAAAAGTAGCAGTAGGCTTACGATGTATGGCAGAATGTCCCGAAAATGAGAGTATCTTGTAGCATTACAGTGATGCATCATCACAACAATGAAGTACTGTGAATACATCATGGCAACTTAATTAAAAATCATGGTCACTTCATGGTACGCTATTTCATAAACATGGTTCCAAATTGTGTTATTTGTAATTTGCTCTATGGGTGCTATTAAGGAGAAGTATTTTTTAATTTTTGTTTAATACTGTAGAACCTTTTCAGTCCTTTATGTCTTTTGAACCTGTGCTCTGCTCCTTTTTGCAAGAAGAGAGCTGCTCTCTTGTCCTGGAACTAGGTGTGTTGAATCCTCAGCCACATTACAGCCCAGTTAAAAAATTGAAATACCCATTTTGTTAAATTCTCCATAGACTTACCACAGTCTGTGTCACTGCTTAGTGCTCTCTTTGTAGCTTCGTCTCAGTTTCCTTATAGCATTTTCTTTCCCGTCTCAGTTTCCTTATAGCATTTTCTTTCAGCATTTCATGCCTTTTAGGTATAGATGTCTGACATCTTTCTCTCTCATCTGCACCGCACCTTTTTTCTGAGCTGAAAGACCTTTTCTGGTTTTTCAGTCTCGTGACCTGCACAAATTCATCCACTGTTTCAAAAGGTGATTTATTATTTAGTTTACATGAATGCCATTAATAAACCCTTTTTTCCAGGTACATTCAGTACTAAAAAATCCCCTGCAGAAACAAAACTTTAAAGTTTTGCTAGGAAATTTGAAATTCTCACTCCACTTCTAAACTTTGGAATTAACTCTCAGCTACAGAATTAATTTTCATTTTTGCCATGGTTTTTTGATGCTTTTCCAGCCATTGATTAATTTTTTTTTAATCCCTTATAGATAACACATGAAGATACAGTGCAATATTCTTATAAATTGTAATCTGAGAAAATCACCAATACTACAATGCATCTCTGCTCCAGGAGCTCTGATGATCTAAAATGTCATATTTAAGACTGAGTTATGCATTGACCCATGTTTTGATTTCTTCAGTAGAGACATTAAGAGACCCTAATGTATATATATTGTTTATAGTCCTATTTGTGTTCAGTGTTCTGAAATTTTCTATACTTGAATTTCCCTTTTTATGTAGACTATAAAAATGGACATGTGAATAATCACCTTTAAAGTATTTTTTTTACTTTATCATTACTATTATGGAATTGTATGCATAAGAAGTAGATAGAATCATAGAATCGT
>VZTQ01002925.1:8915-90987 GCA_013400755.1 Pelecanoides urinatrix | reverse complement strand
CTCCTCAAAGGAATCAGGAAAGGCACTGGACATCAGACCCTCAAGTGGTGTGTCCAGAATATATGTACTATGGAGGATTTTCAGCCACAAGCACCAATATAAAACAAAGCGGCTTTGCAGGAAATGCCCCATACACTGGTCTTGCTTAAACTCTCAACTGAATTATCAGCCTTGTCTATGTAATGATGTGGTATCACCAATAGCCAAGGTCAGGGAGGTTGTCATCAGCTACTGGTTCTCTGAGACTTCTGAAAATAGCAGTTTGTATTGCCTGTGATAAAACAGCATCTGTTACTTTTACTAGTCAATGGCAATAAACTTTATGGTAGACTAGAGGAGTATATAAATTCCTAGGAAGAACAGTATCACTTGGGAGTCTTTCACCAAATACAAGATCTTATAAATTTTCTTGCCTAACATTTCTGCAGTCTTGAAAGTTAAGCTTTCATGGATTGCCTGTGCTCACAAGGAAGAGCCTGCCAGCTCACTAGATCCTGAACATCCCTTTCAATTCCTCCACTATTGTCTGCAAGGCTATTACCACTATAAGGAGCCCTCATTTTTGTTACCTGACGTAGTTACTTTCTGTGTTAATATATACTTCTAAAATAACAGAAAAAAATATGTTATTATGCCATATTCTGAAGTTAAATAGTGCATTTAACCAGCTATGTCTGGCAATTAGTTACTTGAAATCAGAGATTTCAATCAAGATCACCCGTAGATGAGGGGTATGATGTTTCTTCTACTGTATCTAAACCTTTAGCATCCTTATCTTCCACAATGCTCTAGGCTGAAAACAGCTATTTCTGGACAGCAAAGATGTGTCTCAGTTCAGAGCTGGGATAGAAGTAAAAGAGTCCAAACCCTGAAGGGGAGACCTACTAATTTATTCACTGTGTGTTGATGTTATTGGTATAGTAGCCATCATCTGCCACAGCATTTTTGCTGTTCCTGACATACCTTCCTCCACAGGAAAGGAAATCTGGCAAGAGCTGACAGAACATCAGATAATTAGGGATATTTTTAAGTGGTCACTGAAGTCTTAGACTCCAAGGCTCTTCCACCACATTAAAATTACCTACATCCATATCAGTATATCACTGCCCCAACCATGGTTCCATCTGGCAACAAGAAGTAGTATTTGGGGGGGTGAGGTGTACACTGATGCTATCATCATCCTTCAATGTCCTAGTCTTTCTGGTGTGCTGGCAGGAGGCAGTCAGAAAGCCCTTTTCCTCTTTCTTGAAGACCAGCTGCTTGGGTTGGTGAGCTGTCTATGATGACAACACTGGGGTCAATGTCAAAGCAGCCAGACACTCACTCTTCACATTGTCCCAGCATCCTTGTGGGGCACACAGGTGTCACTTGTTTGCTCGTGGTAATCCAGAGAACAGGTAAGGTCAGAGTCCTGCAGCTCAGATACTGTTTAGACCTGTCTCATTGCCAGTGATGGTAAAAAGGGGTTTGAAAGAAAGTAATTTGCTGGACTAATTTTTTTTTAACTCTCTCTGGCTGTTAAAAGAAGTGATTTCCAAAGACTTACAATGGATAAGAATTCTGTCTCCTTGCACTGTTTTATTCCTCTCTAGTTCACCTCTCCAGCAAAGACAGAAAAAGCAGCTTATTTTTTGCATGGATAATCCAGCCCACATCTAGCACTCCCAGCTCAACAGTTTGATTCAGCAGCATCATCCAGCAGTGGTTATCTGACTTATTCCTAAAGCATTAAGGACTGCACCTGTGGAAGAACAAACCAGAGAGATTTATTGGCTGCCTACAAGCCCTGCCTGAAATAGTGTGGTGACTAAAGGGGTTGCACAAGTCATTAAAAAAATTAATTTCCTATATTTTACAAGCAGCTTGCAAGGGAATTTTGGAACTCTAAAGCCTACAGATTAAAGGGTTTCAAGAGTGTTTTAAAGAGGTTCTTGCTATTAACCTATTGCCCTTTTTTTCCACAGATGTTACAGTTGGGATTTAAGCAGCACTTCATGCTGGTCTGACTTTCTTCTCACCAGATCCACCAGACTTCAGTGAGGACAGCAGCTAAGAGCTTAAGCTAATAATGAGGCTTTTTTGAATCACACGAACAGTTCTTACATCAGTATGAAGAAGGTGTCTTCCAGCAAGCCTACTACCTTCTAGGTGATACTCCATAAGGTGGCTTAGAGGACCCTTTAGATGGTCTCAGTTTTATAACAATAATAAACCAGATTTACCCCTGATACACGATGCCACTCTCAAGTTCTTCGTTTACTGATCCTGGTTTGCTTCCTCTGTATCACAACACATGGGAGACGCAATTTCTACTTTTCCTTGGCCCCAGTGAAGCAGCAAGCCACAAGAGTCCCATGCAAAAAAAGCTCAAGCACCAAAAAGCTCAAGCACCAATCCACATTTGGGATTTTGAGAAGCAGAAACCTTGCTTGAGGAATATGACAGAGTTATACCTCAAAAAGGAGCAAGCTTCGGCAGGCAGTGAGGCAGGTGAGCAGGCAATGGCCAGGTTGAACTACGGGGCCACTCTGATTCGGAAAGATCAGCCTAAAGCTTCAGGTCAAAAACAGGGGACAGATACAGAACTTGGTAGCCTTACACAGGAAAGAAAGATAAAAGGGATATAAAACCAATGAGAAAATTAGGCCAAAGAGACAGTATGAGAGAGAGGTCAAAACCACAACCAAAGAAGTGAACACAGAGTTACAGTCATCCCACCTGGTGGAAAGAGCTGTTGTAATCTAACCCCCTGTTGTAAGAACAGGAAATAAATACATGTCTAGAGCGGCTGCCTCTGAGGCAGCACCTTTCAACACCTGATCGCATGTTAATAACACACCACTTTATGTGATGCATTGTTCTCTTGATCTACAACAGTCCACTCATTCTCTCTTACCCGTTTGCCTCTCAGTTTTCGGACAGTTGGAAGTGGCATATTGAACGACACTGAAAGCTTGTTTTTGACACTGAACTCTTTGCCTCATTATTGAAGGCTTTTCTATGTTGAAGTCATTCTCCGTTTTCTCAGTGATGGACATTTGGCATAGTGCCACGGTCCCTCTTTCAGCTCCTTTCCTGCTCCAGTGATTTACAAGATTAAACAGGGGTTCATTATTCCTTTGATGTCCTTGTATGCCAGATAGGTTTGCACCAGCTGAACTTACCAGGACTATTTGTATTAGATTCTGATTTTAATTAGTTCCTCTATTTTCAAGTCCTCTTTTGAGTTCCTCGGGCGCTAAGGTGCTCTGGAAAGTCATAAAATGGCATAACTGCAAACCCACCACTTGGGTCAGCAGTGCAGAGGGGAGGAGTCTACATTTCTTTGAATAAAAGTTTTGTTGGCAGCACGGTGCATCCAAGAGGAGGCTATGCATATAGCTGAGAAAAAGTTACAGCAGATAAGTGTTTATGAGAGTAGAGTGGCAAGATTGATGAATTCAGCATAACCAGCAACAATTCCTACTGCTTGCTTGATGAGAGGCGAGTATTATTTTCAGGGTAAGAAAACGTTTTTGAGGAAAAACACCTTATGAAGATATAGCCTGCTAGGATATCCTTGTAGAGCTACTATCTGGGCTACAGGAAAACCCCACCAACATGTTGTTCATGAAAATAAAAATATTCCCATTAATTTTAGATGCTATGAGCAAGGCCTAATATGAAAGCAGGTAGGTACTGCTCTCTACGAGACTGTGGTGGTTGCTTTATGCCAAATGATCAGTACAAAACAGATTAGATCTACAGGTAAACCAAAACCTGGCCACAGCTGTCATCAGAGACCATTTACATCAGACTGATTTAACTCCAAGTGTTCGGAGGAGTTTATTGAAATGATATATGTGCCTTCTTCCTATCATGTGTGCACAATGGCCAAAAAGCTTGCACTGATGAAGAATCTATGGGAAGGTTTCTCCAGGTCCCTCGTTTGCAGCAATCTCTTTCTGAAGTAGAATTAATCTCAAATATTTGGACCAAGAAAATTCCGGAAGTACCTCATCGTTAGCTAATCTATTAGTCTCTTCATAGACAAAGGACTGGTTGCTTCTTGGGCTATGAATAGTCAAAAATCAAATTTATTTCCTTTTCATCAACATCAAATGCACTGGAATAAGAAAAAATCCTGGCTTGTTTAACTTCCGGAGAAACCAAATGCTACAAGTTTTTTTAAAAAAGCCTTTAAGGATAGATTTTTTTTTTTTTTTTTTTAATATGCAGGTAGATCTGAATACTTCATGTGAACATTCCTGTGCATGGTTAACCCTTGTTAAGTCTTTTGTGTGAATGCAGAAGTCAGAATTTGCCACTGCTGGGATTCAGACCAGAGAAAGGCTTTCACAGGAACTGCTCAGCTGTTACCAGTTTTCTTCCTGCAGTAACAGGTTCTAAAGTAATTTCAGCATTCGTCCTCCAAGTTTCCTGATGTCTTTGAACAGCTCAGCCAGGCTACCTGCTCCAGCACAGATCTGATGCCTCGCATCGGTCAGGTCATTCACAGTGCCAGAAGTCTACTGAGATCCATGATGTTGGGTAATAGCTACATCTCTGCCCATATTAGGAAAAAGATTCATTTAAAACATGGGGGTTTTTATTCAAAGAATTTAACCCAGTTCTGTTGGTGACAGCGTGGTTATGCGTACTCTGCAGGATGCTTGAGTGTTTCAAGGCTCCTAATGCAGATGCACACTTTGGTGGCACCCTACCCCCTGTTGGGGTGACTGTACACTTCCACTTCCCAATTCTTTAGTTTCTGTAGAAGGGAAATTCCTTGGTATATAAGCCCAAAAGAAACCACCACAGGTCCCCCACTCTGGATAACTGGGGAAACTGGACACCCAGCATGCCACAGTGCACATCTAATGCATAGGTTAGTGTTAGCCCATAGGACTGCAGTGGCTACACTTAGAAGTCACAGATGACTTATTGGTAATTATTTGCATGCTTGACCTAGTTTTCTTGGAGTTACTGGGTCTTAAAATGTCCTTGAACAGGGGTGAATCACCTGGAACCTCTGAAAAACTTCAAAGACCTTTTAAGTGCAATGATCTAGGCTATAATGTTAAGATTAGCTATGGCACAGTACATAGACTCCTGGAAAACAAAGCTAAAAGGGACTTGCTAAAGTGACCTGCACTGAAAGTATCCCACCTATGAGCCCAGAGGGCAAATCCACCCCACAGCAAAAGTCCATCCAGCTCACAGGAGGCTGAAATGACTCTTGGGACTACAGGTACAGGCCAGCTACTTCTTTCCCTATATACTTCTCATGGATATACAGCAGTTATAGCCAAATGCATGTGTCTCAGGAACCAGGTTTCAAATTCAGCTCTCCAGATCCATAAAGAATGGAGAACATCAGCACTCAAGGCAATCCTAATCAGTCTTTATGAAAATTTGTATGGGGGACTTCATAGGGCAAGTGGGGGGGAGGAGGAAATAGGGAGCCCTTAGTCCTTTCCCCATTATCTTTGTCTAGTGAGGGGTCACTGAAAGATGTGACAGCAAAGTGGCTATGCCATGGCACAGCAAAGCTTCATCCTTCTGCCCCATCTCCCATCCACATCATAGGTGTATCCAGTCCTGCCTGTACAGGGATAACCCTGAGGATGGAGAGGAGAGTGGCTGGTGTCCGCATGAAGAGCCAGCTTCACCTTCACTGCATATGTGCCGTCTTTGCTGGTGACCACCATGTCTGTGCATCTACTGTCTCAAGACAGTGATCCCTAACAAATCTCCGCAGCTATTCATGGATTTTCCACTTGCCTCTCAGGGGCTTCCCAAGGAGACTATGAGAGGGACAATACAGACTGCCAAGTGCAAAGGGAGGGCAAAATGCCCATCAGACAGGCACCACAAAAATGCTTTTGTCCCCCGGAGGGCATCGGTCTAATGTGCTCGTTCTGCAGGTTCAACAGCCTGGACACTCCAATTTCCTCCTGCTACCACGTGTTTTAGTGGGCAAATATAAATAGTCCCAGGGATATTATAATTAGCTGGTGAGTCACTGGCATCTCTGGAATGCGAACGCTGTGCTGCAAACCGCAGAACACTGGAGACATGCTGACAGTTAAATCCAGCCACTGCAGTCTATAATTGTAAGGTACTAGTTTTACAACCAGTGCCTATATCGTAAAATGCCCAAACATCTTTTATAGAGCTACAGAAAAACACAGAGGTCATAAATATGCTGGCATTTTGCTCATTTGCGCATGGAGGTTTCCGTTTTGGGGAAGACAGTTAGAGGCCAATCTGAGGTCAATCTGTGGTACAACCCATAACGCAATTTTTGCTGTTCTTCATACACACAGCCTTTGTGACTACTTAAGAATTAGAGTCAGGGTTTTTATGTTCCTGCCTTGCCCCATTAACACCATCCAATGTGGCTTGTATGGGATGTATAATGTGATGTAGTGGTTGGAAGTATCCCTCCCCAGGGTTAATTTCTCTTAGCACTTATGGAAATCAGTGCAGGTCTTCCTTTACATCTGTGGCAGATTCCCTCTGAAAACAGCAGTCAGTATCTGTTGAGGAGTATTGTCTCCTCTGGTGGATAATGCTCAGCCCATTTTTAATTCTAGGGATCATCCAGATTTCTGCAACCAAACCCCGTGTCCTGCAGGTCTAGTTTAAAATACAAATAATTCAAATGTGAAGTTTTAAAACCTCAAGAAGTATAATTCATTTTCAATAACCTTCATGTGTTGTTTCGATGCAATATAATCATTCATAAAAATATACAAGGGGCACATCTTCAGCGTGCAAAATGTTATCATTGTGTTTTCCTGCCTGGTCATGATTAATAGTAGGCCATGATCCTTTGTTACATTCTGATGGAACCAAAATTACAATTCGGCAATATAAGAGACATTAAGTATTACAACTGGGGTTTTATTTTGAATACTTCAGGGCAGATGAGTTAAATCCTCTTTTGTCTTCATTTCTCTACTTGATTAAAAAACCAACATGGTACCCACAAGGATGCTGTAAGAACTTTGTTTAAAGTATCATTAAGCATTGCTTCAAAATATCAGACTTTCTGGAAGAGAAACAGTGTTTATCCTGGTATTCTAACCAGATTTCTCGCTTTTTCTCAAAATTCCCTGTGTGATTTCTAATGCATGCAGCAACATTTATATTCTGAATTTACGTGTTACGAACTGTTAAGCAGATGCCGCTTCGCTTCACTTCACTGCCAAAATTTGTATCAGTAGTAGAGTAAAGCTGCCTATATATTCTTACCTCATGCAATCCTATTTCACTGTGGCAGCCCTTACTGAATGCTACAGCTAGTGATTTTTTATTTAAATGCTATGATACCAGAGGGTCACAGATTACAATCCTCTGCTATGAGAGGACTCATGACTGTCCATCACTGTTTATTTGCCTTCCATTACTACTATTTCACGGCTTGTTCCAGTACTTCATATCTCCGACAGTTTGAAACCTTCTTCTCATGTCTTGAATGTCTCTCTTAAACAGTTGATACCTATTTCTTATTATACTCTTTGTCCTTTAGCTTGAGTGATTCGCCTATCTTCCTTCTGCTATTGCTCTAAGCTATTTGCAGAAAGCAATAGTATCTCCCCTTTCCACCTGCACACTGCAAGATTAACCAAACCCAGTTGCTTAATCTCCTGTTTGAAAATAGTCTCTCTGGCTCCTGAACACACTAATAGGTCCTCAAGGCTGAATCCATCTTTCCTGAGCTAAGGAGGTCTGAGCACACTTTTCTAGATAAACAGTAACCAAAGCCTTGCCCACTCTCGTGACTTCTTCCTTATCTCTACAAGACCTACTTTACCTTGTCCAATAATGTCCTTTGCCTTTTTCCCCAGCTGTACAGCACTGTGACTTACAAACATCTGCTGACTAAGACACCATCAGTTTCCAGAGTTTGACTTTAGAGCACAAAGTCCTGTTATTGATCCATAAATACCATAACGGGCCTTTTAAACTAACAGTCCCAAGTCAGTTGGAAAAACTCCCAGGTTTTTGGGGCCAACCAGCTCCTCCTTCAAGGATATTCCAATCCCAATCTATACAGTGGTAACTCACAGAGAAGATTAGACCTAAAACTGGACCCTGAGGAGGTCCATCTATGTCTGCCCTCTGGCTTGTTATTCTCTTTCCTAGAAACTTCATCGTTATCTCCCCACAAACCAGTTTCTGGCTCCCTTTACAACTTTTATTAATCTCTTCCCTTTTTCATTTTAGCAGTGATTTTCAAATGCTTGCTGAAGTCCAGATAGATGAGATTTACTTAGTTCTGTTTGTCTAAAGACAAAAAATCACCTGTCTCTTAAAAGGAAAATATCAGTTTAGGCTGTTGGCTCTCTTCCAGCTCATAATGTGCTTTTTTGATGTACTTACTCACTTGATTATGCATGGAGCCATCCTCCCCACCCCTACTCTCAGCCTCTGACTTAACAAAATCTCATGCAACTTCCACCTCTCAGTCACTCCACTTGTTCCCTTCATCTCTCAAAGTTTGTCCTTTTATAGCTCATTTTATGATTTAGCTTCTATTTTTACTTCTACTAATCCAGAGTGACTCAATTCACATTCACTTAACTGCAGACGGAGACTTAAAGGTAGCAGGTCATGCTATAGCTTGTATGCAGGTAGGGTATACAAGAAAGGGCTGGCATTGGTGATGTTCTATGTGAAAGAATTGGCTGTGCCATCTGCTCGTGCATTTCACCCAATAAAAATATAAGAAAAAAAAAAATCCCCAGAAAGACTTTTGTCCCTCTTACTTTCAGTTCTGATGTCTTGTCCCTGTCTGAGAGAGGGAGGAGGTGTTTAATCTGAGAAGCCTCATACCGTCTTCCCTGTCCCCAAAATGAAATTTACTGCAACTTCCATTCTATGGGGCTGTACTTTGCGTTCATCAGAAACAAGCTTGTGCAAGATGTAGCTGTGAATTTCTGTGTTAGGAGCCTGCTGGGCAAGGATCAATTTTGGTTGTCACTAAGTGGAGCACAAGATACAGGTGTTAACTTCAAATCTATGAACCTATGAGGACCTGGATAGCAGAGGAACAGCCAGCCCCCAGTGCTGTCACCAGTGAATCTGCAGAAATTCCAGAGCTGAAATGCTCTGACAAGTGTGAGGGAGCAGGAGGCAGGCTGCTTCTCAAAACTGAGATGCAGTCCTCTTTGGGGCAGAACAGAAAATCCTTTCAGCCTTTCAGCAACAACTAACAGCACAACACATCCTTTTGGAAGAGGAAACACACCATACTAAGCCAACAGAAATTTTCCAGTTACTTCAGCTGGGAGAAGGCAATGATTTTCTGTTGGATTTAGACCCAGGGGTCCACAATCTTCAGAAAATGCTATAGAGTATGTAAGGAGTACATAAGAAGTGGATCAGCATTTTGGTCCTGTACTGATCCATCTCCAGCAGCACAATGACCTTTAGCAGACCCAGATTATCCATTCAACTTTTTCCAGAGAAGAGGCAAACAATTTCCTAATCACCAGGAACAGGAAAAGAAAGAAATCATTGTTGTCACACCACCTAAGAGCAATCAGAGGCCTTCTACAAATCTTCTCGTATTGGTGAAGAAGGTTCAGGCACGTCACTTCAATCAAATAATATAACAATTCTGTTATTAAGTCACTGCATGGCATGGTGAATGTTTACACGTTACGGTGAACAGAGGTTCTCTGGGTCAAATAAATGTCAGCCCTATGCTATCAGTCTAACCAGGGGAACAGACATGTTGCGATAAAGGAAATTCTGATTAAGTATTAGGGAGAAAAAAAAAAACATCAGTGTGACAGTGACCGAACTGGAACAGATGCCCAGAGGACCTGTGGAATGCCCGTCTTTGGAGATACTCATAACTCTACTTTACGAGGCCCTGAACAACCTGTCCTAACTTCAAAGTGGACCTAACTTTGAAGTAGGCCCTGCTTTCAGTAGGAAGTTGGACCAGATGATTTCCATAGGGCCCTTCCAACCTGAAATAGTCTACAGATCTAAGACTGCAAAGTCATCTTTTAAGTTAAAATGCTGAATATTGACTTGCAGTCTAGAAGAAAGTGGGATTTGAAGATAAAAGGAAAAATAAGTTAAAAATTTTACAGAAGAGCTTAAGTATATATATATATAAATATATATGCATGTATGTATCCACACCTCACTATACTCAAAACTTTTGCAGCAGACCTGAAGTGGGATGCTTGTCCTTTATACTGCTCAACAGAACATATATATTTTTGAAGTCATATGAAAGCATAGAGTCTATTAAATAGCACATGAATTAAAATTCCACTCAGATAAACACAGGTTAGACATAGACAGCCATTTGCAACATTTTCTGGAAAGGATCACATAGAAGATGATCATTTGGGGAGGGACACAATCCTCCTACTTATTCTGAGCAGCAGCTTCCACTGCGAATAGGTTCTTTCAGAATCAGTGGGGCTATTTGCTGAATACAGCCCAGTGACCGGAGGATTGCCAGAACAGGTTGATGCAAGACCCAGCAATAGACAGCAGTTGAAAATGGGTGTTTGGGGATTATGAGTTTGGGTCTAATGACCAGAAAAGATGTTACCACCCAGCATTATCAAAGGCTTAGATGTAATCAGACTGCAGCCAAAATAAGCTGCCTACAGACAGCACGGTCGGAAATGGTATTTTGTGCAGGCAGTGAAAATCCCCTGATGACAAAACTCGGAGCGAGTAGCAGAGATGTCAAACCTTGACCATTTCTACTCATAATCAAGCTGCAGAAGAGCCTCCGGCCTCCCACTGCAGTGACTTAGGTTCTTGGGTCACTCACAGATATTCCCAGTATATCCTTGATGGGCAGGTTTTCTCTGCCAACAGCTCAAAATCTTGGGGGGCTAGAAAAGAGGTGCAGCCCACGCATTTATCTGACAGATTAAGTCCTTCAGCTGGCTGGAAAGATATATCGGAACTCACAGAAAAGCAGAGCTGTCACCAGACTGGCTTTCCTCTTGATTTTTCACCAGCGTTTCAGAAAAGATGTTTCTTCTTGGGACTTTTTATCTTTTTCTTTTTTTTTTTTTCCTTATATACACATATATAAGCATTTTTTCAGTGGTAATTACCATTGTGCTTGGATGTTCCATAACAATCACAGATCAAATAAAAGGACATTAAAACTCACCAAACATGGAGTGGTGAAAAAAAAGTCATCTCCAAGTCTAGATGGACATTCCTCTATCTACTACATTAAGCTCCACTGGCTTTTTAATTTGCTGTCATATCAAAAGAAAGCTCATGATTAATTTGCTGTCGACTGTCAACAGATAACCCTTTTCCAGCCCTGCAGTTTCTAATGTAGTTCTCCACCACCAAATATGTGTTGGATTAAGAAAATGCCAACTAGGAATGATGTAATGGGTCAGAACATCACACTAGAAATGTACAGTTGTACTATATAAATTCCCAGATGTACAGCAGAAAAGTGTCTCTTTACCTGGAATCTCATCAGTCCCTCCATTAGTGTGTTTGAATCGATCTCCTTCCACGTGGACATTTGGACACAGAACGTCTGGAAAGCAAAAGAACCAGTATAAAATTATTACACATCATTTTGGATGCTATAATATTAACAAAAGCTGATCTCTTGGGTTTTGTCCAACACTTGCATATAGTCCCATGAAATAATTCTGGTTACCTCTCTCTGCATGCCCTGAATACCCTTCCCCTGTCCTATCCCCTAACCACATGCTGGGCAAGAGACCCAATATGCTGTGTCTAGTTTTTAGCCACTTTTTGCTGACTGGCCAGCCAAGAAGCCAAACAGGACAGATGATCTGAGCCTTTCCCTCAGCTAGGACAGCACTCTGTTTTCTTCTCTTTCACTAGTCTGTAAATCTACATGAAAGTCACAAAAACTTGAGAAAATTGAAAATATTATTCCACCCCCAGTTCTGTTGGAAGGGAATTTCTGAAGGCCCAGCTGACGTTGGGGTGCTGCCCAAATTTTTCAGAAAAGACAGCTCCTACTCAGAAAAACCTCAAACCTAAAGTGCAAAGACAGGAAAGGAATCCAGAGAATAGAATGATGAAGTGACTTTAGTCACAACAAGATCCCATCAAAGGCCAGTGTCAGAGACAAAAAGTGAAGCCCACTCTCCTATATCTTGCTGTATTACTTGTGATTCTCCAGTTAACGCTCCTCCAGGACCATGACTATGTATATGTCTGCTCCTTGAGTTTGTCCAAGCAGAAAGAAGCATTAAATATGACTAAAACTTTGAAGAATACTCATCCCTACAAAAAGGTCATGAAAATACCCAGCCTTTGTCAGCCATTTCTTATGCTCCTAATTAGTGTCAACACAATCACAGGTAAATGCTTTTCTGCAGAGAACTGTCTACCTATCCACCTCTTTCCTGCCATATCTTTGAAGTAACAATTTATGCTTTATTTTTCCAGATTGATAGGTAATTGCACACTTGTAAATAATGGGGACAGGTGTCTCAATGTCCTGGTTTCGCCTGGGATAGGGTTAAATTTCTTCCTAGTGCTGTGTTTTGGATTTAGTATGAAGAGAATGTTGATAACACACTGATGTTTTCAGTTGTTGCTAAGTGCCCTCCTAGTCCAAGGACAGCTCCCATGCCTGCTGACTGAGCCAGGTACACAAAATGGGAGGGGATATAATCAGGACAGCCAGCCCAGCTGGCTAATGGGGTATTCCATACCATGTGACGTCATGCTCAGTATATGAATGGTAGGCGTGATCCAGGAAGTAGCGATCACTACTTGATTATCGGTCAGCGCGGGTGGTGAGCAATTGCGTTGTGCATCATTCATTTTGTATATTCTATCATTATTATTATTATTATTTTCTCTTTTCTGTTCTATTAAACTATCTTTATCTCAGCCCACAGGTTTTTCTCCCTCTCCCCCTTCCGATTCTCTCCCCGTTCCACCGGGGAGGGGGAGTGAGCGAGCGGCTGTATGGTGTTTGGCTGCCTGCCAGGTTAAACCGTGACACTCAAGGAATCAGTTTAATGAGAATATAGAAATGAACCTCTGACTTTTCACTGCTTGCACAGCCCCACATTTATGTCCTTTCTCTGATTTAAAGAACAGCCAGATGAGGACAGCCAACTCCCATTCCTTCATTTGCCCAGTTGTACATATGCTAATACGCACATCTTCTGCAGTTGCAATACTTATCTTGATGCATGTGGTATTTAGCATCATCTCCACCTGGTGTTTAGTACGTTATTCCTTCAGTATTATTATTTGTTGTGCTTGTAAAGGAGAAGCAAGGGCCAACTCCTCCCTAAGGGATGGGGAGCCAGGACCTGGGGGTGACCCAAGCCCAGACAATGCCCTCATCAATGGGACACAATCTCACAGGGGTCTGAAGACTTTCTACAGCAGGCATACCTTGAATTGTGTGTGAAGCAAAATCACAAGACAAAACATGACTTTTCTGAGGACATTGCCAGCAGGCCCTATATCTCTCCTCCTGCTTCCTGACTCTCGGTAAAAAATCCAATATTCCACAATGTTTCGTTCAGGCTAGCAATGAAATCAGATATTTTTCCTGCTTTATTGTGCTAATGAATTTATGGTCCAGATTATCAGCTGCAGATGTGGCACTCTCAGCTCAGTGGAAAGAAAGGGGACGGTAAAAGCCATTGCCAGAAGCCCCAACAGCCAACGCAGCAATCAAAATCAGTCGAATACATTCAGCCACTCCTTTGCCACCACAGTGAGGGAGGCCAGAGAGTGGGTAAGTGTAGATGCAAGTGTGTCTTACCCAGGGATTTCAGATTTTCACTGGACCATCTTTAGGGTTGCTGCTTCTATAGATGAAATTCAGAGTAGTCACTTTTTTTTTCACCACCACAACCAATACTGATTGATGCACAGGGTCACTTCATCGATCCACAGGTTGGATCGATGGGCCGAGGCCAACTACATGAGGTTCAACAAGGCCAAGTGCCAGGTCCTGCACTTCGGCCACAACAACCCCAGGNTTAGTGGGCATGGTAGTGTTGGGTTGACGTTTGGACTCGATGACCTTACAGGTCTTTTCCAACCTTAATGATTCTATGATTCTATGATTCTATGTAGATTTTAGCCAGAGATCCCTTGTGCTCCCTGATGCCTGTTGATATGAAAGCCAGGATACTTCACTCAAACCTTCCTATGTCTTAACATTAGACAGGTGAAACCATGTGGTAGCTTCCCCTCCATCAGAGGTCTGTACAACTTCTCAACACAATAGGGAACCTCTCCTTTTCCAGGAGAAATTTAAAAGTTGAAAAACTTTTAAACCATTAAGACTTGCAAGAGCCAGAGTTAGGCCACCTCTATTCCCATTCAAAACTAAGCAGTCCTGACAAAAGATTTGCTTAAAAGTGTCAGAATGTGCAGATGTTATACTGATGCTTTGAATTTTGCTTTTGCTAACAACAAATGCTCTTTTGGTTACAGGCACTGAGTCAGTGCAGTAAACAGCACTGAGCCCCTGTCTCAGAACTGGAAGATGTATGGCTATGCAGTAAAATAAGCAACATAAGAAATCAAAATGAGCAAAACTCCCCCAAATAAAGAGTAAACAAATGGAAGGCATGAATAAAATCACAAAAATGTCATTCACCTCTGCTGCCCAGAACTGGTGCAGAGAGATACACAAGGAAGACTAAAACACCTCAGACACGGCAGTGTACCTCTTCATGCAACAGGGAGGTAATGTCTGAATTATGGATATCTAAATTATCACTTCAATCTTTAATTTTCAATCTTTAATGACATTGCACACACTGTACCAGCTCCAATTAGAAAGAACCATGGCTTCCTAGCAGGGAAGTATGAGCTAGCAAAATCTTCCTGGTTTTAGCTCTTATTTTGGAACCAGGACTATACAGCAAACTCATGCGCTTGGCCGTGGTGCGGAACTGTCTTGACAGAAAAAATAGAAATGCCAATGTTAATAAAATGATTCCCTTCTTCCAGTCCTGTCCTTTAAATCCCTTATTACCTCTTAAAGAACTGTGGCCTCACTTTGGCCTTCATTTTACAAATGTCCTGTGCTCCTTTCGGCTTCTTCTTTCCTGTCTGCATCTAAGGCACAAGCATAAACAGTCCACAAGGAAAAGAAAACATTTGCAATGCTCACCTTCCAGCTACAGAATAATTCACAGAGGCACAAAAGAGGTTAGTGCTTTACCATCCAAGTTAGCAGCACAGCTCCTTGTGTCCAAAGGAGCAGTATGCCAGACTGACAGCACATCAATTGGTCCCAACCAGCGACCAGGTTTCATTGCTACACCCAGGGGTGCATTGATAGGAAAGGCGAGACAAAAGCTCTTCTTCTCCTGTGGAGACTTTCGGTGAGATCCCTGACAGAGGTGAACATTTTAACATCAGAGGGTTTATGCCTATTCTTTCTGCTACTCCCAGGTCAAACCTTGAGCAAACACTTGTGGTGCTTGGATTTGCAGCAATGAGCATCCACTACAAATGGCAGAAAGAGTAATAAAATCTGCATTGCAGCTACACCTGTATGAATTTATAAACATTTACAGATTTGCAAAGAAGATACAACTGACTGACCTGAGCTTTTAGCCACTGGTCCTTGTTACGTCCTCTCTAGCCATGTCATTCAAATCTATATGAGCTTGAGTTGCCTTTAAATACATATTATTTAAAACTACTTCCTTGGCCTCAACTTTATGTAATATTCTGTCAATCCTTTGCTTTATCCACAAGTTTTGTCAGCAAAGATTTTCCATTTATGTCCGTGCAGTTCATGGAAATTTTTAATAGCACCAGAACTGCTATTCCCTTTTACAGTTGCACAAGAAAAGATGACTTTCCACTGACACCTGCTACATGAGATCAGTCAGCTCTTAATCCATTGTAGAGTGTTACTTTTTAATGCAAATGTCATTCAATAGGCAATAGCAATGCCTAAGAACAAATGTATTATATCTAGGCAGTTACCATATCAACCAAGCTGTAACTCTCCACAGAAAGAAATTAGTTTTGTTAGAGAAGACCTCTTTCTCATAAAATTATAATCCTTGAATAGGAATACCTGATAATTCCCATTCTGTAATACTTTATTCACTGGCTTCGACGTCAATTATTATTTTTTTGTGAGTAAGATCGGGCAAACTGGTCTCTAGCTATACATATGAATAATTATTCATTTTTTAATAGTGATACATTATCATCATTTCAAAGTCCCATAATTAGTGTTCTACTAAAGCTATATGTTTTCCCAGGTATCTTTCTTCTCTTTTATTGTTGTTATGCTCTAGTAGTCCAAACTTGCCAAAGGCAACTGTGTTTTGTTAGGATGGTTGGTGGACTTCTCCTGGAGTCACTTGCTTCTTACAACCATAAGGTCCACCCAGGGTTGTCACCTGAAACCTCATTTCCTTCCTCTGGAGACAGACTCCTCAGCAGATGACTTGCTCAATGCAGGATAACCGTTTCATTCTTGTAGCCTCCTTTTTCACTCTTTTTTCATAGATCTCCAAATTGTTTAGAACTGTTTGTAGATCCCACAACAGTGAGAAAACAGAGAATCCAGTTCAGCCTCACACAAGCCTTGGTGCTGACTCAAGGACAACAGTTTTCTACCTGCCTTTCTTCTGAGTTGATCTTTACCGATAACCACAGGCACATAGAACCGGCAGGAGATGAGTATGTCACATCCAGTACTCTGTTTTGCCACCCTGATCCCTGTTCTCCCTCACTCCAACCTACAAGGTCCTCTGCAACAGAGGGACATTTGATAAGATGTCTGCTGCAGGAGCTGCTTAAGTATGAATGAGTAACAACAGAAAATATCAGGAAATAATATTGTAGTTGTAGTGATCATTGAATGAGAAATGGATACTGTATACCTTTCGAAGAGGCATTCAATCATTTCCAAGCACTGGGGACATTTGCTTATGGAAAACATATCTTGAATGCTTTCAAAAGATGCTCACACATCTCGTAGTGACTGCACGCCTGGTAGAGTATTATTGGTTTTGATGAAAGAAGATAGTTAGGACTGGCATTTACAAAGCTTAGCTTTCGCATAGAAAGACTACTCTCCCTAGATTTCCTTTACACCTCTCTATGAGATTTCCTCTAATACCTCTGGCTATTTAGAGAAGTGGTGATTTAGAGAAGAAACATAGACAGAAACACTTAAAATTACCCCAAAGAGCTTTGTGTTTTCCAGCAAGAATACACTTTCAGGAGATGCCCTTAGTCACAGTCAGACTGTGTTCTTTGCAATGCTTCATTTCAGAGGGAACACACCAAGAATTGATGCGATACCTTGGGCACTGAGAAATTCTTACCTAATCTGAGCTATCTTAGCATCCTCTATAGCTGTCTTGAACACCAGTTTTAGGATGGGATGCACCACTCTCTCTCTTCAGTGAATAGTGACAGAACTTGAGTATCTCATTTGCAATAGATGCTTTACTTTAAAGCAGGTAAAGTTAAGTGAGGCAATTCCCATCATAAATACGCTTAAGAACCTGAAGGATATGGGGCTCTCTGTCCTGCTTCGTATGACTGTGAAATCCTCCTCTGAATCCTGCTCAGCACTGAACAAACTGACTTGGTTCGTATGAGCTTCTTGTTCAAGGAAGTACAATGTAGTTTTCTGAGAGTGATCTAACTGCAGGTAACACCCTTTTCTGTAAGGAAATCATACTGAGATCTGCTTGATGATAATGAGTGATTTAAGCCTCACTTTTACATATCATCCTTTAGAATATTCCTTATGAAAAAATCCCAAAGCTGTCAAATATTTTAAAATTAAAAGAGACAGTACGTCTTACAGAGCACATGCACTGTAAGAGTCATGTCAGAAGAGCATGTCAGCTCAGGAAATTTCACTAGTGTTAAATTAACATTAATAACATATTGATATGAAACTGTAATAGTAGGGCTGTGAGTTTGGAAAAGAACTCTTTTGCCTCCAAGCCATTTCAAAAGAAAGTCAAGGACAAGGGATGGAAAAAGGGAACAGCGAAAGAGAAAAGACCTGGGGGGGGGGGGGGGGGGGGGAGNAAAGAAAGAAAGAAAAGAAAAATTAGAAAGAGGAGAGAAGATAAGACAGAGGAAAAGGAAAAGAGGAAAAGGAAAGGGAAAGAGAAAGTCAAAGGCAAAGGGAAAAGGGCTAGTTTGACACACAAAGATTCATTTAGGGTTTATAAACATTTTAAAAAAAGAAATTATTTTGCACAGTAGTGGGCTATTAAATCTGCCAAACTCTCCCTTGAATTGTGAGACGGATTGAAAGCATAAGGCACTTTTTCCTTTCCTTTTCCCACCTCTGGACTGGCTTATATGAGCAGGTCATGAGGCTCTCCCTCTGCTGAGAACCCCAGATCCAGCCCGTGCGTCTGTCTGCCTCGGGGCCGAGCTGTAACTCAGGCAACGCGCGGGGGAACTGCAGAGCCTGCAGTGCTGCGGGAGCTCACACCGATGGGCCGTGGTGTTCCCCCCTCGCCCCACAAGTTTATGAATCTCCATTTCCATTTGTAACATAGGAATAATTATTGGAAGAACTGCCTTCTCTATGAGGCCAATCTGAGTAACTGTTTCCTAAAACACCCTTTTGAAGGCAACTCCCTCACTTAGAAAGTTTGGTTGAAGTCATGGCATCATGTCTGTTATGGTGATCCCTGGCCAGGAATGGTGTGATCTTGCTGTCCCTTGGGGCTTTCTATTGAGAAACCTTCCCTGTAAAGTGCTAAACACAACTTCCAGTTGCCAGCGCTCCATCCTTTTGTCCTTAGGACTCTGCTTAAACAGTTTCTTCATTTTCATTTTTATTCTTTCAAGAATAAGTAAGCCCTCAGCTGCCAAAGGTTCCTCCAGGGACTTGTGTATAATAAATGCTGAACACGTGTAGCTGTCAAGTTACACAAGAATATATTGGAGAGGTGAGAACAGAAACACAAGAAGGTTAAAGCAAACATTATTTATTACCATGTTGTTTTTTTTTTCTCAGCAAACCAAGAATTTTAGGATTGCAGAATCTCAGTAGCACCCAGTGCATTGCCAGAGATTCAGCTACTCTCTGCATCTCCATCACTTTTCCATTCCATTAACAGAAAGTCCCCACTTTCTGTTAAAAAGCTTTATATTCCCAACCTAAACATTTGAGTTGTTTCATCCTCTGACACCAATCTTTAGCCCACCACAAATTCTATCCATGGATAAGGAAATAGTCTGGCAAATGCAGGCCTCATTAAATGCTGTGTCCCAAAAATTTTAAACCAGAATTCAAAATATTTGCAAGGAATAACTGTTCTTTAGTCACCATCCAAAGATGAATTCTGTATCTTGTGTGTTTTCCAGAGCTAAACAATAATAAGAAAGAGAGATTTGGGGGATTTGGGTTGGGGATGTGGGGGCACCTGCATAGAGCAAGCTTCATTTTTTCTGCAGTTTATATTGCAGATTTTTTCTACATTGAAACAAGTTTTCCCATTGAAGCCTACACTTACAGGGGAAGAGCCTGGTGAGAAAATATTTCTTAAAGTTAAGAAGATTTCGTGAAAGTAGTTTCTCGGAGGAGCTTTCCCAGACCCCATTAGCTCTGCTCTTCAATTACTTAGACAGTTTGCTGTGCAGCAGTTCCTCCAGCACACTTAACTCCCTGCAGCCAGTTGATGACGAAAATGATTCCTATATATAGCACTACCTTTATTTGTTCTTTTTTTTTCTTTTATAAAACATTGTACATGGTCTATTAAGAAGCCTCAACATTTAAGGTTTTTTTTTTCCCCACTCTTTTAGAAATACCTCTTCTTTTAAAAGAATACCTCCACGTTCTGCCCATATTCACTAAATACTTTTTGCAAATGTTCATTGTCAGATACTCTTTCCCAGCAAATGAATCGATCCTTAAAGTGCCACCCACCTTTGGAAACAAATTCATAAGGAAAAAAACTGGCTTATCTTTCAACTACAGTGGTGGCACTGACAGTGTAATGATACTGCAATTGCTTCTGTACTAACATTGTAATTTGTAGCAAGCTGTAGATAAAACAGAGCATCACAGCAATTATATGACTCCACCTGGCAGTTTTAATACTTTATGCAATTCTCACTTCCTTTCTGAAATCACCCTGTATCTTCACACTGTGAAGATTAAAGTCCATCAGTGCTAGGAAAATCACCCGTTCATGGCCACTGCAGCCAAGGTGGATTCTGCCTTTTTCCCTTCAAATAATGCCTACATTATCAGCTTTCCATATTTGCACACCACAGCACTCTGTCACCACAGTGATGGGCCTCATAAGTGCATACAATGAAACGGACAGCACAGCTTATAGACTGAGCAAATACAGCTACGGCCCACCCTACTCCTCACAATATCTCCAGGCTGTGACATTGTCACGTTTTACCGCTAAAAAATTATTCTAAAAATGCCCCAGCACCCAGCTGAATGGCTCTCCAGACTGCCCTGGCTGCTGAGTAGGTCCCAAGTGACTGCAGTAGGAGTGTAGATCTCTGCACTTGCAGGGATCCCCCCCTTTATTAGCACAGCAGCCAGCAAATGTGGTTCTTTGAGTCACCGCACATTTAGTGTCCTGCATTCTTCAGTAGATTTTATATTCCACACGGAGGGCTGGCAAAACTACTACTAGGTATTATACCCCAGAGAGCATTCATGCAACGTACATTTAAGGTCCCAGGCAAGAGGATGCTCTTTTTTGGCTCCTTCTACAGGAACAGGGAAGCAAGGCTCCCTCAGAGGGCAATTCAGAGCAGAAACCCAATTTAGGTGCCCTGATTTACCCCTGAAAAAGCTACTCTCTTCCTACTGGCTACAGGGGGAACCTAAGGACACATGGTTCCGAAGTTAGACATCTATCAAAGGCACCACAGTTACATCCATCCAATTAAAACAAGCATGGTTGGGTGCATTCCTGGGTACCGAGGCCAAGGCATGTTCAAGCCCACGTCTATGCTAGCAAATGGTCTTAGCCTCCAAAACAAGGCGCTGCTGACCATGAACACTCCCTGGCACGTTATAAGTACCCATCTGGGCCCTAGAAATGTTCCGACAGCGTGTTAGCTCGCCTGGGCCAAAATGTGCCAGACACTGGTGCAGATGAGTACATTACATTGGCCAGGAATTCTTCTGGCCACATTTATGGTGACTAGTTTAGATACAGCCCATAAATATCATCCTTTGCTAAGAGCAGAGCTCTGTAATAAAGATCAAAAGGAGCCTCTTGGGCAAAAATGCTAATTTCATTTTATGGTCACAGGTCACCAATTTTTAAATGCATTCAGTTCAAACAAGAAAGTGGGGAAAGGGGCTGAGTGCACAGCCAAGAAATGTTGTATCTTATATAAGTAGGGACAGGGGAAATACAGGGAGTTCTGACGTTTGCAAAACACTTGAAGTCCTTTTGAAAGTGAAAAAAGAAAATAAAAAATAAATTATTTTCCTACACTTTGCTTCCTGTCCTGCCTCACTTACACCGGAACTGTTCACATAAATGTGCAAAATATTGTTTTCCCCACAGTGTGGCAGGCTGTGCTATGCATTTATGCGACCTTCTCACCCTGGATCCAAGCTTCTCTCTCTTCTCCTTTTGTCATTGTCCACTGCCTTTTTAATTTCTCATTTCTGTCTGTCCCGTGCTCTGGATCTTGATTCCAAAAGGAACCATCCTACTACAGGTACTCACACCCCAACAGCACACATGAAGCGACAACTACACAACCCCACCAACACAGGGGACGCTGAACAGCCCAACAGCCCTATCTCCAGGTTGACCCCATACTCTAACCTTTAGTCTATCTTCAGATGTCCTTTAAAATTTCCTAGAGAGGCTCCTGAATGTTGGTGAGGACGCGTCTTTCCAAGGGTTACCTACACTGCAGGATTCACTGATAGCCTCTCCCTCTCTAACGCACCCACACAAATGCAAGAAACTCGTGGACGGCTGACAGCAGACGTATATTGTCAAGGGGACCGATGTAATTAGCACCATTTAAGTGAGCAGCATACAGAATTAATTTGCACATGCTCCCACAGGGAATTAATGGCACTATGGGAACTATGAATATAGCATCAGGTCTCGGCACTTCCAAGCTAATTTGTTTGTGTCTGCCCCTAAACAAATACACAGACTGTGTGCCAAGGAGCTTGTCGGCAAACAGCACAAGGTTTTGAGGAAAGCAATTAGCAGCTGCAGCGCTTTCCACCCAGGCTGTGAGCTGATTGCTACTCTGGGGCATGAGCCCACCCCTTTCTCTCTGGTTCTCCCATCTTGGGAAAGAGGTGAAGCTTCACCTTGCAGAGTGTGCTTGATCCCAGCGAACCGCAGGGTTTCTCCTGAGTGGCTGATCGTTGCCTTAGCAGATAAATTGCCATGAAAACGGCTTCTTGTTGATGACCTATAAAATGTTCAACAGGATGACAGTATGGAGTTGAGTTGGAGCACAACCTCCAGGAGCCAGCAGCCACAGCGACAAACCCTTCCCCAGTGGCTGCTCGATGGGCACGAATGGACCCTGTCACTCCTGACCCAACTCCTGGGCTCCTCAGGGGAATTTTAGCTGAGTTCGCTGCCTGTACTTTGTAGGCTGGAGAGAGCAGGGTGCCTCAAGGGTGAGAAAGTTTCCTGCTTGGCCCAGATGAAGAACAAGGGTTAGAGGTACTTCTCGCCTGGCTGTGGGCAGAGAAAGCTACACCACCTACCAAAGTGAGGATCCCAAACATGCAGAAGGAAGAGATCAGCACATAGGGCCTCTCTAGGGGTGTAGATGAGGATGAATAGTCTGTGGATGGCAACAGAAAGCACTCCAGGGAGACCGTCTAACCTGCTGACCAGCTCACAGCTGCAGAACTGCCAAGCATCCAAAAATGTCTTTGTTTTCTCTCCCCTTCTCACTCATGAAGTTTTATAAAATAAGGCTTTTCTCTTCCTGGATTTTGCAGCATTGGCTATTAGGGCAATTCCAACATCCATCAACGTAATGAACAAATGAGAATCCTATGGTCTGTAAGAAGAGCTGAGCTGAAACATCTGTGCTTTAAACTCCTTTAAAAACTTGTAAGGATCGATACTACCCGTGCAAGTGTTGATTGTAGAAATAGGAGGAGAAGCATCTCCACCAACAGAAGTGGATCTCTCTTATCTTTTTTCCTGTGCTGTTAAACAAGTAATATGGAGGCAAAATTTTGCCAGCAGCAAATTTCACAACAGGGAGATGATAGCAACAGTAGCAAAAAAATGCTAAATCTCTTGTATCAATGGCTGGTTTTAGGGTGGACTCGAATGTTGTAAAATGTTATTGACACAACAGAGAAGGTGGTTTTGTTTCATTTGGTTTTTAAAGTAGCAATTCTGTGTTAGTCCTGTAATTGAAACAACTGAGATTAAAAATAAACTCAGTGCGAAGCTTCGGTAGGTTGGCTTTCACTGAATAGGAACATTACAGTATTTCTGCTATAAGACCCCATCCATCTCACTTGCACTCGGCATTCATGAAAGGCACATTCCCCAGATGAGCCCAACGGAGCAGTACGCTACAGATCTGCTGAAGCCAGACCCCACTGCCGGCAGCAGGTACAAGCCAGTCTGTCCATTATCCTCCCATGTGCCACAACACAGAGACAAAAGTACAGAATCTCCTAATCTGAGTGCTGTCAAAATGGTGAGGTGCCAAGTTAGGGTTTATAATTGATTTTCAAAAAGCAAATCCTGAAAAGACTGAAAATGTTATTTTATTTGTTAAATTTCTATGAAAATGACGACTTCTCCAGAATAATAACAAGAAATCAAGGTATGCCATACTGTTACTTCACAGTAGTTCCAGAAGTGAATTAATTAGAAGTAACTTGGTTCAAAGCTGATGCCTTTTCAGCTGATCAATAAATATACACTGGTTGTTCTCAAATAACTTTCAAGAGAGAAATATAGCTCAAGGACATGTTTAAGAGGGACTCTGACTGGCATTACTCTTCTGGTGTAATTACACAACTACAAATTGAACAGTATCGTCTTCCACACGGGTATTTTTGGGGGCTACTGTCACAGTGGCTTTGGGACTCGAACCAGTATAATTATATCGCAAGAGAAAAGAAGGAAATTTCCGTACAAATACAAGGCTTGACTCTGGTTAAGAGTTTGTTTTTGTTTTGTAAAGAATTGTAACATCATCTTTGCAAAACAGAGGGGTTTTGAAGATAAAGAAGTGACTTTATTTTCCTCTTAGAAGAAGCCAGGATAAATTAACGTCCTGGCAGAAGGGCCTGGATGCACCCCAGCAAACTCAGCGGTTCACCTGGTTGCAGCCTGCATCCTTCCACCACCTGAATTTAACCTTTCACGGGCGAGATGTTGAACTGGCCACATAGAGGCAGAAGGTAGCTGGGGGCATGTACAAGGCCCTGTCATCAACTAGAGAAACCAACCTGACACTTCTTTGGTGGTAAAGCTCTTCAGAAAAGATCCTTTAAGAGCAAACCATCCCTCTGGCAATCCTCAGAGGGATAAACCTTGGGAACGCCACTGGAAACAGCGTAGGGATGAAGTGACCCATCATGTGAGAACAAGGGCTTGTCCCAGATCGACACCACAAGCTGTCGGCTTTCAGAGCTCAGTAAACTCTCTGGTTCTGCCTTCTTGTATGCTACAGAGTCCAGCTGGAAAAATACATTACGCAAAATCAGTGAAGGATGGCAGAATCAAGCCCAATGCCTGCTTCATTACATGCAAAGAGTTTAAAAAGGTCATTGGCATCGGCGTTTGGCATCGTTACCCATTTACAGACCTTTAAGGGACTATTTGGGTTTTACAACTCTCAAACACATTTTAAAAAGCCAGACTGAAAGCACTGGGTGCATTTCTGACTTATGTTTTTAAAGACAACTTCAGTCCAATATTACTTTTATCTGAACAGCCTTATCCACCTGCCAGTTGCCATATATGCCTCCAGTTGCCATACATGCCACCAGGCCCATACTTTCTAAGGAGGTTTACATGGCATCTGGGCACTTTACTCCCATGGGCTTGCAGGAATCTCTCCTCTGAAGCCTAAGAGCAGCTGAAAGAAAAGCAACTAAGTGGGAAGTGCTTTTGAGGGCATCTGCCCCCTCCTCTCTCCGCTACACAAAGGATGTTACAACTGGAGCCTGGAAAGCAAGCATTTGGGGGCTATACATCAAAGCAGGCACGACCTGAGCTCTGTTCTTCGAGCCAGGTGCACATAGTTCAAATGCATTCTTCCTCTTCCTTTCCCTCCCCAGAGTTTTCCCCGCTCAAAAATGTCAATCATTCATTTTTAAGGAGGAAAAAGAGGTCTGAAATGATGCTTCAGACAAGACAACTCTACAAGAAGAGGAGAGGGAGAGAATGAACCTAGAGTACAAAAAGGAAACAATTCAAGGGACAGAAAATACGCAAGTATCAATCAGCAGCTACAACCCTGCCGCTTCTGGATACTGAGGTCTTCATTCCCCACTAAGAGCCTATCTGTGCCAGAAAAGCTCCCATTTATCAAGTCCTGTGCCGTAATACAGGGCTGCCACACTGTGCAACACACCTGTGCTGTCTTATTCATGTATTTGGAATCAAACTGTGCTGTTCTTCTGCTAGCCTGCCAGCCAGACAACCCAAGCCTCCACACAGACAGGCCAGGATGAGTTAATGCTGTAAAAGTTTCAGCTACACAGCCAGGAAAGGTAAACTGCAGCGTGAGAGAATCGGTGCCTCCGGAGGACCTGCAAGCTGGGAGTGACTGTACCCGTCCCCACAGTTCCTCTCTAGGGAGCCGAGCGGACTGTCTGAAAGGGAACGTGGTTTGCATTGGTTTTTTAAAATATATTAAGTAATTGATATTTTGAACTGAAAACAGAACTTATTCACTTTGCAAAAAAAGATCAAAATAAGATATTTTAATAACATCAATACTTTGTTTCCAATCCCTCTCCATCACCAAAAACTTATCTAAATCGGCTTTTCCCAGGAAGTTTCAATCTTGACGAATTAGCGTTTTCCCTATGACAGACATTTAATTAGAGGTCCCAAATTCCCAACATTCCAATTCTGAGATGTTTCTTTTCCTACACAATGTAACGTCAGCAAGCCCATACACATAGGGTTATATGGTGTGGGAAGCGGATTATTTTATCTGCTCCCACTTAGGAGAGAAAGATTTGAAATTGATGTTTAAATCAGAAATAAAATAATTGCAGGCAGAAGTACAGTATTTCAGCTCAAGAGCCTCTGATGAGTCCTGAAGGACAACTTTCAGCAATTACTCATCCTGCACGCTCCTCTCCAGTCTGAGAAGGAAAGCAGTCTCAGAAAAGCTCTTGCAGACTCAGGAAAGGACACGTTTGCTCTCATCAAATGCCTCGGCAGCAGTTCAGCAGGAGAAGTGGTCTGTAGTGAAACCGATCTCCAGAAGGTGTCCTTACAGAGTCACTGCACATTTTAAAGGACTAATTCCCAAAGGTTGTTGTTGTCTATTTTTTTTTTTTTTTAATTTGCACACCTCTATTTCTTTTTCAAGGATCCCTGGAACCTGCATTTCAAATTTAAGGCAAAGTAACAATTGCTTTTCTTCCTTTGGAATTTTTCTTTTCTAAGTGATGCTTCTGCAGAGCATATACTGGGAACGGCTGGCTTAGAGAATCATCAGGCAGGGCTGTGTAGCTGTGAAGTGGGATTTCATAGTAAGCTCCCCATCCTTGATCTGCATCATTCAGCATAGAGATCCACTGTGATCCTCTTCGGCACAACCCACCATGTCTTTCTGTGGGCCAGCTCGCCTCCGTTGGCTCCAGCACGGCACTGGGTGGACACAGTCATGCAGCCTCCGAACCCCCGCTAGTCTATGCATTTGCACAGTGCTAAAACGAAGATGCTCTCCTTGCACCAAAGAGGCACACAGGCACTGAGAACTGGGCAGACTCCACTGCTTTAATTTAATTGGGTTTTTTTTTTCCTTATCACATCTATTACCTCAGATATTGCTCCCCCTTTCTGCATTAGCACAGAGGCAGTTTACTGCTAGTGTAGTTTATACCTGAAAAAGTAGTCCTTTGAGTTCTTTAGTGGTTATTTCCCATGTTTTATACAGAGTGTGTTGGGCACAAAACAAAATAAAAGCAAGGAGGAGCAGGGACAGAGTTTGGCTGGGATGTTCATGTGTCTCTACACACAAAGAGGGCACAGCTAGAAGGGCTCACACGCACCTGGCAACGAACAGGGCAATCAGCTTTGGTTTCTATCAGGGAGCACTACAGAAGATCATCCCTGCAGAAAGCTCCCTGAGGGTCATTCCCAGTTGCCCATAAGGTGCAGAAGCAATGGGGAAGGTGTGTGGGTGCATGCTACAGAGCAGTTAGACATCTATGCAGCTACTGATAAATGCAGAGCTGTTAATTGGGCTGGGCCATAGCATCTGTCCTTCCTGGGCTATGGAAAAATAGTATCGCAGTTTTACTTACCAGGGAAGTTGCCTATTCAGTGAGGTTTGGCTTGCAGCTATGCATTACTGATGTAGGGGGAGAACTGGAAGAGGAGCTAATGTTATCGTAGGGACTGCGATGCCTAAGGAAGTTACCAGCTACCTTTTGCAGGCTGTATTCCTCCCCTCTTAATGAGAAACTTGAGCCTTAATTGAATGTGGTGAAGGTTTGTGCATGTTTACATGACCTAGCTTGCAGAGGTACAGCCTTGGGGAGTGGATATTTTACGTGCTGACCTGAAGAAGAAATTGTTTCTGGGCAAGGATCGCAGGAGAATGCCTTTGTGCTTGCAGAAGGGAATCAGGGCACATACTGAACTGGGACTTTGTATGTGAATGAAGGAACAGTGGTGAAGTCTGCCACAGGATTACAGCTAGACACATTAAAGCTTTTCATTAGCACTTTCTGATAAGATTATAAATATTCCGTATAATTACCATTAGCTAGAGTGGCCAAAAGCAGGAAGTGGCAGAAAGTATAAGTTCATTATAAAAATTATGCAGAACACACATGAGAGGGGAATGCAGAGGATGGAAGATAGAGCTAAGGAAGTTAATCCATTCCTTAAAAAAAAATTTTAATAACTGCAAAACACACCCCACAAGTCCCAGTGTGGACCAGTTGGCCCTTTGCCACCTTCTACTTCAGGGCAATGGATCCATCAGCTCAGCAAATACCGCCGGTGAACAAAGGCCCCACTGCCAGGATTTGTTGGCACCGGCACCATTCCCACGCATCGCTCCACATCCCCTCTGGAAAGCAGGTCTCCGTATGACATGTTTAGTCCAAGTGTCCCTGCCTGGCACCAGCACCCGGAGCTTTGTCCTCTTCCCCTCCCCATTTCCCCCTGGGTCTTTCGGAGGCCTGAGCTGTCTGAACCATCCAGGGGGTTCCCTCGCACACCGAGCCGACCTCATTGTGCTCTGCCCCAATGAGCACAACTAATAACCACGGCTCGCCTCCTTTAATTGAGGCTCTGAATAACCGAGGGCAAGTACCAACCCCTCCAACAAAGGCAAAGCTACCCTTACCGCAGAGCACAGCTGCCACTCACACAGGTCTGCGCTGGTATTTCACAAAAGCTGGTCTATTTGCATGGAAAGCAGCTATCACAAAAAACAGCTACGAGCAAACGGAGGCCAGCATGAATACCAGGAAAGTCCCCATGCCAGAGAGCATGTCTAGCTTTCTGCTCCCCACGCTTGCTGAGCACCAGCAGCTTGGCTAAATTATTTTGTCCTGCAACAGCATTTTCTAAGCAGCTGTGGAAGCCCAGAGGAATGACATACATGCTGGTGATGAAAATTACTGCAAACCAGAGGGTGTTTTTCAGCTCAGAATACAAAACAGATCGGCTTTTCTGCAGGCACTGGTAAGAAAAATACTAATTAGTGCTAAGCGTGGTGATAGGCCAACTCTCTTGCTTAGTTACTCATTCATTAAAGTGAAATTAATCTGGATTTAGATCAATGTAAATGAGTGCAGAATGTAGAGGGGTGTTTTGTTTTGTGAACACCCGTCTACTGCTGTTGCTGGTAGCAGAGAAACAAAGCTAAAAGTGCAACATAAGACACCACAAACTAAGCCCAATCCCTAATGACCAAGGCCTGCTATTAAACAGCCATGGGCCCTGTTCGGCTGCTAGCCCCCAAAACTCAATTTTAGGATGCAGGGACATTCAGGTGAACAGAGATTAATCTAGATAAGGCTCATACGGAATTATTATAATTGCTCTCCAGAATTATTGGAGAGCAAAGGAAGGAAGTAGGAAGGGCAGCATGCCTCAAGTTCCCCTTGTGGAGAGGTAAAAGACAACCTTGGCTTAGTAAAGAGTGAGAAACCCTTATATAGAATACATTACATTCTTGGCTTTGGCCATGAGGTTCCAGAGATTCTGTATTTCATTGGGCTCCTCATCCAAGCAACAACTCAGATTAGACTTCACAGTTCACTGTATGAAAACCCAAATCCACATAGAAGAAGACACCATGAAGGATGTGATGTGTATAAGGACTACGTACAAAACTGATAGTTGTGCCGCTAAAGAAAAGACAATGACAGCATTCAGGACTAGCTGAGGGAACCCCTACCCACACCCAAAATAGTGTAGTAGGGCCCAATGCTTCCGCACTCAAAACATCCCGTCTGCTTTACATTGCTCAACATTTCTATACTTCTATACAAACCAAACTCGTTCTTTGGCCAGGAGGGCGAGAAGGGACATGGTTTAGTGGGCATGGTAGTGTTGAGTTGATGGTTGGACTTGATGATCTTAGAGGTCTTTTCCAACTTTAGTGACTCTATGATTCTATGATTCTAAGGCAGAGCCAAACTATTCTCCCCATTCCCATCCACCCAAAACCAGGATGCCACATTCCCACTGCCTATTAGGGAAAGGTTCCTGTCCTGGGACTGTGCTATTCTCTGAACCACATCTGGTCATTGTTTAGAAAAAGCTCATTAGCACAGAGTGAACCCATCCCACCGAGTGTCCCATGGGCTATGGTGAGACAGTGCCAGGGCGCAGGCCTTGTACTGGCAGTGGTGTAGCTTCCAAGGGCCTGTGTTAACACAGCACATCCCTCGGGGTTGCGTTCCACCTTGCCCCACTGTGTGTTCTCGCATGTGTAGAGTCAGGCTCTCCATCACTGCTCCTCAGCACAGTCATCCACTGAAGGATGCCTTTAAAGTGGTTGCCTCAATTACAGAGCTCGCTCTGAGCTATCTAGAAACAGCAGGGACATGGTCAAGTTACTCAAGCACTGATTGCAATGGAGCATAAAGGAGACAAGTATGTGTTAAGTCCTTATGTACCAGTGGTAGCTACCACTGGTAGCTTAAGCTTCACCAGGACGTTGCCCTAAGCTACTGGCGGTACTGTCCTGGCAGACAACAGGAGACACAGGCAGAATGCCTTCCAGATGGCAGTGATGGCATCCTACAAAGGCCTACACAGGGGCATTTCTTTGGGCAGGACGTGTTTTTATATGACATATGATGTTACAGAAAGAGGGAATTTTTATATAAGAAGTAAAACAATGCAGGAATGAATCCTTTCAAAGTTAGACTTGATCCATCTTGGATCTTTTCTTTCCTAGCCATCCACTAGCCATCACATCATTAGCTTCACAGCAGAACTGACTGTCTTTATAATGGTCAGTCCCAAGGCCAGTTCCTCTTGAATTGTTCCACCACTGCCGTTCTGGGAAGCAGACAAGTCAAGGGGAACAATATGGACCCAGTGCTCCTGGTGGGAAAATGAGAGCTTGCTCTCTGCAGTGATCACCAGCATGAGTGTATGCCCTTTTTTCCTCTTAAGTGTTAGATATGTGGTGTTGTTTTCTGTGCCCATAACTGACTCGGGATTAGTTACTGAGAAACATCTTGGTAGGCTTCCAGGACACCACACAAGAAAACTACTCTATTGCCATTCGGACAAAAAAAGTCTTCAATTTGTCTCTAATCATCTCCATTAGAGCTCCATTAAAGCAGTTTTTCTTCTAATCAAAGGAAGTGTTTTCCAAAAAAATGTTTGCCATTTTTTCCTTCTTCCCATCTTCCACCCATGCCAGGGCCAAGATTCTGCAAACAACCCTACCATATAGACACTTATAGATTTAAATGTCCCTCCCACCAGGGTCTGAAAGCTCAGAGTCTAAGAGAGAGACACTCTGGTGGCTCTTCTGCTGGGAGAAAGCATAAGGCAAATATATTGGTGAACTCTCAACAAAGATTTTTCTTCAGCTCTCTGCCAGATTCACAGATTTTACAGCTACCAAAAACTATGTCCAGCATCAAGGCCTCTTGCACAGGACATCAGACATCTCATGTCCCACAGCAATATATGCTCATTTGGAAACAAATCTCTCCTTTCTCAGAAGAAAATGCTGTTAAAGACAGCAGTTTGAGGCTGAGCTGAACAAGACCACATCTCTTTCAAAGGCATCAGCCTGCATTTTAAAGAAGCCAGAGGAACACACTCTACCATCACCCGTGGTCATCTTGTTCCAGTGATTAATTATCCTCAGAGTTAGAAAAAAATGAATCTTACAAGCCCCTTAAGAAGCAACCTTTAGTTTCCACTTCTGTCTTGCTGAAGGGATTCAGACAATCAGTATGCCATACTATTTTTCAAAGTGTTTATAGTCTGGTTTGTAGCGCAGAGGTTACAGTCAACTCAACAATTCCCTTAAGTGCAACAAGTTGCAACATAGCTGATGGGCCCACTGTTTTCATACTTCTCCAAAGGCATGATGGGCACTGATGGTCCTATCTCCTAATATATTATTCTGTAAGTGGCTTGGGAATTTTGATCATTAGCAATACCAGTGTTTAACGTGGCATGAATTTTCTACGTCAGTGCAAGGTCATTTACAACTCTCCTGGTAAGGGCAGAACAGTGTTTCAGTGGGTCTATACTGGAGGCAGTGCCAGTGCCATGTTCCACAGAGCCATGACTCTCTTGACATCTTGCACAAACACTGAGCCAGCCCAAGTTTTCATCACAAAGTATCTGTCCAGACAAACACAAAGTTGCACATGTAAATCCAACCTATTATTTGCATTAACTACTTTATACATGTAGATAAACTGCTAAATGTAATTGCTTTTGAATTAATGTTGCCTAATGTTACTAAAATCACTTCCTGAGCTGCCCATTTTAACTAAGAGAGTATCCACCTCCCACAGTTGGATTTCATCTCTTTATGCTTCACCTTCATTGAAAAGAGCTGCCATAGCAGAACGAGTGTATCCAGCAGAGAAGGTTAAATGTTGCTAGGCAGAATCGTAGGGCAGTAAGCACTATGTTACGTTTTCCTCGGTGAAAAATAACATTAAACACTTCTTCACGCTCTCACCCTAGCACAGTTCCTCCTCAGCTACAAAACCAAAAGCGTAGCAAGAATAAAATTTAGCATCCAGCCTGATGTTTCAGGCAGAAAGTGACACGAAAGCTCAGCCTAAGAGCAGGAAAACACCCAGACACTGATTTCCCTACTGACTTCAGCTGCTTTTTCGTAGCTCCTACCAACCCTAGGAAAATCATCCACCACGTGTCAAAAAAAAAACAGCAACAAAAACCCAACAAAAAATACAGAAATGACTCTACAATTACAGATATATTGCAGATACATGTCTACATTCTTCACTTTCCCATCCAAAATTATAAAATTAAACATCTACTGATTTAATGAAAACTCAGTCTGTACTATTCTGAAATTAGGACACTCCACTCCCCCCCGTGGGAGCACAGATCCACCCAGCATGAATAGCATGTTTAGCCACCCCTGTGGTTTCCATTCCCCAGATTTTATTTGCATTGACTGAAAGAAAATCACTTGATTCACTTCCAGTTAAATATATATATATAAGCATATATATACATTTAAAAAATAGTGGATGCTATAAAAAGAACTGAGTGCAGAAGAGGAGAAAAGAAAGGATGCTGGCTAGAGCCTGTACTCCCAAAGAGGCTAATTGCAAGGTAGGATTGTGGAGGATGCTCGAGTCCATGCTGGAGTCCCCCAACAGTGACCACCAGGAAGGGCCCATATCCACAACGAAATGACCAGCCAGCACCTGCCATTTAGCGACTTGATCAATACTTCATCTCCTGCTCAGTTTGAAACCATCCCATCACAGGCAGCGGCTCCCTGGGCAAAGCAGATGAAGGGGGGATGTCCTTGGTGCCCTCAGTGCCATTGCTTTCTGGTGACAGCAGGTTACTTGGAAGCTTATGCTAAAATGAAGTGTGGGTGGGGGGAGAAAAACCACAGGCAAACCAAACTCTGTGACTATGAACTTACTGGCATAAATTTATCTTGGCATTTCTCCCTCTCGTCCCACGACAGCACAGTTACGGGTAGAAAACACTTTTCCTGAAAAGCTTTTTTTCTCCCGTACGTTTTGTGGTGAAGGGAAGACAATTATTGAGGAGAAAAAAGAAAAGAACAGAAGATAAAAGGGCCAGCCTTGCACAATTACAGCCTCAAATGCTCCTGCACCACTCCTGAACTCCATCAACTTAGCACCGTCCTGGCACGACACTGGCGATGCCTGTCCATCAGCAGTAGAAGAGATGTGAGCAGAAACACCATCTGGAAACCTACAGAGCCAGGCCAGGTCCATCTTGAGTGCTGGACTGTGCTGAGCACACTAAGAACATGTAGGGACTTATCCCCCATACGTAATACCTCCATATATATCCAGGAGTGAGGAACAATCTGCTTAGAAGAATTTCTACATTTGTTTCACATAGCTTCCCTGCTAGTAGGACAAGATTTATTTTAGGACTGAAGAGAATCATAGAATCATAGAATCATTAAGTTTGGAAAAGACCTCTAAGATCATTGAGTACAACCATCAACCCAACACCCCCATGCCCACTAAACCATGTCCCTAAGCGCCTCATCTACACGTCTTTTAAATACCTCCAGGGATGGGGACTCCACCACTTCCCTGGGCAGCCTGTTCCAAGGCCGGACCACTCTTGCAGTAAAGAATTTTTTCCTAATGTCCAATCTAAACCTGCCCTGGCACAACTTGAGGACATTTCCTCTCATCCTATCACTTGTTACTTGGCAGAAGAGACCAACTTCCACCTCGCTACAACCTCCTGTCAGGTAGTTGTAGAGCGCAATGAGGTCTCCCCTCAGCCTCCTCTTCTCCAGACTAAACAACTCCAGTTCCCTCAGCTGCTCCGCATAAGACTTGTGCTCCAGGCCCTTCACCAGCTTCGTTGCCCTTCTCTGGACACGCTCCAGCACCTCAATGTCCTTCTTGTAGTGAGGGGCCCAAAACTGAACACAGTATTCAAGGTGCGGCCTCACCAGTGCCGAGTACAGGGGCACGATCACCTCCCTGCTCCTGCTGGCCACACTATTCCTGATACAGGCCAGGATGCCGTTGGCCTTCTTGGCCACCTGGGCACACTGCCGGCTCATGTTCAGCCGGCTGTCAACCAGCACCCCCAGGTCCTTTTCCTCTGGGCAGCTTTCCAGCCACTCTTCCCCAAGCCTGTAGCGTTGCCTGGGGTTGTTGTGGCCGAAGTGCAGGACCCGGCACTTGGCCTTGTTGAACCTCATGCAGTTGGCCTCGGCCCATCGATCCAGCCTGTCCAGGTCCCTCTGCAGAGCCTTCCTGCCCTCCAGCAGATCAACACTCCTGCCCAACTCCCTGTCGTCTGCCAGGTTGGATCTGACATCAGGATCTCTAAGCCCCAACATGCATCCTCTTTATGCTCGGGTGCACCAAAGTGCTCATGGAAAATCTCTGGAGTTTCCCATAAGGAAGGGAACTGCACCACGTGTAAATCAGGTCAATCAAGGGTTTTTTCTGAGGTCTTTTACTGCTCTGCTGTGTAAGCTTAAGAAAACCATTAGATTCACTAGAAATAACTCAGAATTGATGTCAATAGCTGTACAAAGTTGTGGCAAATCAGAGTCTAATACTTTCTCAGATGTTTGGTTAATTAAACAATTATTATCTTGCTACACTACTAGTTCAGGGAAAATTAGCAGTGAGATATTACTGAGCATAAACGCAGATGAGTGAAACTACTCCATGCTCCAGATGAGAGTCCCAAAATAAAACTTACTGCTTTAGTTATAATCTAAACTAAGACCACTAATGTTAAAAGAACTAAAAAAAGGAAACAACATGCAGTAGGATCTGAACAAGGAAAAATTTTCTTGTCCCTGTGAGACCAAGAGACGGGTTTGGAAATTTCATCAGGGCGTAACATTTTATGATCAAGGCATGCACCCGTGAAAATCGAGGAAAAAAGCTAAGGCCTTTCTTTATTACAGACCCCCTGCACTAAAACAAATAAATATACCCACCTCCAAAGCCAAACTACTTGAGAGATGTAATCATCTCAAAAATAGTTTGTAGAGTTGAATGTGGTGGTAAGGTGTAGCAACCCATCCACTAATTCCATTTGTTTAGCAGTCGTATGCTGTATTCTTGTGCTGTCAGCAGGTACCCTGGGCAGTATTTTTAACTAAATAATAATATGCAAAAGGATTTACAATGAAAAAAAAAAAAACACCCACTGGGATAAGCTGCTAATTATAGATGATAAAAATCCTTGATTCTGAACCAGTCATAAATTAAAGAGATTCCTGTGTACCATCTTACATTGTGTGAATCCACAACGTCTCACAGCATATAAAGCTGTGAGCGTGCAAATATTCAGTTGGTGATAAATGCATTATAAATAAATATTAGCCCAAGGAAATTAATTCTTCAGGATAGTATCAAGACCACTACAGAGTCAAAGAACAGGTAGGTAAACAAGCCAAACATCAGCTGCTATGCTTGCTAATAGGAATAGGAACAGCTAGTGGAAATGCTGTTGAATTTTTGAAAGATTTCTAGCTCTGCAAATTTTACACTAGTCCTTAAACAGCTCTGTTAAAAATCAACATGCATGACTCACTATTCCAGCACAGAGCTCTGATAGCTTGGAGGAATAGTTAGCAGATACCTCCCCAAATATATTGATTTGTAACTAACACAGTAAATTTTCTAAGACATTTTGCCTTTTTCCATGAGTTGTTATATACTCAAAGTTCAAGTAAGTCTCATGGCCTATGGGATACAGCTAAGGTAATGATGACTTCCTTCTGGCTTTATAGCGTATTAGCCTTTTCATAGAAGCAGTGAGCTCTGAACTAATAGGGTCAGAAGTGTGACAAGAAAGAGGGTTGTTTCTCTGGAAGGGGAGTCGTGATTGCAGGTTGTCGATAAGTTGGACTAGGGCAGGAACATGATGCCCAGTGTTTGCACTCTAACAGGACTCCTGAGGCTGGGCACTGCCAAATATATAGGGAAATACAGTGTTATGAATTGAAAAAAAATGGATATCCAAGGTTCTTAATCTAGGCACCTAAGTGACTTTCCTTCCCAAAGTACCAAACAGACCCTTTTACCTTTGCTGGAGCTATGCAGTGTGTTGCACCAGAGAGCACTGAGATTGGGTTTCAGGAATCTGAGACTCAAAGGCTGGTCTGGATCATTGCAGTCCCCTGGGATTGTCTGTCCTGAGCACATCCTCCCTCTATCATGATCCTTATTATGTGTGCCATGCTTGTATACAAGGTCAAAATATTTAAAACAAGCCATGCCGTCTTCCAGCAGAGCAGAGACTACTGCAGAGCCACCATTCACACGGACACTTCCACAAATGGCACCTGCAGTGAATTCTGTCGAAAACTTGAATGGAGATTTTTTAATTACCTAAACCCATACTTAGGAACTCTGCTGGTTAAAAGTATTTTGCCAGCTTTCCAGTCCCATTCATAGCACCAAATCCACAAGATGCACCAGGAGTTCTTCCACTGTTTTTTTTTTACCAGGTCCTACAAGGGAATTCTTAGCTCGTCTGTATGGGAGGCCAATTGGTATGGACCAGTAACACAGACTTCGTTAACATGCGAGCTGGTCTGAGCTGGCATCCTTCCCATTTTGATTCCAGTAGAGTACAGTTTGTTTTCAGATCTGACTTTGTTACAGTGAAAACCGGAAAGATCATTAAGCAAGAGTGCATTTGTGGGCCTGTCTCAGGATGCAACCTTCATGCTTCAGTTAACAACAAAAAAAGGCTATTTGCAGCAAAGGTGTCTTTCAACAACATTAATTAAAAAAGCTGTCTCCTTCTCTGTTACTCTTAATTGTATTTCAGCCGTTAGCTGTTTTTTAAAGCATTATCTCCTTGCTATAATGAGTCAACAGACTGCAGCAGGTAGTATCACAACGCACTTTACTTCAAGGGCCAATTTATTACAACATTTAGGAAAAAGCCCAAGATAAGGCAGAGAAACCCACTCTTCTCACAGTAGTCCCTTAGGGAAGAAGTACAATTTAGCAGTACAATATTTGACCCAAAACATATGGCAATACTTGAAAATAGTTCTCTAAACTGGCATTGTCTCCTGCAACTGCACAAATACTGCAGCGTCAAGTAGCCAGATGAGAAATGCAACGCACACATCTGAGCTTGCGACCACGCTGGGCTACACATGCATCAGTAACGTAAATCCCAACAGACTGATTTACTGGCATGAGAAATCAAATATTATTGTATTCCCAGAACGTAGCAGGGAAAGATTCAACTCTTTTGCTTTTGGCTGTCAAAGTGAGGAATCTGGTGCGAGCAAGTTATCTAAGCTCTCTCAAAACTTAATGAAAAGAGATAGGCACTCAGAGGTTGAATCATGCCACCTGTCTTGGGCAGTCTTCTTCGAAAAGGATGAATCACTCTCTGGAGGTGTCTATTCCTTTCCACTGACAATCAAAAGAGTCTAGACAAATAACTTCTAGGCCACTGCAGTTGGGTGATATGAATCCCACTGAAGATACTTGAATATAAAGATACAATATAGTTTAATTCAATTTATGGATCTCAGTTCTGATCCAACATCTGTTTTAAACTCAGAAACACCCTCAAGCTATTAGAGTCATTTGCCAGAAAGCGTTAGCACTAGCAACTAAAATTCTGCTGCACCATCCTACTTGTGTCATATTAGTATTGCAGCCTCTCACAGAGCTGTCCTCACTGCCAAAACTGAGAGGTTTTTATAGTAGATAACTAATATATGCTATCCATCTTGCTATAAAACCCTGGGGGAGCAAAGCACAATGATTTCTACCGCAGTGTAGCTAAACGAAGTCTCGTCCAGAGGTGGTGGATTGGGTTGATCATGTGTAGTTACACTGCAGTAAAAATGTCCTGTATTTCATCTTCACTAGGGCTTTAACGTGTTATAGCTTTTTATCTACCTCACTGTAAAAAAAAGACTGATGCTTCAGGCTGAAAGGACACAGCTTTATTTTCCAGAGTTATATATATATATAAAATAAAATATATAAATATATAAATAAATGTCTTATACACACACACATCTATATTTTTCATAGCAATTTCTTAAGTTCCTAGAGTACCGATCAATTTATAGCCAAACTGACACTAAATGTTGACTACTAAGCTGTAATGAAATGAACAGGGGTTTGAACCCTGACATCACACGAGGCTGCTATTCAACAGTTTAGGACGGCAAGTGACAAACCCACAGTATCCAACAGAGCTACCTTCCCTGAAAGATACCCTCCCTTCTTCAGGTCAGCATTAGCAGCAGAAGTCACAGTTCCCAAAATGGAGAGCATGTCGAAAGGCATTTTATGCAGAACTCTGAACCGTTCTCCATCATTTGTAACTACATTAATATAGCAGAGCCTGTTACAATCTCTTCTTTGCATTTTAAAGAACCTAATTATTACTTTATCAAAAAGCAGTTCTCCTAGGTGTTCAAAATGCTCCCACTGCTTTTGTTTCACGTTATAAACAAGATTACTGATTTGAAAAGTAATTTAGTCTTTGGGTGTAACTTGTAGGGAACTTGATGGGATTGAAACACTAACCCTACAATTTACTAACAAAAATAGCCCACCAGCTAAACCATGCTGCAGCTTTACCACTGGGGAAGAAATATTCTCAGCAGACTGGTACATTACAATTCAATTTTGCCTGTTGGCTCAGTTCATTTGGAAACAAAATGAGAAGCTGAAATTTTGTGACAGAAAGGGCTGATAACCTTTATAAACTTCCACAGAAGAAAGGATGCACCAGTTCTTATTTCCAAAGGATGAAAAAGGAAATGGTTATGTCATTTGAGTTTGAACTCCAGTAAGAACATGAAGATCTCTTCTGCAGAGAGTCCACGCAAGGTTTACATGTATCAGAAATCTACCTATAGCTTCAAAATAAGCCCTTAGAAATCTAAATGACAAGCTTTGCTTCGGTCCCGGGCACAGGGATAAACAACACAGGCTTCTAAAGACAACTCAGCAAGACACAGAACTGGAAGCAATGGTTTCATCCCTGATCTTAAAAATAGGTGGTCCTGCCCATTTTGTTTCAGATGTTAATGTGACAGCTTATATAGGTCTGAGCAGAGTTTTGTTTTTACAGTTCACTTCTGCCTGCAAAATTGTTTCCAAAATCAGTTTAACTTTCAGGTGACATGAAGACCTTGATTCAATACTGTGAAAAGTCACAAATTTTCCAGCAAAGCTATTTGATGAGAAAGTGGCCATTTACTCAGGCCAGAGGGTGCTAAATTTTTGCCCAAGTGTCATGGGCAGCCTGCGACCAGCACCAGCCACGTTGCCCCTGCGAGACCCAACACCCTCCGTGGTACCTCCAAGCTCCCTCATTGCCTGGAATATTAGGACCTGCAGCTCTCATTGCATTTATTCATCACAAGACTTTGAGGCTTGAATATATGGAGCCAGAATAAAAAAAAAAAAAAAAAAAAAAAAAACAGCCCTGAGAGGCAAAGCTCACTATTGTTATAGGGAATTTACAGAAACATTAATTTCATAAGAAGCTGCGGGGTTCAGGAAAAGACCTGGGTTTCAGGAAAAGTACAATATGCTCTGATGGGACCTTTGATACATTGCATGGGGGTTTGTGTGCTCTGACAAACATTCATACTTCTCTGTCATTTGCAATAAATTCTACCAGCTCCATCAGCAGAACTGGGACTAAATCTCCATAGCACCTTTCCAGGCTTGGCTTTCCCTATCCTAAATAGAATTACATTCCCAGATCAAGGGAGAGCAGAGGAAATCTTCAATTTACAGGTGCACCTAACCAGGGCAGGTGATGGTCTGGCTCCATTTATAGCCTGTGCTGAAAGATACTATTAGATTTTTATGGGAATAGCCACATAAAACATAAAAAAAAAAAAAAAAAAAGCAGGCCTAGAACATTAAACAGGTGGTGTCCTTTCAGTCTGAGTTCAGGTTAGGGGCTGTTAATGAAGGAAGAAGAAAGCCCTGACTGCACAAGAGCTGCTGAAGTTTAAAGACCTTTTAGCTTTGCGAAGGACACATAGCAAGGGTTTTTTCTTCATCTCTTGCTTGGACAGAAAAGCCTGTAACTAAACCTGAAACCTCAGAGGTTTTGGTGTGCCTTGCTCCAGTCTCCTGCTGAGTATCTGCCCAGATTCAGAGGTTATTCTTTCTACTGAGCATTCCTGATCAGTCCAGCAGAAAGCAAACACCAAGACAGACAGTGCTGCCCCAAGGAGGAGTCCTCTCTTTTGCCCCATCATTTGGACTCCTCCGGAGCAGACAGAAAGCTCCTTCTGATTGCAGCTGGGTAAGTATTGGGCTACACAGCCTAATTTTGAAAGTGCAGAGCACCTACACCTCCTGAAAATCAATGAGGGCTGCAGGCGGTGTTGAAAACAAGTTACTAATAACTTTCAACACATGACAGTATGTTCCAGCTTTTTGCCTGTTCCTATTTCTGTATTTCTCTTTCATTCCTACACTATTTAGAAATGTCTCCCATAGTCACCATATTTTTCCTCTTTTTGTTCTCTAAACGGCACATTACTTTTTCATAAGATGTAATTTCTCCTGCCACTGAGACTCATACTTTTCCTGATTGTCTCAATGTTTCTTTCTAATGTCTGGGACTTACTTTTATTTGTCATGAGTCTAATCTTCTCTCTGCCTTTACTATTAGTTTTACCGTACATCAAACATTGTTCACAAAGATTTCTTGTCTGAAATGCAAGAAAGACTATTACAGGCTAGGGGAGATGTTATCATTCAGCTAGATTCTATGATTTCAGACAAAACGTTGTCGGAAGTCCAGAGATTCATTGCTTTATGTAAAGTGATTGTCCATGTTTTATGATGCTAATATTTGTATGTAACTGTTAAAGAAAGAAACTAGAGATAAGAAAGGCAAGTCCAAAAGGTTTAATCAATCTCATTTTATTATACTTCTACCTTCAGAGGCCCTTATTAAGGTTCCCAGCAGTCTGTATGAAGCTGCAGGTTTGGAACAGACTCCTTTTCTCAGCTGTATCAAAGAAGAGTAGAAGTAACACCATTTTCTGCCAGAGTTATTTCTAAAACTATGTTGTTTGGATGACTGTTGGATTCATACCTTTGCTCCCTAAGCAAAAAAGAGAAATCAGGCCACAGCTGCTACAAGGCTGAATTTCCTCCTCACCTGAAGGCAATGTCCAAGACACTGCTTTTTCCAATGTACAAGGGAAGAAAAATAAATGGATAAATCACTTTCCAAAACTGTAATAGAGCTAACATCCATTCTGGGGGAGAGAAGGTACCCGGGTGCAGGATGACAGACATATCAAAGTGGAGGGACTGACAGACAGTCTGTATCTAAGTGAAGCTGGTGGTCAGCTTGCTCATCCCACCTACCAGTGACTCCCAGCAAGATGCTCCCAGCCAGCCACAGTGCATGTCCAAGGAGGGAGAGCTCTGTCATTACAGCTATCCCCTCGAACAACCAGAAACTAAGCCAGTAGTAAAGCAGCAATAATTATGCATACTGAAAAGCCTATTTGAGGAAAATGGAAGAGAATCATGAAGTCTGCAGTGGGATATTTTTGTTAAACATGCAGTTTATTCAAGGCAAGCAAGCTGTGCTGAAGCCTAGAAGTGGAGTTCGAATGGGAAGAACCTGCCTAGCAATGTACTTTGTGCACACTTAAACCAGGCTCACATTTGCGGTGGGAGCACATGGAGGATTTTCCTCAGCTTTCCGAAGTCCTTAGCTAATGTTCATCAAGCTGATATGAACTAGCACTGTACCAAAGGACGCAATCCAGGTCTTCCTCCCACTCCTAGTTATTTGTTCTCACCTTGTGCCATTTCCTCCCTTGGGACAGCAAATGTCCATGTGGCTGCATGGCCAATTAAATCTGAGTAAAAACTAATCCAGGAAAGAAAACAAGAACATTCATTGGCTCCCTGCTGTAGTTCATGGTGGGGCCACATAAATGCCCGTGCTGGCAGGTGGGAGAAGGAAGATAGGAAGAATAAGACTTTCTTTTTTAGCAGTGGAGTTGGCTTTAACTGGTCATAAAACAGCACTGTTGCTACTCTCAGAATAAACCCATTCATTTCAGAGTCCCAAGAAAAATAGGAAGTTATTTAAATGATATGGAGATTACACAATGGCAGAACAGAACTGTAGTCATGATCTGTGGAGGAACTGAGGACCAACCAGCAGCCACTGCGCACTCCCTGAGCTGAGGGATTTCTGCCTGTCAGACACCAGCTCTGGAACTGTCTTGCTCTAAACTGGTGGTGACTGGACCAAGTTGAAAATCAGATCTGAGGGTTTCAGGCGTTTGATTTGAAAACAAAAAATGCTGTAAGAGAAAAAGAATATCTTTGCTGTCTTACCTGGAGCCATAATGCAAGATAGCAGGCTGTCCTTCAACCCACCCAATGGCAGAAGAAAGTTGTATAATGTCATTCACCACTAAGCCCATCAAATACTTTATCTCCTCCCAGCATATCATCCATGAAAAGTGATTTTTTTTTTCTTTTTCAAGCAAAAGATAAATCAGTTGGAAATTCTGTCACAGGCCTTTTGTGCCTTCACAGGAACCCGCAGTTAGCCAGCAAATGTGGTGATGAAAGGATGTGCGATCCTGTCATCTGTGACATGAGAGATTGCTAGAAGTTGGAGATGTTACTGAGTTTGAAAAAGCCACCACTGCAGCTGGGGAAGAAGAGCATCAAAAAGCAACGGGAGATATCAGAGGTGATATCAGCTGGGTTACTGCAAAGGTGCAGCTTTTGAGAAAGCAGCAGTTGTCTGCTGAGCTTTTAACAGACTTCCCAAACCACCTGGAAATGACTAGATTTTCAAGTGAGAATCAAAAAGCTGCACTTAGCCTGGACATACTCTTAAGCAACCAAATGTGGAATATTCCACTAAGAATGCTGCCTGTGGCAGGTGTGATGTATACATGAGCTAGAAGTGTTAGATTATCTTCATGGGACATATTGTGCTAATGAGACTTTAACCAGTCTGTTAGACATCAGTTATTACTCCAAAACACCTCAACCTTCTGTGCATTCAACATGAAAGCACGTGCCACAGTTTTTTCCAAGTAAATGTATAGGTGCACTTGTGGCACGTACCAAGTTCTGCCAGATGACAAGAAGCTATGTCCACATCTGTAAAAGGTCTCTACAAGCCATCACAACAATGAAAAAGAGCTCTTGCAATAAGACCAAGCAAGACTTGGAACTACTGATAAGCTGAACTTTTGAAGAACCTGAATAAAGTCATGCTCCACCTATGAAAGTAAAACCAGTCTACAAATTCCCAAGTCCACAAATTCTGCTCAATATACTAAAAAAATTTAAACTAGTACCGCAACTTAGTTCATTAAAATACTTTAGGATTCTCACTCCTGCCAGCTTGTTGAGTTCCACTTCCTTTCGTATTCCATGATGTCTAATGCAAAGCCATCTAGAAATGAACGTTTTTACAGTGAAATCTCAGAGCTCAATAGGGAGTATAAAATGGGGGTCAACAGTTAGGCAAATACTGGTAGGAGCTGATGCATTCAGATATTTCAGTACTCATGTGAGATTTGACTATATTGATAAGTCTCTTTAGGAATTGTCAGTCAAGATATGGCAATTCAGACACCTACCCTTTGTTGTGGTCTCTGTGCATGAGATATTTTTAACATTGAAGGCCAAGAAGAAACAGTTTGCTGTTCTTCCGTGAAGAGATCATGAACCTGAGCAAAGCTGACTTAAAAAAAAAAAGACATTTCTGAAGCCTGTAGACTATTATTTTGAATGGTGTTCAAGGTGTTGCCTTGAACGCTGGAAGCCCTTTTGCATCAGAAACAGAACAGTGATAGCATAAGACTTATATTTTATGCACTGCATACACAACCCAGAGTCAACCAAAGACATGTACAAATAGAAAAATAGATGTTATGAATCATCAGAACATGTGACTGCTTTTGATATTTTACCACAGGCCTCAATATATCAGCTGAAATCAATGACAAACCATTGGTACCAACCAGTCATTGAAACATTTCAGCTTCATCTCCTTGTGTTTGCAAAGCATTTGAGATTCGTATGACATAGTCCTTTGGTCTTCCACACGTTTGCAGAGGAACTCATTATGGCAAGGAGCTGATCAAGCTCACAGACAACTAAAAACTGATTGTAGAAAGGGCTACATTATACATGAAAGTCACTACTGGACACAGACCAATGCTGAGCGCAATACTCCTGTAGTACTTCCTTAGAGAACATCTGCTTGTGTTTCTCCTATTACTAGCTGTAGGGGAAAAAAAAAAAAACTGTACCTCTAAAGCCAAATTTATTTTCAAGCTGTGAAATCTGACTTTTGCAGTAGAGCCGAGGCTTAGTAATCGCATACACACACCGTGTACTCTGAGGATGCCAAGACACAGGCTTCTGCTTTATGGAGCCAGTAAAGAGTGAGAATGTTTTTGGAGCATGTTTTTGCTCAGCTTTGCAAACTGTATCTTGACACCTGCCTGACTTAATGATAACAGAATAAACTCAAATATTACAGCATCCAAAGCAGTGTTTTTAAGAAACAATTGCCTCTGAGCAAGTACGGGTGTTTTAGGTCACCATTGCAACGTCTCTTCCCATTGAAGCTTAAATGTCAGATGATAGTGTTAAACCTCAGTGCTAGCACATCCAAGCCAGGTTGACAACTTTGTACATGCACTAACTTATCAAATCCAGCTTTAAATTAAATCTGGGTTGAAATTGAAGAAATTGGTTCTCTTTGACAAGCATAAATCTACTATTTACCTATCAGAAGCAGGTGCTAGCATATTTTTAAATATTCCATAGCTGCCTGTTGTTATTTCTACAACATATAAGCAGAAACCCTATTTAGGAAGCATGTAGCATCTCTGGAATTTTTAGCAGAATGCATCTCTCCTGCTTTCCTGTGAAAACATCACTCATTTTTGCCTGCTAACTATAGTCCAGAATGTAATGGAGATGTTTGGCAAAAATATCTCCTACTGCCACAATATCCCACTGAGCAGACATGTTATTTTTCGATTCTGCTATCCTTACTTCCACAAGAGAGAGCTAAAATGCTATTAATGCACTTAATGACATGTTCTTAGCAATAAATTCAGTCAAATATAGCAAGATGGAATGAATGAGTCTAGGACAGACTAGTGAGACCAGAGACAAGTGATTCTGAACAGCTGCTGGCGTGAAATTCAGTATTTGCAACACTGCACAACTTCACATTTCGGTGGTACAGCAGTACAAGGACTGGAAGACTCATCATTCGTCAGTACAACAAAAAAACTTTCTACCATTTCCGCTCTTTGATTCGTGCGTCTCCCAGGAGCTCACGAAGGATTATGTCTATTAAAACATTACCTTGGCTGAGGCAATATATGCTTTTGTCTTAGAATGTGCACAAACTAAACAGCCATTTGGCATGTGCCCTTGTCACGTCCTCCACCCACTCGGTGGTTTGTATGTTCCTGTTTTACGCAGTGCTGTCATATTAAAATTACAGAAAGTAAACTACAACAGCTATTAAAAGTTTTACCTTCTAAATATATGTAAGACATAGCCCTTACAGTGAACTCCTTTCCTGTTCCTACTGTGTTAACATGAAATTTAAAAGTGGCACACACACTAGAAAACACCTGGTCCTGGTCCTCTGCCAGCCCTTTCCCATCTCCCAAAACAGTTCCATCATCACATATTCAGATAACAAAGGAGCTACCTGACCTCTACATTAATACTTCTGCTGATGGTGCTCTTACTGTCTCATCCTGTACTTTAACAGTCAGCTTCAGTGACAGCAAGAGTTTCTTGTTTGTTTAGATCTGATCTAAACATCATGCTCATTAAAAACATTTTGCATGCAAACCAATAAATTAAATAAATAAGTATGACAAGACTGCCAAAGAGCAGTTTTCCTGCTTTAAATCTAAGAAGAAAAGACTTAGGGAAGATATGTAACATCCCTCCAAGCAGAAAAGACTGATGTACAGAGGAAGAGAATAAACTCTTTTTGATATCCAGTGAAAACAGGAAAAAAACAGAATCCAACTGCAGCGAGAGGGACTGAGGCCAGACACTGAGAAGAAGGTGTCCCCCACCAAGGCTGGAGTGAAGGATCTAGGGATGTTACAGCATCTCAACGGAGTCCTTGGATCTAAAGAACACTGCTCAGGAACACCTATGGCAGACCTACCTTCTGTAAGTGCTGTTGCTGTGGAAATCAGCCCATTGCACCTGTGTTTGCTGCCTTAGTTGATAACCTCTCTTTCTATCCTGCATCCACTTCTTCAAATCCACCTGCATTCACTGTGTCTGTGTACCTGGATACTCAATTCCCCTTGTCACTGTTAACTTCCTTACATCTCATTATTCTGCCTGAGTGATTTTCAATATGTGCACATTATCTGCTCGATGTTTCTTCAGCTAATTACCTCCTCTCTTCTCCCTTCCTTATTAACGTTCATTGATGGTAGTCGGATTCCCTTTTTTCTAACATGGAAACCAATCCATTTAGCAGCCTGTTTGCCCCTTACAAGTTCCTTGTGTCTAATAAAACTAAACCCTTCCCTTTCATTTACTCTTTTAGAGGCTTTATTTCTCCCCACCAAACCCACTAGTGCGGGTGGAAACAAACACCTTGGGAAGTGACTGCTATCACACTCAGGGTGAAGGATGCTCCCAGTAATCCTTTGTGATCTAATGAGGAGTGGTACGCACACACGTGTGGACATAGTCTGGGCTCAGAAAGATCGCATTATACTCTGACAGATGGGTAAATGATTTTCTGATAAGGTGACAAACACAGAGCCAGGTACAAAGTACTGAAAACACTTGCTTTACAAAAGGAATGTAATAGAATTTCAAAGGAAAATCACATTTTGGGAGTTCAGCAGCTGCAGCAGGAAGTTTTTTGAGTTGGTTGAGTGTGCCCAGCGGAAGCGTTTACCCTTTATTCTACCCCAGTCGTGTGTATGATCACATAAGATTTTCAGGCAAAAAGACCCAGCCCCCTCACTCTGCACAGTTTACAGTCAACATCCACCATGACTTTCATTTGTATTGGAATTACACTATCCATACCCACTTCTATTCAGGCTGCAAAAAAAGCAGCCACACCTAGATATTGTTGGGCAATGTCAACTGGTTTATGCCTGCTTGTGCTAGTCACTCTTTAAGAAACATACATAAGCCCTGAACATTATGCTAGCACTTTTTTCTTGCAAATGGAGGTCACAGAGAGCAATAAAAGAGATTCACAACACCACCTACAAGGCCTGTTTTTTTTCAGGCAACTTATTATCACTTCTTCTCCCTGGGATCCAGTGATAGGACGCGTGGGAAAGGTTCAAAGCTGCGCCAGGGAAAGTTTAAACTGGACATTAGGAAGCATTTCTTTACCGAGAGGGTGGTCAAACACTGGAACAGGCTTCCTAGAGAGGTGGCCAATGTCCCATGTCAGTGTTTAAGAGGCATTTGGACAAAGCCCTTAATAACATGCTTTAGCTTTTTGGTCAGCCCTGAAGTGGTCAGGCAATTGGACTAGATGATCATTGTAGGTCCCTTCCAACTGAAACATTCTATTCTATTCTATTCTATTCTATTCTATTCTATTCTATTCTATTCTATTCTATTCTATTCTATTCTACTCTGTTCCGTTCCGTTCCGTTCCGTTCTATTCTACCTGACAGTAACACGAGCTTCTGGCCTGCAGACCTGCTCATTGTAACGCTGCAATGTGTTACAGCATCACACGGGGAGTCATCTGTTGTCTTTCAAGTTCAGACCTGGGAACTAGAGCAGTGTCTCATGATTTTGACCCAAAGAACTCACAGTAACTACAACACACACTGTAAAAAAGCAGCAAAACCAGATAACTTTCATGTAGTCACCAAGAACGAGAAAGTGATTTATCAGTGATGGAAGGAGAAAGGGATATGTGATTGCTGTTCCCGTTAAAGAGCTGGGAGATACCAGCTGTAATGCCATTACAGTCTTCTTCACCAGGGTGCTGGAAATTCGAAGTTCACTTATTCAGTGTGAATTTCATACACTGTTCTCCATTAAAATTCATTCAAAACATCACCAAAGTTTATGTGGTTTATAGCCAGAGCACTAGTGAACACCAGTTGTCAGTAGAGGTGGGATGTTGAAAGGCAGAAATGCACAAGAATCCTTTTGCAGCATCCATAGCACTCTTTACACATTCTAATGCCAGAAAATAAAGGAAAATAAACCAAATTCTGGGTATAAATAAGATGTCACCCTTCATATTCAGTACTCCAAAATATTACAAAATAACTGAACTATATCAGAACCAAAAGGGAGTTCACTTTTTAGTCTGTAGTTGACCACTAGAAGCGGACCTATAGTTAATGCTGACTTGGGCAGAAGAACCCAGAAGTGATCACTTCATCACTCTCCAGGTAGTAAAATGACTTCTTACAGAGTGGAACAGGGTGGAAGACACTAAAATAAAGAATTATCAGCATAGAATTATAAGCGTGAAAGGAAGCAATCACAGCTTTTCATACCTATATGCTAACTGAAGCTATTAAAATTATAATTCTAATTGTGTAGAAGAACTGGGAGCGCTACTTACTTTCACAGAGACGTCTTCTCAGCTTCCCCCGAATTTTATCGATGGCGTTGTAATCGGAGACATGAAACACGTGAGCAGACTTCGGTTCTGAAGCAATCTCATCGAGTTCCTCTTTTAAGGCTTCACCAACACCCACGGCAAAGATCCTAATCCCAGCCTGATGTGCTGCAGTGGCTGCATCCAAGACATAATCCTGGCTCCTTCCATCAGTCAGAAGGATAGCCACTTTTTTAACAGTTTGATCACTAAGTCTCCCACCAGCTTCTTTGGAAAAACTGTAGGTGTTGATGTACCTGAGAGCATCTCCAGTGTTTGTATTACCCCCATAATACTTAATTCTTCGTGCAGCCTCTTTGATTTCCTCACGGGTTTTGTACTTTCCCAGGTCAAACTCTGTGGTTGGACGATCACTGTATCGCACCACACCCACACGGGTTTTGTCTGGGCCAATATCAAAAGTTTCCACCAAATTAGACACCCACTGCCGAACTTTCTCAAAATCTTCTTTACCAACGCTGGAGGAGGCATCCAAGATGAAGACAAGGTCATAGTGAACATTCTTGCAACCTGCAAGAGTGGCAGAAAATATCGCTAAGGGAAGCTGAAAGATGAGTATCAGACATACTAAATATTCCCTAGGCATAGCTCTCTAGTGAGCCATTTGGAGAAGGCAGCAAACCCTCTCCCTATCCTGCAGAGAAAGTGCAGATTCTCAGCCTTTCTTCTGTGTGATTCACCTCATCTGTTTCAGGACATCTACGGTAGATCAGCACACACTTCGCTTTGAAATGCAAACCCTTTCTCTTCCTGCACTACTAACTGCCTTTGCTCAATCTTTCACCTACACCATCTGCATGCATATGAAGCTATTTTTCTCAAACTTCATTGCAATGCCTTTGCTCAGGCAATGCTCTAAAATGACCTTGGCAGATCAAGAGACCTGCCCTGACCTTGCCTATGCCAATCCTGACCCTGAGTAGTGAAGCTTTCATGTTCCCTCTTGCATTAACGTTATGATTTATTTATGCTTAACTGGAAGCAGTTCTTTTGCTCAGCATGATATCTTGGTGAAACAAGTTTATAACAAGATTATTTTGATTTTCAGGCTCTTTGCCATTGACTATTGACTAAAGGATGACTCACTGAATACTGGGATGGCTTCCTTGACAACAAAGGGCAGTTGCTTTGTAAGGGAAAAGTTCACTTATCGCCACAACCACCCTTTTGGCTCCAGTCATGATATTTGTAATCTGAGGCCTGTGTAATCCAAAAGGCAAATGTATTTTAATTACAGCTTGCTTGCCCTATGAAGCCAGACTGGTCATATATTTGTCAGCCACTTGCCAAGAAAGTACATCTCCCAGGAGATGTTTTCTAGCTCTTTCTGAATATATGAAGCCAAGAGGCAGCACATTCATAAATGTCCCACAGATGCCAAAGATTTATCAACATAATGCCCCAATTGGACAAAATGTATATATACATATGTTTATTTAATTCACTGTTACGGACCATAGTCCCTAACAAATTACTGGTTTCAAGATTGAAAACTATTCTACAAAGTCAATTTATCTATGGTCATAACCAACAGCCATTGTTTCTCCAGTAATTCTTGTCTCACGTCGTCTCACAAAGTACAACTGCTTGTTTGAACCAATGGTAAAAAGCTAATTTGACCAATCTTGTGGAGAACAAAGCACAAATGATACAAGACAGAGAGCTGGTCCATACCAGTGCCTGTGCCACTTTATTTCTCTCAGAGTAACAGGGCTCTTCCATGTCTCACTGAACTGGAGATGTTATATCTGTCCCCTAAACTCTTGGCAATTGCCTTTAAACCCTGCTGCTTTACCAAGATCTGAGCTGGTAGCCCACGTCTACCCACACCCACTGAGAGTAGATCTGTTCTGTTGACCCCTGTTTCACTGGAGGACCCTGATTCCCCCAACTGTTCCCACTACAACCATATTAATACCTCCTCTGGGCTATGACCTGGACTGACCAAGCTACCTCCCTTGGTCAGAAAATCTGAGAGTATTTGTGAGAATACATAACTCCAGGGTATGCCCACCAAGGGCAGTTTAGCTCTCCATACATTAAAAAGTGGCATTCCCACGTACAGTTTGCATGTTTTCACATCAGACTAGTTCCAGCCAGGTCCCAGCAACTAAATGTCCATCAGTGACTAAGACCTTGGACCTGCCTCACCTCTGTGGCCTTGCTTGGAGAATGGCTGTCCCTGACTGCTGTCTTCAGACCTGATCCAGACCTTGACTTCCTGACTCATGTTTATGGCTTGATCTTGGACCTGCTTCATCACTATGAGCTTGTCTGGGCATTTGGATTGTTCATTGAGCCCAGCTACCATCCCCCACCTGTCCCTGCTCCCTGGCTGGGGGTGGTAGGACAGGCTGTGGCTGGTGACACCCTGTCCTGCCAGCCCAGGGAGACCTCCAGCTTCTGGCTCCCCATCCCTTAGGAAGCAGTCTGTCCTTGCTGCACTCCTGACCAGAGCTAAAGCACTGATGTATATACACCCAATGTGGATGTTAGCTGAAGACTAGGATGTTTTCCCCTGGAACAGACCAAAGAGTATGGAGGTATCATACACAGTTCATCCAGTCTCATACACAGTTCATCCCCCCAAGTGCGGGGAATGATGCTGTTGCCATATTTCCTCACTGAATTCCAGCATTTGAGCCTACAAGAAGGTCACGAAGTCTTCTCCCACACCCAAATTTGACCTTCCGGTTCATAAATTAGCTCTGGTGCTTTTTTCCTTCACAAGTAACTAGCAATAGGACAAGAGGAAATGGCCTCAAGTTGCACCAAGGGAGGTTTAGATTGGATGTTAGGAAAAATTTCTTTACTGAAAGAGTGGGCAGGCCTTGGAACAGGCTGCCCAGGGAAGTGGTGGAGTCACCATCCCTGGAAGTATTTATAAGACGTGTAGATGAGGTGCTTAGAGACATGGTTTAGTGGGCATGGGGGCGGTGGACTTGATAATCTTAGAGGTCTGTTCCAACCTTAATGATTCTATGATTCTATGATCATCCTGGGGCTGTGCACCTGCCCTGAAGAGGACAGGAATCCCAGAACAGCCCACTGCACTGGAAAGGGGAGTGTGGGTGGCTCAACCACATGAAGAGGACTTGCCTTCAAATAAGAGTAAAAGCATTATAGGTAGGCTTTATAACGCTGTAGGGCAATGCTCATGGTATTGCATGATGGCCGTGAGAGTGGTTGAGTATATACCCGGTGTTTTGTGAGTGACGACGAAAAATAAACATCATCTGTTGCTGTGTTAATTTCCACAGCAAGGTACATCCCAGAGACCTGACCCAGGCACTGCTGTTCCTTCGATGTCTACAGGAACAACCTATGGACATGGGATTGGGAACAACCCATCCACATGTGAACACATTGGAAACAACCAGTCCACATCGGATCATGTTCTGTGACAGCATTTTGTGAGTGAGGGAACACTTGTCCCTAACCACAGAGCAAGAAAGGTCTGGCTGGAAACACACAGTAACTCTCTCGAAGGTAATCAGAGCATGGAGATGATTGAATATATCATTTTATATTATTGGTATAAGTTACATGACATCTGTGTGTATCGGCTTGACTGTGTAGTTCTGCTTGATTTTTGCAGAATATGAAGGATATAATTTATAACAGTAAAGGGTAAGCAAGAAATCTCCACTCTGCCCCCCCAATTCATTATTATATCAATCTATTCTGTCTAAAAGAACATTAATTGAGACTAACCAGAGAATATAAAGGTTTAAGTATGAAACCCACAAGGTACAGACCTTCCTGTTGCTTATTTTAACGACTCTCAGCAGGTGAGATGATGGCAATTAAAAACCAAACAGAACAAACAGAATGAATCCTGTTGGTGTTCAAGGGCAATGAGCCTTAAAACAAGGGGGGGTTTAAGGTTTAAAAAGTGACGCCTATTCAGGCAGTGATGAAAAACATGGTCTTTCAGGATCATTTTCTTAGAGTCAGTGATTCTTTGCTTACAGACCTGATGGCAGTGAAAAGAAATGCTGCAGAAAAGCTTTTAGTAAATATTAATCTGCATTTTTAACACAGTAATGTCCACTGCTGGACAAAATTGATTGTTTTCCAAGAATGCTATAATAATATTGTTTACTGGCAGAAATGGTTCACGTTAAGGGAATATGGGAGATAATTTATAGAAAGTGAACCTTCAGCTTTGTAATTACAGGAAAACTCTCTGGAAACATAATTCCAGGAGTTGTATTCATCCAGTCAGACACTCAGTCAACTCTTTTGCAATATTACCATTAAAAATAGTTCACAAACAAGCCATAAGCCCAAAATTATTTAAAGTAATCACAGAATGAACATATAAATGGTACCACCATATCCTGTGACTGATCCACAGGCAGAAGAAAAGATGAGATTTCACTTTGTTTTGTTACTAAGTGCTTATTCCTGTTAAACTTCACCCAAAAAGCCTTATATAGATCACATAACAAAACTGTAAAGCAGCTAAATCTTCATTCAAGGTCAGGTTGAACGGGGCTCTGAGCAACCTGATCTAGTTGAAGATGTCCCTGTCCACAGCGGGGGAGTTGGACTAGATGACCTTTAAAGGTCCCTTCCAACCCAAACTATTCTATGATTCTGTTCTATGATTCTATGATTCTATTCCTTAGACTGAGAGAATATCTAAAAAATCCTCTTCTTTCTTATAAATTACCCACGGCTGCAGAATAGCATCTTTCCTACAAAAAAAGACAGAAAGCCTCCATCTCAAAGTACCTTTGGGCTTTTATACCAATAAACTGCTTGGGTATACAGCTCTTTTCTGTCCCTGAGGTATAGCATAATTCACAGCCAGATAACTCAACTCTTCCTACTCCACCCAAAAAACCAATGTGTCCTTGTCAAGACTGCCTATAGGAACAGTCCCCCAGTGCACCATCCTCTAATGCATTCAGTGGCATTTGGGAGAGAGTGCTCATCAGCACAGGCCGAAAGCCATGCCAGGGACCATGCTAGCAACTAGTCAGTATGAACCAAGAGAGGGTATGAAGAGTGTCTTGGCCCAGTTTAGCTCACTAGGAAAGTCCCAGCCAGACAGAAGATTCACCAGATCTAATCTGAAACCCACGGAAGGCAATGGAAGAACTGATCTGCACGCCAGTGTGGGGTAGACCAGAGACCTCAGGTAAATCATAACCTTGATCCTGGAGCTATCTCCATACTTAAGGTCTATTTTATGTCTTTTCAGCACTAAATGTCTTGCTTCGGTTTTATATTGTTTTCCTCCTAGCAGCGATAGCTTCTCAGCCAGGTAAAAGCCCCAGCAGCTACTTAGCACAAGGCAGTACGTCGAACGGCACATACCTGCTCTTTGTGCCTCAATTCTCTCCCCGCTGAACACGAATGTGAGAAGGACCAGGAGATGGGGCACGCGGCAGCTTCCCGTAATGGACATATCTCCTTTCTCACGTCAGCTTGTCTTTTCGCCGTGGTGAGAAGCTTGCTAGAAATCCAATCTGTAGCCTGAAATAAAAAGCAAATGTTATCTCATAGAAACACAGACAGAAGTAATGATGCAAGTCATGGGAGCAACGTTTTGGGGAGTTGTCTCTTCTGCCTGTCATTTTATTTCACTAGACACAAACTGCTCAGACAAAGAGGCAGGAGTTCACCTACTTTTCAAAAGCTATAGCCTTTCACTGGCTCTATTCAGCGTGCAGCAGCCTGAATGGAAAACGGAGAGAGATTACCAGATTATTATACTTTAATTGAGCCCACTGTCAACTACACAATCAACGCACTGGAGTGGAAACGATTCCTGACCTGGCCCTCCCACACATTCATCATTAGGAGATACACAACGCAGAGCCGAGATAGGAACCACCGCAAATATCACACGACTGGTTGCCACTTCACCCATTGCTGCTTTCAGTTCCCGAGTCTCAGAAATGATGGACGCTAAAAATACATGGCTGTTTTCATACACATATTTGTTGCTATTGGTCCTTCTCTATAGGAGTAAACTCAGCAGCTTCAAAACACATCTTTCCACTGTTTAGTTTAAAGGAGTGCAAAAGCTCAGGTGGATGATCTTCAGTTTAAGGTTATTGGTTTGAGTTTACCTTGACTGAAGCCACTGAAGTCAGCCGGTATTGTAAGAAGCCAGGCAAAGCGGCTGGGCTATTAAAAGTTTAGCTGTGTTTTCTAACACTAGACCAACTCATTTTTTAAAAATTTTATTATTTACTTATTGCTGTTGGTTTATTATTTTTTATTAGACCATAAAATCATTGCAGTTCTATTTACTATGTACACACACACAGGGGAAAACTGTTTCCACTCTGTAGCTCTTTACTGCTTAAGGAACCATTTTGGAAAACTTTCTCCCAGCTCCTGAATCCATCTTTTCCTCTTTAATGCACAGATTTCTTTGTTCATTTTCTTAGGGAATTTCTGCTTCCTCTGTCTTTTAACATGCACATCAGCTTCTTGCAGTTGATAGTCAGGTAAAAGAGGCATGAAGGGGACACTGTACGTTGTAGATCATTGCTGCAGGGTCAGTTATGCATTCTAGGATATTCCTTTTCAAAGCAATAGAGTTCTGTGGGAATCACAGACAAAAAGAATGGTGGTGTCAGCATGTGTTCAAAACCGGTCTTGATCTGTCAAATGTTGGGCCTATCCCTACCATGTATATCAGAAAAAAAGTGCACATCATTCTGGTTTATGAAATAAAAAAGGGGAAAATCTTACATAGTTGTTGAGACATAGCTGTGAATTCTTATTCCCAGGACAAAATACAGGCTCCTATATTTTCAAAAGTCCATATCATATGCAGACAAGGAGAAAAGCAATACTCTAATAAACCCTGCAAATAAAATTTGGAAGTTCTATCTTTGGCAGTTCCATCTGCCAGCAGTGGAACTTAAATGCAAGAAAAAATTAAAAAAATAAAAAAAAAATAAAAAAAAAAAAGCATGCTCATTCAAGTACCACCCCCAAATCCAAAGGGCACAAGCAGGTGCTGTAGTTTACACCTCAGCCAGACGGTGTCCCTACGAGACAGTGAGGTGCTCAGGTTTGAGCGAGATGGAAAAGGTTGCAGGGTAAAAAGGGCATGAAAATATCACCGTGCCCTACAGTAGTTAGAATTTCCTTTTAAATAAGTACATTACTGAAATACCGCTCAGGCAGCCGCCTGCAGAGGGATCAGGACAAGCATTACTTAAAATATCTATGGGAGCCTTCAGCCCAAGGTTTTTCCTCCCATGTATTTTTTAGGAAACATTGTTTTCTGGCACTGGTGATGGAAGAGCAGGTTAGTGGCGGCAGCAAGAGATGGGAAACCAGATCTGCCATGCGGCGTTCTGCACTTCCAGTGCTGAGAGCTCAAAACGTCCTTCCTCTGTGTCTGGACTTGCCGGGCTGCAAAGTTTTATAAATACACTATTAAAAACAGTCTTTGCCAGCTGCTAACCCGCATGAGGCCAGGATAAAAGGAGCAGAGCACCAGCTGGTGTCAGTCAGCAGAACGGCGGCGGGATGGACCGATGCTGGCTGGACAGGCAGCAGACGCGGCGTAACGGGGAGCTTGGTGGAGGTGGCTCACTTGGGACACGCACGACTTCTGCCCCAGCAGAAGGACTACCTACATGACCAGGTCTCAGAGAGCTGCATCTCTAAGGCATCATTCCTCTCCATTCTTTGCCAAAACACTTCAAGAGCTCATTGCTGCATTATGAATGCTGAAAGGTGTCTCAGAACAGTCATTTAGGCTATAAATAGCGTGGGGGGGGGGAAAAACAACACAAATCAAATCAGAACATCTGCTTAAAATCTATAATCATAACCTGTGGTGGCTTTAATACACATTTGTGGTTCAATATTATTCTTGCATTCAAGCCAAAATACATAATTTTATCCATTTTTATAGCAGGAAGAATTGAACCAAGTCTCTTAAATTGCAACTACTTTATGTATGGATATATCAGTGACAGAAAATTGCCCCGTTCACATCAACAGGACTCATATCATGGCAAGAAAGTCTTCAGGGGTATTAGAAGAAAGGTTGGAGATAAAGCATTTTTAGTGATGGGTTTTCCATACTGGTTTCTTTCCCACCTCAGTCTGTCACTGAGACTGAGCCCAGTTTGAGATTACAGCAGCTGATCAACATTTATTTCCCCTTCCAGGAGAAAGGGTTGAAAAGGAGCCAAAAGTGGGACAGTTTAGGCTTCAGAGTGATCCAAGAATAAGAAATTCTGTTTAGCTGACCCTATTTCCAAATAGCCAATGTGGATTTTTTTATTACTATTATTTTTAGTTCAACCTATCATGTGGGAATAATTTTCCTCAAAGTGGCCTAAGTCAATGTACATCCTTTAAAAATACCTGCTTTTTTCTTTTTATCTCACAAACATCACTTTGAGATTCCCCTGTGACACATTTAGATGTATTGATACTGCAAAAAAGAACTGACAAATCCTATCACATCCAGGTTTATTACCAAACTGCGGACTTTGTGTCTGAGGCCCCGTTTTTAATAGTTTAATGGGAAAAAAAGAGGTGAATAATTCTGGCTGCATGCAAATATGATGTGGGAATGGCATCCAGGCTGAAAAGCGTGCTGGTAAATGTTAAAGTGAGCTCTCTACACTTAAAATACAGGCATAGTACTAACCTATTCATACCGCCTCACAGCTGAACAAACAATATGCAGAAGATATAGACACAAGCTCTATATAACCTTCAGCTTTGGTATGGCTTTTTCAGGGGGGTTGGTATAGAGTTTTAGGTCAGTGAGCATCCATGGTAAGGCCCCTCTGCTTTTGAAGAATAAGTAAACACTCTTTGGAAAATGTACGCTCATAAAAAGCAGCATTAAAAAAAAATGCTGAAGAAGAACTGGGTTTTCTCAACGCAAACGTATTTGAGTATTTTGCTCACTGTTGGGCTTTTCTTGAACGCCTGCATTTTAAGGGGTGCTGCTTTCTCTTCTTGAGCTTTATCCCTTGAGACTGGGAACAGAGTTAGGGCTCTGCTTTCCAAAGAATCACATACATATCCCAAACGGAACCGCACAGCTGGCCTGCATTTTATCATGGGGTTTATTCCTGATTGAACCAAAGTCAAAGAATATCCTGACATCAGTTTATTTAGAAAATGAAACCCCTGTCCATTGCAAATAAGATGATGGTGTTTTCTATCCCACTCTCTGTCTTTGTCCTGCCAGAGCCTGATCCTGAAAGCACATATAGTGACTTTGTTCTAACCTTGCTTCGCAGATAATGCTGTCGCATCATTGTAATTCAAGGCACAAGGAGGGAAAAACTTGTATGAAAGGACAGAAGCAAAACCGTTTGTTTAGAAATGGCATCTTGAAAAAATAAAGGGAAAAGAAGGGGCAGATACAAAGAATGTGGCAGAGTAGAAAACTTCATGGCATTTTTAAGACAAGCAATTTAAGCACAAGATATTCCCTGTCTCAGCCTCTCCAGAGACTGCTCTTCTGTCCTGGTTTGAGAGATGTCACCAACAGCAAAAACCACGTGAGTTAGAGATGGGAAAAAAGGGAACACTTTCTGTGACCTCCTTCATCCTTCAGAGGAGTGATTCAGTCACAAATATTAATAAAACAAAACAAAAAACTGGAGTCAATAGTAAGATGAGCATTTCAGGAGTGTGATTTAATAAAACTGCTTCTACTTTATGCGAGCAAAAGTTCAAAGACCCTCCAGGGACAGTACAAAGATCAGTGATTTAAGGCTGAAAGTAAAAAGCATGTCCAGTTATGGACTTTAGTCTGCTCATTAACATATCTGAGCTTTTACTTACATTTTACTGAATTATACCACCTAACTGTTCATCTTACTGTTAAATCCAAGGGGGGCTGATACTATTATTGTGCTTAATTTCATCCATTCGTCTGCTGCCACTGAACATCACCATATGCCATATAAATGTTCTAACTATGCTGGCATTCATAATGTGATTTTAAATGTCTTTGGTATGCTCCTCTGAAGAAGAGGTTAGCCTAGGGTGAAAAAGACAGTGTCCAATTATACAGCTTTTCACACACACACAAAAAAGAAAAACAACAAAAAAACTCAGAACACTAATACATCTGACATCTTAGTAGAGTCAGCTTGTTGATCGTGCCTCTTCCAACTACTGAACTAAGCAATTTAATTATCTAAATTATTGCTGATATGAGCAGGAAGCCAACCGTATAAAAGAGAGATGGGACTTTCTTCCCCCCAGTCAGCCCATGTGGTCGTACATCTTTGTTCGATGCTTTTTAAAGAAATCATCCGATGGCATTTCTGGAAGATATGCATCTTCCCAGGCCTGATCCAAAGCCAACTGTAGTTAATGAAAAGAGGACCATTGATTTCAGTGGGCATTATTTCAAAACCCATGTGAATAATAGAGCAGAAAATTCTATGCTAACACCAGAGTTGTTCCTGAGGTACTTTGTTCAACTACAACTGATCCAAAGTCTGCTGAAATCAAGGGGGAGACTGTCAGCAGCTCCACAATATGTTGGATGGGGACATTCATGCACCCTGCTAGTGAACAGCTCTCCAATGTCTGCTCTAAGTGCCGGTGAGGCTGCAGGGGCTGAGACGTTTCTTCTCTTCTTTTGCAGTATCACATCTCAAGAGCAACTTCTACCCCAATCCCTAAAAAACTGATCAGACGCAGGGAGATGGTTAGCATGAATGCTAGCCAAAGCAATCTGTCAGCTTTATAGGAGATGAAATAGGGTGGTGGGAAAGATCAGCAGACCATTCAAACCCATCAATTTATTTGCCTTAGCTGAACTCCATTAACTGTCTGAAGTACTTGGTGCGGGAACTACCAGGGCCCATGAATGATTAATATCGCTGCAATTGGAAATAAGTTTGATCGTGCAAGAAATAAAGTCTATACTGCACAATTAGGAGGGGAAAAATAATAAATAGCTGTCTCCTAAGTGACAGGTATCTGTCCAGGAGACAGAACGAGACAGGAATCTAATGGGAAAAAATATCATACAGAGGAGCGTAACCAAGAGCCTTAGAGGGCCGTAAAGCATACTCCAAGGGGGACTGGATTAACTCAGCATGGGCATTTCCTAATTTCTGCATGCTCCACTTTGCAGCCTTAGAAACGTTCTTTTAACCTCTGTGGTGTTGCACGTGCACGCACTAGGAAACCTGAGAGAAGGTCAGAATTAGAATTCAGCCACTCCTGACTCCTTAACCTATGCTTGGATCATGCATCCCTCAAATTGACCTCTTTGTAAATGCATCTACACTTTAAAACAAGCTCTTACTGGTTGCCTGCCAAATCACTGCAATTCTAAAATACCCTAAGTGCTAGACGAGGACTTTGCAATGTATTTTTGCCTGCTGCAGCCACGCAGTGTCTGCAGGCTGAAACCTTGATGCAATACCCCCAAGTATAACTTTTCAGTGATTTGTCCAGGGGAAGTAACTCCAGATTTAAACTGAACTCTTGCATGTCAAGCTTAGAAATCTGTCTACAGATTGGCTAAGAAAACCCAAAACCTAAAATCTCCCAAATCCTACAGTCTATCATTAGGGTACAAATCCACACCACCATTCCCAAATTCATTTTTTTAGCTCTCCTATAAATAGGCTGCACTCACATGGTAGGACCAGTCATGTGCTGTGTCTACATCCCAGTTCCCTGATGGGGACAAGACAGAGGTGCGCTGGGTTCTGCAGTGCCCCAGCTGCTGTGCCTGGGAGAAGAGATGCCACAAAACGATGCTCCAAACCTTTTAGATCTGGCCAAATAGCTTTAAGGGCATGCCACAGAGTGCAACTGTCTCTTGGTCTCCCGGCATAACTTGCCAGGAGCTAGAAACAAGCGACATACCTTGCTAGTGCAGAAAAAGCACATTCTCAAGCGGTGTTTGAGAAAGTTACACCCAGCGGTTCTTTGGCTTTGGCATCATCAACCAGTCTGTAAGGAAAATCCGTACTGCACCATATGAACACGTCTGTTTATTGACCAGCCAAGTGGTAACCCTGCCTCACTTCAGCTAATAAGGAATTTGAATTTCAAAAGAAATTCTACATCTCAAACGCTGTCTCTGTATAAAACATTATTCCGCAAGCATCTCAGTTAATCTGACTGAAATAATTATTAAGGAAAAGACTCACAGGAAGTGTCTCAGAGTGTATATGGGGTCCAAGGGATTAGGAGACCTGATAAGGGGAAGCTTTGCCTATCTGATTTGGGAAAACAATGCCTGGAAAACAGGGTTTGTGCAAGAACCAGGCACCTGCTCCTGTAGTGCTCGTACTGACAGCTTCTTTCCTCAGGTTTATTTACTAGCTGGCAAAACCGGGAAGAATATCTTGAACTTGATACTGAAGCATCGGTTCGATACATCTAGATTCATTTTTCTTTATAGTAAAGTAGCCTCTCAGTGCTGCATTTTGTATGAATCAATTTTTTCTCCTTGATTTTCAGTTACTTACCTCTGGAAAGCACTAGCTTGAACCTCTTTAGCATGCAGCAGGGAATTAGGAACAGAACAGGAGACTCAGAGGTCAGTTAACTTGTCATAATCTTATTTGGGAGCTATCCTTTCCTACCCCCGGAATATCCCCAAATATACAGTTTGAGTCATGTAGATTGCAAGGCATTTACACGGCATGTTAGTACGTATTATGCCTCTGCAGTAACTCATCCATTGGGGTGCACATGTATTTGAATCCTGCAGATATTAATACAATGAAATGATTGGATACATAATAATTTATGAATGGTGATGGATTTACTAGGGGGGAACACACACATCAAACTACATGACTTAATAGCAGTTGCACAGCTCACCCATCCCAGTAATGACTCTATCACACCCTGGCTAAGTTAGAAAACTTTGTCCATGCTCCCTTGCCTGCTTCTTTTAAACTTAACACAACTCTGAAATGTCTCTCGTGTTGTCACTGAAGCAGGTTTTGCAGCATACACACGTCCTAGAACTGTAAAGTCCACCACCTGCATGTAATACAAGGCACGTTGGCTACTTAGGGTGGTAGATAACATTATTCACTGGCCTTCATAGGAAGAGGAGCCCAATTCGTACATTTAAATTCACAGCCACTGCTGGCTGCAGGATGTCCAGATTAACGAGGAGTGATGTAAGCAAGACAAAGATCAAAATGATGTCTGCAGAGGAAGCAAACAGTTCAAACTGTAGAAATAGTTTGCTGTGGAATGGAAAATCCTGAGATTTGTCCCCATTACTACTGGCTCAGACTGTCCTTACTGCTGCGTGTGCGGAGCACATTGATTTATTACAGGATCACAGAACACCAGTCCTTTGGCCTAAACCCTATAACCTGTATGGGGAAAGTCCCACAAATCCCATTTCCTGTCAAGCAGAGGCAGAGCTGTTCCAGCCCACATTAACTATTAGGAAGAAGCCTTTAACATTGAGCCCCTCGAGGCTATTCAATATGAAAGTGCTCTACTCTTATAGGGCCTATTTCCTGCTTTTTATATCCTTATGGAAGTTCTTCCAGCTCTTGGAATGAAACTTAATATTTTCTTTTTTAGTACAGTAGAGTATTATGTCAGTAAAAAGACCCATATGTCATGGCTTTATATAGTCAGCTAGCAGAGCTGGAGCGAGGAATCAGGATGGGCTAACAGCCTAAATCTGTCTGGAAAATAGGCAACATACTTTCTGAACAAAGAGGAGCCTGGTGAATGCATTTCCCAGAACAACTACTGGGGCCAATGCAAGGAAGAATTGCTTTGGATTTCTTGCCCTATACCTTACGATAATGGCCTGGATAAGGATTACCAGAATCCCTACAAGCTCCAGAGATGAGCTCATACCAATTGTCTGTCACTCTCAGGGTTATTAACAGGACTATGCTAACTTGAAGTGTACCGCGCACTCACCCACCGCTTCCCCAATGCTTCTGCTGAACTGTCCAGATGACAGAAAATTTCCCAAATTCAGGAACATCCGTGCCTCCTACTTGCTCTATGTGGGTGAATTTCTCCTCCACGTGTTCCAACAAGTTGATGGCCATCTAATGTCATGAAAGTTTGTTCAGAAACAACAACTTCATTTGATTAAGAGATTTAGTATTGCAAAGCCTTTCCATGGCCTAATTTCCATGGTCTTGGTCTTTGTAATAAAACCCTGAGCTCTACTGTGGACACCAACACACCAGCAAAAGTGAAAGATCTGTGAAGAAAGACCATGAAAACAAGAGATAGCTGTTACTTGGGGAGGTGCAGATGGCAGGGTTACATCCTTCAGCCTTTCTGAAGCTTTCCCTCTTCACCCAGCACTTGCAGGAGGCATTGTCCCCTGTGCAGAATCCACTGCCTGAAATCCACCCAAGCTGAATATCTCCATGCTCTTGTCTACTGAGAACAAGCATTGCCACTTCTCTTTTAAAACACAAGAAAGAAAAAGGACAGCTGAACGCATATAGGCAGCTGGAAAGCAACCTTTTCCCACCAGGTATTCTAGAAAAAGGCCATTCTTTGCCTCCTTGTTGCAGCAGGGTCCCTGTAGAAATGGCTGTAGAAAGCGATTCACGGTCAGTTGACACTGCAGCGTGGCAGCAAAGCATTTTGGGAACTGACCTGAAACACAAAGTGGGACTGGAACCCCCACAGGATTGCTGCTTTTATTTCTCATAATTGCATAACTCAAATCAGTTAAAGCAGAGGCAATTCTGGGAAGACCCAACAACAGAACTCTAAGGTTAGACAACTTAACCAGTTTAGGTGTCTGCAGAGTGGGGAGGTCGTATGGAGGATTTGAGACTGAAAAACTTGGAAGCGAGTGCCTCAAGTCTTTTTTGGTTCTAACCTCAGATGCTTCTCTCTCCCATGAACGGGAACGGACCAGGGGCTAGGAGGAGAGAGGAAGACTCATCTTCTCTGACCATTGAGGTCTGCATTGTGGATGTCTTCACAATCAACATAGATTCCTTTAAAGTAAAAGAAATAAGACAAATAAGAAGCACAGCCTTAATGAAGCAGCAGCTTTGAGTGCAGACAAGTTAAGATAGCATATCCTTCACGTCTCAGCCATCTCTGCCCAGCACCGTGACCATCATCAACACGGGACTAGCAGGTAAGGGGAACACAGAGGAGTCAAGCAGAAGCAGAGTTTATCCAGCATCACAGAGATCCTGAGTCTGAGACTGAGATAAACCACACTTTACTCCTCTCAGTTCCTGAATGCCACACACAGAAAATCACTGCTTGTGAATCCTTCCGTGATCTTGCCATGATCCTGGCAGCAGGAGACCTGCAGCGAAGTTCTGCCTTGTCACTTTTCTTGGCATTGCTGCTTCCAGGGCTGTGAGTAAGACGGAAAACAAGAAGCTGATGAAGAAGACACTTAGAAGAAGTACAGCAAATAAGGGTCTGAAAGCTGTAAATTAAACAGGAAAAACCAGAGAAAACATGCAAACTACCCCTATTTTCTACCAGGAAGGCCTCTCATCACCATTGTCACTCACATAGAAAGGATAAGAACTGAAAGTTGTGCTCTGCTGCCCGTACACAGCTCTCACGCCAGGCAACTGGCAGAGGCAGGAGGCCTGTCGCTTAATAGCTGATAAGAAATGTCACTACCAGCTACCCCTGCACAACAGCTGGGTCTACCTGTCCGTGCTTAAGGAGTGGGACAGTGTCAGGTCAATAATTCTGACGTTGGCTGGAAGTGTTTTGAACCATCTCAACTTGCACCCCGTCCCATCCCCTCCACTCTGATTCCTTCTTTTTAACTGTTCCCACAAGCCTCAGAAACAGCAGCAATCACTCTGTTGCAGGAAAGAGAAAGCAGAAAGGGAAAGGGCCATGAAAGAAAAAAGGAATAGAAGGAATCACATGGATGAAACATGGAACAACACCAAACTCAGGTCTTCCTAACATTCTCATTTTTTCATGTCTCAAATTTTTGTAATTAACTGTAGGAAGAAGTGTGACACCAAGCTGTCTCAAAAAGACCTGAAACTTAAAAACTTACTTGATTCCCTTTCTTTACCTCTTCATATCTAATATGCTGAATTTGTACCTTAAAAGAAGATATAGCTATTGGGAAAGCAATAGTAGATATCAAAGATTTTATCCGATAGTTGGAGGGAGGATATTTCCAAATGGATAAGGATGCAAAAATTTTCAAAGTTCCCATTACTTCCAAAACTGGTGACAACCTTGCAGACTGAATTGTTATCACAGGAACAGGGTATTGATCTTTAGGTGTAGGTCTTTTATGATACTCTGTCTTTATCCATGTGCTCTGTTCAGGTAGATGTCTGTGTGATGACATCAGGAAAGCAGTATTTCCTTGAAAACAGAGACGACTGAAAATGGGAGAGACAGGATCAGATGGCAAGACATACAGTAGTTACCAGGAGAAGAATAGCAAATGCAAAATTAGAAACTTTGGTGGAGGAGAAAAGACATGGAAAAACTGTAGAAATGGAAAAGAGATACCCACTTAGACAGCAGTGCTAGAACTTAAATCAAATTACAACTGTGCCTTTCCGGACTTTAAAGATGAATTTAAGATACTGTCTCACACTAGGCTATTTCCTAAGACATTGCAGAGCTTTGGCTGGGATTTATCTCTTTTACATTTAGATTGTAGGTGTCTAACTAACATTGTATGTGGTTTTATACTTGAGCTCATCAGGATCTGTCCCCTTTCAGCTTCATGGAGGAAAAAAAAAAAAAAGGAAAAAAAATCCATAGCCAGATTGATTTTATCTCTTTCTAAGGAGGTTGAGTAAAATAAATTAGCTACTCACAAGAAGTGCTTATTTTCCCCAGACACAATAAAAGGAGCCTACACAAACAGCTAAGATTTAGATATTGATATTTCAAGACATACTGATATTTCAACAGATGTCTATCTGGTCAAGGTGACATAAGAAAGTCAGCCAAGAGCAGCAACAGCTAACAGATGGTAAGGGTAATAATAGGAAACTTTAGCAAGTTCAGAGGCAGAGGGTGAAAAGACTTGAGTATAAAGTCTTTGTGTAATGGGGAACAGAAGCAGCACATCCAGATTTCTAAACAGATACCCCTTCCTGAATAATGAAATTGTCTTAGAAAAGCAGGTTTGGGTAGAAAGACTAAAACAGAGCTAGGAAAAGCAACGTCTTTTTGAACTTTCACACTAGTTTACCCAAAGAGATCTTATGAACATCCTGTGCAGGATTTAGTCCAGTTTCTGGTTGAATTATAATGAATATGGGAACTAAAACTATAGGGCATGGATGGAATCCTGGACTGCCTAAAGGGTTAAACTTCAGTCTGAGTTTTCTGTACCCATAAACTGCACTGGATGAAGTCAGCCCTGAGGTTCAACTGTCCTAAATGCCAGTGGCTGATGCTTTGTTCTCACTGACTCTGCAAGTAGGCTCAGGAACCTGGAGGCCTGAAGACAGTCCTCACCAGTAAAATAAAGGTTACAAAAAGGCACTGAGTACCTTGGCCATTTCTAAATCTTTTTTGTCACTAGATTTCCTGCCCCACTAAGCAGCAAGCAGGTACTTTTCTTTGCTTTCCTTTTGATGCCAAGGAAAATGCCAAAGAACTTATACACTGCCACGATGGGCAGAGATGCACAAGAATTTACCCCATATAGAGATAAGCAAATATTTCAAACACAGTTGTTCTCTGAAGAGTAACTGTTTTAATCTATCTGTTGCCAATTAAAAAAAAAAAAAAGAGTTGATGGGATTGTGCTTGTTTTGCTGTTTTGTCTCTGTTAGCAAGACTGACAGCCTATTCTTTGTTAGATAAAAACAGGTGTTATAACTCTTGTTTTCCATGGATACTTATAAGACCTAATTTAATGTATGAAAGTTTTTCATATTCATGTTGATGTATTCAGGGAACAACTCTTATTTATAGATCATTACAGACGAAAGGAACAATTATGTACAGTCTGAACTCCTGGCCAACATAAGTCCAACATTATTCTTAATAATAGCAGTATCTCATCTATATGTTGTACAAAAGTTGCAGTACTTTTCCTGCTCTAGAGAGCCATCAATCTTGATTTATGAGACAGAATATTCCCACACCAGAACTAGAAAGTTGTTCAAGTGCTCAGTTACCATCGCCTGATGTACTTGATCTCTAGAATGAATGCATTCATCTTCTGTTTGCAGTGTCATTTTTTAATCTGAAACCTTTCCCTGGCTTCTAGGGCCCAGAACAAGTCGCTAGGCTGGTGGTTAATAATTAAAGAATTTGAATTTTTTCCTACTAAGGTAAACATAAAACCCCACCATGCTATTAGCTATTCCTTAGCCTAAAAAGAACCCCAAACAGACAAACAAATAAGAAACGATATAAGACACTAGCTCAGCTACATTAGCAACGTTTCACTTGTGCAATAAAAAGAGGAAAAAAAAAAAGAATTCTTAAGATCAACATAACACCTCACCGTTTTCTACTTTCTCCAGAAACTCTGAGCACTGCTGCTGCTTACCAGTGGCAGCTTAAATGCTTCAGGAGAGAATCCAAACACAAGGTGATGCTGAATCCTCAGACTAAAAAAAACTATGCATTTGTGTACGACTAAACAGTAAGTACCTAAAGAAGTTCTCCAAAAAAAAACCTGCTGGTAACTATAGCAACTGCATTCACTGTATTTTTGCTAGAAAACATTTTCTAAAGCCACTTAAGAAAGTACATTTTTCAGCCATTATTTACGTATCTAACTTTCAGGCCTTTCAATGCAATCCTGCTCTCCGTTCAGCTTCCACCCTTCCGCTTCCACTTGGCATGCAGAGCATGTGAGTTGCTGGGGTGACTCCCAAATTCGGGAAAGGAATTTTCTCTCCAAAATTCATCAGGCTTAAATCTAAACTGCTGAACTGTGGCTTTCATTTCCAGTGAAATGCCATGCTGGCACAAACACTTACATCTCTCAGGCAAATCGGACATCCGAGGAGAATTACACTTAAAGCAATAACTGGTGTACGTCCCAAAACACGATAAAGGGGATGGGAAAAGAAATAATCTTTAAGAATCTTAAATTGTTAGATCTGGTGAAATACTTGCTGTATCAGAATTCGGGTCTTGCTACATTTACTTGCTAGTAAGTGCTGTAAAGCAACAAAACTTCAACACTACTTGGGATATGAAAGCTTTGGAGAGCCACTATACTTAGTTCGTCTTACATAAATTATGCCTTTCCAATGGCACGGTCTTCTCTAGATGATTGGCACCATATAGTGCAATAGCCATGTTTGACATTCATCTGTTGAAAGGGACTTTTTCCCCCTTTGAAATAGCTGTATGAGACCAGATGAGAGTGCTGCTGGTTTCCTCTATTTGAATCAACCACCTGAGCAGAAGACTGCTGTGGGCTTAACTCTTCTCTCTGGTGCTCCCTTCTGCATGAACAATAGCTTTGACTCTGAGAGAGAAGTACCCTAGCACTTCACATTCAGTCTCCCCTTTGAGAAGACAGAATTTTATTTCCCTCTGAGGTGTACGAAACAGAGAAAAGATTGAAAGCATAATGCAGGTCTTCAGTCTTGACACAGACCTTCCACTTCTGAAGTCTGTGGAAAAATGTTCGTCAGAGCAAATTGCAAAGCATATCCACTCTCACCCCCCCAGTCTCTTCTCACTGACAATGAACACCTTCTTGCTTTTCCACACTACTACATTAGTTTGACGTATTGATTCATTTATTCACATGTAGCAGCTTGTCTAACTTGCTTGTCACTTCACTGATTATAAAGAGTTCACCATGAAAAACAAAGCAAAACCCACCAAAAAATCCTTCATAGCATACTATTAGATGTCTTCTAAAAGCTTTGCTTTAGGACGCTTTTTGTAAAAGCTAGTCCATTACTTTTATAAAGCATTCTGTTATATCCACAGAAATGCCACTGGATAGCCACGAGATCAGTGTTTTCCCTGTTTTTCCATACTTCGTAGGTGAAAGCATTAAAAGACAAAAAGCAATGTTTAAAGCTATAATACAGGTTTCAGCATTAAGATTTTTGATGTCCACCTTAAGCTAGAACAAAGACAGCTGCAATTTAGTGTAACAGAAACGCTAATTCTTCTGCCACCCATTGCTGTGAGGTTATCACCAATGTTATTCAACATTCCAATATATTAAAGCATTATGACACCTGGAAAATATTCACAAGTTGTCATCTTGTTCCTAATAACATCCTAGAGGCAAAAAGATTTCTTCCCCACATACCAACGTACAAGAGTGTTAGTTTTATGACTCCTGCCTATGAATTACACCAGGAGGACTCAGTTTCACTGGCAACAATTCAAGAACAGGAAAGTCAGCACAATGAAACAACTTCAAAGGAACATGAATTATTGGAAAGATCATGCAAGTGCAGGCTAAGTATTCAACCTTAACACATTTCAGTTTCATCAGATTCCAAATAGCAGGAATCAATTATTTTTTTGTAGCAGCAAATCTGTGGTATCTCAGAGCCCAGCTCCATCCTGATGTGCAGCTGCAATTCTATGTATTAGTGTAAATCAAAAAAGAAAAATCAAAAACAAAACCAACAACAACAACAACAACAAAAAAAAAAAAACCCAACAAAAAAATCCCCAGTGGAATTACACAAGTGCAAAATATGAATAAAGCCGCACAGACCCTGATGCTGAGGCTGACCCACCTTTCTGCAGAGGACAAGCTCTTAAAATAAATATGTTACCAAAGCATTTAAATCCATACAACGGTTACTCTAAGATGACTTTTCTACTTAATGAGAGACTTCTCTTCAACCACAAGTTATAAATAGGAGCATCGCCTTTGCATAGTGTGAATCTCTCAGCGAAGGGAACTTTTCTAGGGGAAATGTAAAGATTTCATCTAGGACTGGATTACATTATCCCATTTCTCATCTTAGGAAAAGAATGAGAGGAGAGAGAAGTATTTTTCCCACCACGTGGCTCTCAGGCACGTTAAAACCTACCTTATTTCTGAGCTCTGTCCTGCGGCAGAGGAATGTCTTTCTTGCAGGCTACAGCCCTGCAAGTAAACAGGCAGGGACGGGCAGGATGTGGGCAGAACTTGGGATCTACCCTACCCCTCCCAGGGACCAAAGTAGCCTCACAGCCACCACAAAAGCAGAAGAGGATGGTAACGAAGGGCTATCCCTGCTGCAGTGCCTCCCACGATTACTGCTTGGGCAACCTCTGCCCTCGCCTCCCGCCCGGCACAGGACAAGACACGGGCACTGCTTAACACCCTTTTCGTCTGCAGACAGGTACACCAGTCTCTGTGCTGGTCCCAGTGTCAGCACTGGTGTACTGGGGAATGCACCGATATTTGCAGATACACATTTAATTCACATTGCTGCCTGGCAATCAGTGGCTTCTCGTCTGTGATTTCGAGCATTTCAACCATTGCAATCGCCTAGAAAGGATATTGCTGGAAATGTTCTAGCTCACCTGCTTTTGCTGTAGAGAGCAGTCTGAGTGCATTATTTTTTTCGTAATTTGTCATATACAAGATTTATCATAATTTTAAACATACAGATTTTGACAATTATTGAGAGCATTTAAAAAGTTTTGTGTTTAAAAAGTTACATCTTTTTAGTATTTCAAATGTTCCTACTGAACTCATCACATCAGTGGAAGCCAACGCAGACAATTTTGGTTTTTTTAAATACCTTGAATTATGTGATTCAGAAATGACTACAGTCTTTGCTAGCTCTGCTGATTTAGTAACACAGCTTGCAAAATGATCAATGTTCAGACAATCCCACTGGTATCTCAGCATACCTCTTAGCAGATTAAAGCACTCCATAACTTTTTATTGGAATGACAGAATCTGCCCCTAAAGACAGACACCATGGTAGAAGCCTCAATAAATTGGGAGTCATTTTCCACTTAGGTCTGTATAACACCAAACACACTGTTGAAACCTTAAATCACAGATAACTATTGGCAGTGATAGAGCCCTTCTTAGACTTCGTAGATTTATTCCCAGAAAGCATTAAACCTAAGGGAAGGATCGCATTAATTTTCCCCTCTCTATTTCCCATTCTGTTCAGACATCATTTAAACCATATCCCAAAAAATCGATTTTCACTGTGTAAGAAAGCGTCAGTGTGAACAAAGTCAGAGGCCTTTCCCCGAGCTCAGGTGATAGAATAAAAGAACCTGGAGAAAGGGACGTCTGTGCCTGAAATACAGAGTTGGATATAAAGCAATCCCTGAGTAATCCCTGAGTTCCCACCCATCGAGAAAATCTACTTATATTCATCACCAACTTTTCTCATTAAAAGTTTGGGACTTGGGATCCCGCAGCCTATAGCATAAAGCAGGCACTGAGAGAGACGCACGCCACTATATTTATACATGGTCACCCAAGGAAGCAGCTTGTGTTTTCAAATGCATCTTAAAACTTTCACTTCAGTGGAATCATTGAGGGAAGATTTAAGTGTTTATTCTCCTTCAGGCTAATTTTTTTTATTTAATAAGACATGGCTACCCTATTTCTCCTAGAAAATAATAGCACAATCTTTTGAAAATTTGCCCCAGTTCCTAATAACTCACAACGGCCTTTTGCAAATTTTAGTTTTTAATTCCCATTCTTTTCAATTTTTATGGTACATATCAAAGTGATTATATACTCCAGGGGCTGAAACTGGTAAAGTCTTTTGTGATTCAGTTTGACTTCTCCAGAAAGGCCAGAAGCTTGTCTTTTGTGATAAACTATGAGCTGAAAAGGACCATCTCCAGTAAAACACAAGATTGCACAACTCCTAGGACCAAAGGACACTGTTGCTTCAATGTGCATCCTTCAAAAGGATAAAGCAAGCCCAAGAGTCACCCAGATGCCTAGGAAGAAGACTCTGCTCTTGGCAGCAGCCAACACACTTGAAACAGCAGCAATGCCAAAAGCATGAGCAGGTAATAACTGACTCCCTTTAAAACCCAGTAAGACAACAGGGAGTCGTGAGACCTAGTGTAAAACCTACCAGACCCTCCTGCTCACTCCTCTGGGTCTGGGTAGTGCTCTTGGCATCGTCACAGCTCCCAAGCAACATAAGAAGCCACCAAGCCAGAGGTTTTCAGGAAGAAAGGGGATTTAGTCAATGAATAAACACAGGCAGATGGTGGGACAAATAGGGGTAGGTTGGACAATCCATTCCCCAAATCTTCTTTTAGCCTGTTTAAGTCTCCTGAAGCACAACTGTGTGTACCCTCACCTCAGATCTTGTTTCAGTGACAGTCCCTGTTACAGCACCTCTGGGAATTTTGGCAGGGAAACAGTTCAAAGTCAGGCTCTGCCCTAAAGAGTTACCCATGATTTATCCATGGTACCTCCTCCAAGTTTCTCTCTCCTGAGTGAGCCTTTTAAAGTCCTAAAATAAAAGGCTCCCTCATCTGATCTTTGAGATGCCACCATGCCTCAAGTCTTCCATCTGGATACATCTTCCAGCAAGTCTCTGTTATGAGCTGAATTAGAAACGGGTCCTGGAGGGATGAGAAAAGGGTTATAACCAGGCTCGTCACCTGGTCTTTAAAATGCCAATTTTTCACACAGGGGGTTTGAACACTGAAGGATTTGTTTTGCACGAGGTTACTGTGGCAGAGTGGGAATTAAGCTTAGTCCAGCAGTCCAAGTCTTGCACCAGAAGGAAAGCCCTCCCCTCCCACATTATCTCTGCTGGGACAGAAGCAAAAGGTGCCCTGTTTACCAGACGTGATCCCTGTGCCAAAAGAGTTTACAATCTAATAGACAGGATTTCACAAATCCTGTGAGTACATAGCCATAAAGGATTCAAAGGGGATTAAAAGACTCCTCACGCTTCCCATTCTTAAGGAGAGTATTTACGAAGAAAAAATTCTCCTATCGGCTCCGCTGCCATCCAACACAGCATTATGTCACAGAACAGAGAAGGGATTAGCACTTATTATCTGATCAGACAAACAAGTTAGCTAAACAAGAAGAGCTGGTAATGAGGCAGAAAAGCTGTGTGCACAATGGCATGGATCCTCCCACCTAGGCATGGATCAAGAGTATTCATAATACTGTTATTTAATTGAGAGACTTCATAGATAAAGGCCGATTTTTGCAGACAGCGTAGGACTGACAATGGAAAAATCCATGCTCTGTGGAGCCTTTTAATGACAAATCAGGATTAATAAACATTATCCCATTTATAAGAGGAATAAGTGAAATGATCATTCATGTAAGTGTCTGTTTCACAGAAAATTGTCACCATGTTCCAGTAATTATTTTTGCTGGCCGGTTTCAATGCAAGAGGAACGCTGTCTTCATGTCAATATTGTCTTCAATTAGCTACAGGGGGCAACTCAATCAACCCAAAGGCTAGTATTGCCCAAAGCCAATGTAATCCCTCCTCCTGCATGGGCCCTGGAGGAGAGAGGGAAGAGCTTTTTTAAGATAATGTGTAGTCCAACAGCCTAATACTTCCTATATCATCTATATGTAACGGAGCACTTAGCTACATGATATCACCGTCACACCGCATATCTCCTGAAAGATCCTAAATCTGATACATGGGATAAAATTGTCACATCACCCTGCTACAGCTATCCCAGATCCTCCTGCTCACCTAAACTGCTCTGATAGTTTTAATCAATACAAAACTTTTCTGCAGGGCTAGTTTATTGCACAAGAGATGCCACCATGTGTTGGTCAACAGACATGGCCGCAGTCCTGAGCGATGCTCTGAGGCCTTATTGAAATCACAGGAATTAATCTGACCAAATACAGAGATCTCCAGTGTAGTTGTCTATATCTGAGTAAACCATCTACCAGCCCTTTATAATCCATAGAGAGTAACAGACACTTCCAGGGAGTAACATATTTCAAACAAGTCAAATCCTGAAAAACTTCCTATTTTTCTTCACCAGCTCTAAAGGCAGCAAGGAGTGTCTGGCTGAGCAGGNCTGAACACAGGATTCGAGGTGCAAGTCTCCAACAGACATCTAAAACTGGGTGAGGTATGTACTCGGCCTCTCTGCTTGAGGCAGACAGACCCAACAGAGGTTAAACGCCACACAAACTACTGGCACAGCCATTGCCCTGGGGCTATGCCCATCCGTGCCACGTGCCACAGCAATTATTTAAGGGAATTCAGCCCATGATATGATGAATCTTCAAGTCACTAATGAAGAGAAGGACAAAGATATGCAGCTAAGGGAAGAAGTGACACTGGTTAACACAAAATAGTTCCTGCTTATTTCTGGTAGCTTTTTTTCTTGTTTTGGCTTGGGTTTTTTTCTTATTGATCCTGAAGGCCTACAAAGCTGCCAGCAACTCCTCCAACTAGGGGGACAGGCTCCCCAAAACTCAGTGTACCTGCAAGCTCCTTCTGTGGCTTCCTCGGCTGGCTAGGACCTGCCTTATGGGTTATTACCTTCAAAAACACTCTCTGGAAGAGAGACGGGAAACAAAAACATAGACATGGAAATGAGGAGAAATTGAAGTAAGAGTAAATAGTTTTAAGTTCTTTATCATACCAGTGGGCATAAGGGTACTTCATGCTTTATCTGTTTTGCTGCGTGCTGTTACCAGTCTTAGCTCAGAAACTGCTGAAGGAAAGGTGATCTCTCGTTAAATTACTATAAAGCTCGATCGGATGGTGTCCTGGAAAGCAGCATTTCTCCGTCTTCCCTGTATCGTCACAGCTAAAATTAGCAACTTAATTTTATAGCCCACTCATGACTGCCACAGTCTTCTTGGGGTCATGGCCCATAGTCTGGGAACAGCTGCTAAGGGAAGTGAAAAGGATGCTAAGGGAAGAAAATATGACAATAGAGATATCTACTGAAAGGAAAAAAAGTCGAAGAAGGCAATAAAAAAGACAGAACAGTGAATTAAAAAGAAGAAAGTACTCAGAAATGCACACATAACTTGAGTGAAAAAAGAACAGAAAATGCACTCAGTAATAAACCCGTGAGATGGCAAAGAAAGAAGCTAAAATAAGCCCACTTGTAAACCGTTTTAATATCAGGTATCAGTCATAAAAGTACTTACCCGTATAATTAAGAAAAGCCTCCAGAAAACATAAAAACCGCTCTTAGAAATACTCTAGAGGTGGTACCATAATTAAACAGCAAAGCAGGACAGGGGAAATTGGTTTGAAACAACTCGAGCACAAGGTGGCTTATGAAATGTCAGACTTGAACAAAGGTTGTCACCCATCTCTTAGGAACGAGCAATTCACTCCTGCCCCAGCCTCCCAGAGTGGTTGAACAGTTTTATTACCTATGTTAAAGCGTTGTCCTTTGCAAAAGGAATGATTTTTTCTTTTTTTTTTTCTCTTCCTGCTGCAGAAACATGAAGTCACTGGCCATTGCAGAAGTGGATCATCAGGTCCCGTGTTCAGACTGAGAGCATCTTGGGCTGTGATGCAGCAGATCATGTAGATGATGCAGATTTGAGCTTTGCCAACGCTCGCACGGGACCAGATGAATTTCAGGTGCTACAGAAGGGCTGTGCCTTGCTGCCTCTTAGCAGGTACTGAATTAATTTCCCAGTCAGGAGTTATAACCACTGTGCCTGACCACCCTGTCTAGATCTAGTCAATGGGGTTTGCTGAAGATTTTCTGGTATATTTTGCAAAAATCAGCACTGACCACTCTTCTCTTTTTGAGTACTACAATGGACTGAAAACCATATGTTCCTTTGCCTTTCTACCTTATTGTTTCATTAGGGTATTTCACTTACTGTGGAGAAAAACTGTGTCCTACCACTGAAACGGATAAAGGGTTGCAGGGATGCCCAGTACAAGAAGTGCTTTGAAATGGGTACGAGCTGTTGTTTCATTTCTAAGAACTGCAGTGGTAATCAAGACAGTCCATGCAGATTATTTGTAGCCTTTATCTGCTGATGAAATTGGAATTACTGAAGTTCTGTCGTACAAGTGGTAATTAGTTTTATACTAAATGTGGAGCCAACAGAAATCCCCCTGGTACTTCCAGCTCTAAACTTTCCAGCTCAACCAAAATCTTTGCAATTGATATGCAGAATAATTCTTCTTATGACAATCGATATAAACCTGGTTTCTCTGGAAAGAAATGCCTGGATGCTGCCAATAGGCACAAAATTCAACACGGTTAAGCAAACAGCACTGCAAAAATTGCACTTGGATAATAAGCAGTCAAACCACAACCAAGTGTTGGCTAAGCTTAGATCACAGAGCACAAGTCCAAAAACATTTAAAACTGTCAATGGTTTAAACTTCCCCTCAAATATAATGTGAAATATGGCAGTTTGGGCATCTGTTATTAAAATCACTTAAGAATCAATATTCAGGACATAACAACAATCAAATCCAGTTGCTTAAACCGAACTCAAGGGATCCTTCTATTTCACAAAGAACCAAAGATTAATTTCTAAGGAACTGAATCAATGCAAAGTAAATAGACTCTGATAAGCTGGGGAAGGATAGCTTACATCTACTGCATAGTAGATAAGCTCTGCGATAGCAGTACTCCCTGAGCAAAGGAAATCTAGACAACTGCATAATCAGGACTGACAGCACTTGCAAAATATGACCCATAACTCAATTTCATTCATTCCTAATGAATTGTCAAGGCTAACATAGCTTGGAAAAGCTTTGTGACATGTAACCGGATCAGCTCCAGGTTTTGCACTTTTCCAGCTCTGCAGCCACATCCACCCTGCTGGGATTTGTGACTCTTCAATGGGCTCTCAGGACAGGCTGCTTGGCTATTTCTGTAGTGCAAGGGTTTGCAAGCAAGTGCCAGGGCTCATGGGCACCTGCCCTCTCTTCATTGCTGAATTTCCTCCATAGGGAAGAAATGGGAAGTTTTTAGAGTATTCATACTGTTTTACAGGAAGAAGCCTTTTAAAGTCAAAATACTTCCAGAAATCTCAGGCTTTTGTTTGTCACTGTACACAAAGATACCAGGTATTTGCCATGAAAACCTCAATATAATAAAGAATGGCAATCCAGAACACTTTCAGTCTTCCAAGCAAAGAAACTCTTTTTTTTTAGGTTGTTTCTATCAGCACAAGGAAACAAAAGCTATCTTACTACTTGCATCACCTGTGATGTGAAATTGATTTTCCACTAACCAGTAGGAAGCAACATATCTGTTGTATATCAATAATCTTTATTATAGAGGTGGGTTGTTTCCTTTTTCCCCACTCCAGATTAAAACTCTAATCTATACCATAAGTCCCTAGCAGGTGATATACCCACCATCTCTCCACCTACTACCAATTCTGAAACAGTTTTCTCAAGGCAATAATAATGTGTGCATACTTTTTCCTTGCTAAGTGAAGCATCAGCTATGTAATCTTCATAGACCTTTTAGTGATGGTGAAAAATAAATATTATGAGCCCTCTCCCACCCTCATATTCAGACTAGGAATGAATAAGCAACTTTTCCCTCAACCACAACTGTCGGTCCTGTTTTGCAGATCATATTCACATGATAAAATATTTCAACCTCGTCAGTGGAGCTGGACATCAGGAGTAGAGTGGGGAGAAGAAATCAGTGCACACTCCTCCCCATGTCCCTGGCCATGTTCCGCTGCCGGGGATGTCAGCCTGGGTCACAGCCCCCACGGCAGCCGGCACCAGCAAGTGCAAAGGGGATCATATAAAGAAAAGGAAAAGTCCTGGGATGGAAAACAAGAGTTGTAGCATTCTCAGTGTTGCATTACTATCTCCAAATAGAAGACCATGCCATTCTTGTTCACATTTCTCAATAACTGGAGTACAGACACACTGAAAGTGGGCTGGGAGCTCAGTAAGGTGGCTTCATGCACGTGTCTCGGACACAAAAAAGGGGGGCCTGCCTGCTCCATTCTGCAGCTTCCTTACTTTCCGTGGTTTCAGAGCCATGCCAGGGTAAATCTGGGTTCCCAGGGCCTCATTCCCCCCATAAAAAAGCTGTGCAGAGATTCAGTCTAACGGCTGCGCAGCCCATCTGTGCCAGAGCAACATCCATTGTCTGTGGTCCCGACTATAGAACAGCGGGCTTTTTAGCTGTAATGTTAAGGCAAAAATCCTTAATTTCACCTGTAATTTACTGACCCTTGATGTCATTTATAAATCAAGATCATTAGGACAAACACCTCCTCTTCCCTGAAAAACACCCCAAAACCTAGCAGTGTTTTTTAAACGGAAAACTATAAAATAAACGTTATGATTTATTACCTCACAAGATCTCATACTTGCTTGCCAAGGAGAAAGTAAATCTGAGTGTGGCTTGAACAGACCACTTCAAGGCTTAAGACGTGTAAGTCTCCCAAAAGCACAATGGGAGATCTTTGCAGAAGCTTCTCTGTCTGCAAAATACACGCCTCTGCTTGGCTGCGCTAATTGGGCTGGGACAGAGTCACCTCAGCGGAGCTTTGCTCGTGCCAACTTCAGAAGCCTGATGTGGGCTTCCATTGAAGGGGATCACAAAACCTTAAGCGGCAACTGGAACAAGCCTTTAGGAAAACACTAAGTAAAATGACGTATATGATGGAGGAAGTTAGCAGAGTGAGCTTGTGTCCAAATATGACTAGATAGTTTCTAATATGTTAATTTTCCTGCTCTTTTCCTGTTCTACCCACATCTGCTACAAGAATTTCAAAATATGTTCCCAATTCCTCAGTTACAGTTTAATGATTTCTGTAGATGCTGTCTCCCCTTTCCTCGTTCCCAGAACTTGAGCTCTCATGCTCCAAAACATCTTCGTAACAGTTGGTAGTGCCTAGTACAAAGTGAGCAGTAGTAAATAAGGATCCAACATTACTGTCTTTAGACTCATTTGGCCAAAGAAAGACCTCCAGGAACAGCTCCTCTCTAAAGAGCTAGTTGTAAAGGCAGAAATGCAGTGCCACATCTTCCTCTCTAGGAAAAAAAGAGTTGGAAAGGCTGGAAGGAGATATTTCAATGTCATGGGAGACAATACATAATTAAAGTTTATCTAAGATAGATTGGGGAATTTAGCACTGCCTGAACAGCTGAAATAGCCCAGTATCACCTGTGTTATTCAGGTATCGTGGTACAGATGAGATGTTGATATAATGCAGGTTTTTTCTTAAAGGTTTTGCTCCTCATTATGAGAAAGGGGAAGAGTTTGAGAATGGTTTTTAAAAGGGAAGAATTGCAATCACCCAGCAGTGATTAATTAAAACAGGTTTTAGAAGAAATTGTTGCAGTATAACAAATTGAAATATCCTTTGAAGCCAAGATAATTACCGAGCAAATCTCAGAAACATATTTCAGCAAGAAAGTTATCACATGCTGGAAACAAAAGCGTTCTTTTATTCCTATTATTTTCAGTATCATAATGTCCAGAATCAAAAGCTAGCTCCAGCATGTAGCAAAGATGTTTGCCCTAGAACTGTATGAAATGTCAGCAGAAGTAAGGAAAGACTTATGTGTATGTATAGGTGCTACAGACACACTCACCCACACATTGTCTGGGTCTCTGAGCTCAGAAAAAGCTTCCCACAGACCACAGAAACAAACTAATTCTTCCACCTAATTCTTCCTCTGTTAGGTCCCCATTGGAGACCTTGTTCTTCCACTATAATATGAGTCATACTCATGAGTCATACTGATACTCCCCCCACAATAAGTCTTCCATCAGATGTACTGCTCCTATCCAAAGCCTCTTCTCATTCACGGCATTGGTCTCACTCAAATTTGAGAGACAATCACTCAAATTAGAGAGAATACTATTTGCACTGATAAAACAAGCAAGATTTGGCCCCAAACTGATCCCAGGAGAGAGTGGCACCATCATCTGCTGTTCTGGAAGTCAGAAGACCTGGTTTCTTCCCTTCTGCAAGTTACTTGGAATAATTCTACCCAAAACCAGATGACATTCATCAGTTGGTAGGCTGCCCATTGCCAAGTTCAGAATGGGACTCTTCAATTCTCTGAGCCTCAGTTTCACCAGAAAGGATCCCAAAACAGTACATTGCCTCTTATTAAAAGCAACAGCAACACAACACACTTATTGAAGACACACAGTGAATCTGCAATACATACTCAGAACTTTCTTTTGTAATAATATTCCATAAACACTTCACTGATGTAAATTCTAATATATGTCTTCATGTACTTGGTATGTCTTACGGGAAGTTACTTCAGAGCACCTTCCCAACTGTGGACAAAGAGTATTGTCTTTATATATTCAGAATAATAGCATCATGCTGGGAAATAGGCATGACAGTTGGTAGAAGGATTGAAACTTGAGCAAAAACTACTAATGCTTACTCTTAAAAAAAAAAAAAGTAGTCATGGAGCTTTTGAAGTGGAATAAATCTTGCAAACACCTGCCTAACCTATTTGAGAAACTGCCCCTACTATTTTATCAATTAGTATTTATTCTTCAGTATTTATACAAACTCCCCCAAATCAGATGTCCAAACAGGCATTTGTAAAAGAAAATGGGGAGATGCAGGCATGCATCTGGAGTAATCCTGAGTGGAAATTAAGCACACAGTTACATAGATAGGTTTTGCAGGTGCATCTTCCTGAGACTGATTCCATTAGTGTCCACACTGCACAGATGGGCTGTGTTATTTTAAGATCTTAATCAAAATACGTGCAAACAGGCACAGCACCGTGTGCATACTAATGCCTGTGAAGCGTCAGCTGTGAAGCAGTCAGTACACTTTTTTAAGAACACTAGCCATGTAAAAATACAGAAGCAAAGGAACTGCTGAATTATGCAGCTTAGAGGGAGACTTAGAGGCTGTAGCTAGAAAGTAATGCATAGCACTTTTGTAATAAATATGAACTGAAAAAACATTCCCACATACTGATAGAAATCGAAGTGCCACACAAACAGAATACAAGAAGGTGTTAGGTCATCAAAATGCCAAGGTATATATGATCAGGAGAACCAACCCTAAAAACAGTAATTATAATGTAATCTTGACATCTGTAAACCTCCTGTCAGCTCTGAACTTTTTCAATGGCTTTCCTCAATGAGGGCATTACCCATTCCTCAGTCTCTGCTTTATCATCTGCAGTGAAGGCACTTTGCATCCACTAATCACAGCTGGAGGGCTGAACCAGAGCCAAGTTCAGAGGACAGACTCACCTAGCAGTCTGTGGTCTGAAAACCTTGTTGACTAAAGAAAAAATAAACCCAGCTTAAGAATAATGGAACACAGCTCCTTCTGGATTTTCTTTTTAAAAGATCCTGTTCCTGCATGTCTGCACCTTAAAAAAAAAAAATTCATGTTCCGAACTTGAGCCGCCTCCCTGTGCAAGGGAAAAATGAAAAGGACAAAGCAGAGGTTGTGTTCAGAGTGACGGTGCCCCGGGTGCCAGGCTTGTAAACCCCCAAACGTCCTCTTACCTGCACAAACACAGCACCACGCAAAGTGGTAGCTGGGGCCCGGCTCCTGAGCCGCGCTCGGCAGGCAGCCGAGGTGCGCTCCGCAGGGCTGCCAGCCCGGGCGGGGACCTGCGGAGGCGATGGGCGTGCGGAGGCAGCGGCGCACACACGGACAGGCGGACAGACAGACACAGGCACAGGCACAGGCACAGACCCCCCCGAACACCCCCGGCGCGCACACGCGCTCACAGGGACATGCTGGTGACAGGGCGGGGATGGGCAAAGCGCTGCATCCTCTGCCCACCCACCCCCGCCCCGGCGGGGGAAACCGCGGGGAAATAAGAGAGAGAAGAGGAAGAGGAAGAGGAAGAGGAAGAGGAAGAGGAAGAGGAGAGAAGAGGAGAGAGGAGAAAAAGGAAGGGGAAAAGGGAGAGAGAAAGGGAGGGAGAAAGGGAGAAAAAAGGAACAAAAGGAAAAGAAAGAGGTACAAGAAAGAAGGAAAAGAAAGAAGGAAAAGAAAGAAGGAAAAGAAAGAAAGACGTGAAGAGGAGAGGAGAAAGAAAGACAAAAAAGGAAAAAAAAAGAAAAGAAAGAAAACAGGAAAGAAAAAAGAAAAGAAAGAAAAGAAAAGAAAGAAGATAAAGAAAAAGAGAGAAAGAGAGAAAAGAGGAGGCAGGATGGGAGGGAAGGAGGGACAGGACAGGGCCGAGCAGCGCGGCAGAGCGGGCAGCCGGCGGCGGGGCGGGCAGGGCGGCAGCGGGACCTGGCGGCGGCCG